>CALSBV010010907.1:909442-1017637 GCA_943590825.1 Bovichtus diacanthus | reverse complement strand
GCACATGTGCATAGAGCAGGATAAGAAGTGCTTTTCATTCGGACAAAGAGAAAAACAAACCTCCCCGGTTAAAACTGCCTCTTCTATTAATGCATGAAGCTGTTGTGGTTCAACAGAAAATGAAGGAACCTAAAATAGAAATTTAAAACAGTAGGGAAAAGAGACTGATGTCTTGTCACTACAGCGTGGACCTATGTTCAGAGAAAAATAATTCAAAGATCTATTTAAGTCATGTAATCCTACAAAATATGGTGCAGAGTATGTTGACATAACACTCCAAAAAGGCAGGGGCAAAAAGAAAATGAGGGGATCACATATATCATCTTGGCATATATTCCTCTGGAACTCCGGACATGTTCCTTTTCCTCAAGGCGGCATCTACTGTTCTGATCAGTTCGTTGATGTTCGCTCGCATTTCAGGAGTATAGGGGTCGTATTCGAGCTTGCGTAGCCCCGATCGCTTGAAGTTTCCATCCTTCTGGCCCTCGACGCAGAGAAGACGGTCCTCAGAAACCTTCAAACCCAGAAACTGGACCATCCCCTTCAGCTGGGAGAACAGGTCCCTCTTCACGTTCTCAAAGTGGACCACGTGGACGGTCTTCCCATAATTCAGCCAGTCCAACGTGTGGGACGCCCACCAAGGAGCATAGTTCTTCACAAACTCAGGCCACTCTGCAGGATAAACGAGAGTACAGAAAATAAATCAACAACGAGTGGGTGCCAATGTGCTAAATAAAGTATAAAGTGCAAATTAAAGTATGGAAGAAAGAGGAACCACTCGGCTCGTCTTACTGAAGAAGTCAGGGTCCGTGTTTATGAAACTTCTAAGAATTACACTTTAAAAAGAGCCAGTAAAACGTTATCTGCTAAAGCTGAATAATAAGCTACATTTATCAAGCAACTTCTTCCTAATTACAGTGAAGTGTAGGAGTAATGTTTAAGAGTAGCTCTCAAGGAACACACAATCAATCACATGCATGCTCACAGCAGGAATAGCAGAATAGTTTGATAAATACAGAGCATCGACAAAATGCAAAAACGTGATGATGGGAAAAAAAAATATATAAAAAAGTCAAATTGGGGACTGGATGAAGGGGAAGGGAGAGTCATGATAGCCCAGTGCTGATGTCATTTAGCTTGAGAGGTCTGCTGCAATTCCCCGCAGGGTACATTAAGTCATTTATGAAATCTTTGGACAGTAAAGTGGACATTCTTTGTTGTCAGTCAAATTGAAGAAGTACTTTAGGAAAATCCTTTGCTTGCAACTTTTACTCATTGATAATCTACTCGCCCATAAAAAAGGCTGCTGGCAGGAGCTGCGCTGCATTAGCACGCATCTTTAATGTTAGGAGAGGTTGTCGTTAAAGTTTAAAGCCTGCTGAGTTTGCAGTGCTGTCTCAGGAACCAATGAGGGAGGCACAGTGGACAGAATATTATATGCAGCATCTAAAAACAAAACTAGCAGTATAGAAACACTAAGAAACCTCTGACCACACAGGGTCTGTTATCAGACTTTCAAAAGCAACCAGAGCTTAAAATAGGAAGGCACCAAAAGAATAGCAGCGCTCCCGTGAACATCCTGTTTTGCTAATGTTTGACTGAATATCAGATTAAGTTAAGATACTTATGTTCTTATTAGCAGGGGTTGGACTTTAAAAACACAAATAAAGGGATTTATGTAAGAGTCTTTAACTAAAGCCATCAGAAAATACTGAAAAATAACAGATTGCGTTTTGTAAAACAACTTGCCCTCCAAAATAAGTTACACTTGCCCCGGCCTTTACGGGGCCACACTGGAAGGCATCAGTGTCAGTAACATCATATGAGCCCCACAGCCCCTCAAATCGTACATGTGGCGCCCCGAACTCAATGTCACGCTGACTCTCAAAGTGGATCCACTGTTTGTATTTGAAGTGGCAGCTGTCAAAAAGCTTTTCTCTTTAATGATGTTGCTGCATCACTTCCCCACCAACAGAAGGAATAAACATTCATTGGAAATGGCAGGCCAAATGTGCTGATGTTTCCACAAAGAGAGACAACTGCTGGGTCGGCAAACCTCCAGCCTCTGGAAAATCGATTGAACCTCACAGAAAGTCAGAGAGACGGTGCGCGGACGAGACAAAACCAGTTGCCACGGTTACCAAGACACATTTAGGAGGGTGAATGAGCTGGGAAAATCAGAATATGCATGAAATATAAATATATCTTAGCAAAAGGCATAACAATTTATGGACCTGGAGCGCCGTGAATAATTATAATAATCCCTTTTAAGCATCAAGCAGACTCGAGAGACTCTGGATGTTTAGAAAAGATGTCCAAGTCATCAAAAAAGGGACAAATTAAGTCTGTAACAGTTCACCACCTTAATGTAATATATTAATATCAACATTATAAATCAAGTAGCTAATTATTACAGAAAACACAGCAATTTCTTTGTACTTGTTGAGCATCTTAGAGGAAGTTGCTTGGATACACTTACTGTAAATGCTGTAACATAAAGGATCAATGCACAAACCTAAAAAATGTCTGTTCCCGCATGCAAACAGCTTTCTTAAAGAAATTGTTTTTTTTAGTTCGATCAGAAGCTTGATACCACTTTCACATCTGTCTATTAAATATGAAGTGAAAGCCTGTAGCCTAGCTTATCTCAAAGACTGGAAACAGCTAGCCTAGCGCCTCTAAAGCTCACTAATTAAAATGTCATATCTTGTGCGTTTAATCCGTACAAAAAAAAGGAGGAATAATCACGAAAATGTGCGATTTTATGAGGGGTTATGTGATTGAGTGTGTCTTGGCAGGGAGCAGTGACTATCTGGATGTCTGGCAAAGGCTCAGAGCCGAACAAGATACAACTATTTATTAGTGAGTTTTTGGAACACCAGTCTTGCTAAGCTAAGCTAAGCTAACCAGCTGTTGGCTCGAGCTTCATATTGAACAGACAGAAACGAGACTGGTATCCATCTTCTCATATAACTCACCCACAGAAACTATTGTAGTACCTGATCAAAACAACACAGTCCTGTCACATTACAAAATGAAATGTAGCACGAGAGTGTGAGGAACAGGCTTGTTTGTCCCGGTGACACATCTCATGATACGACACAGTGAGGTTGTGGTTGGTTGGCTAATTGTTTCGTTTCTCATTTTTAAAAGGCAGCGATCGTGTCTTATATCATGTTGGAAATGGTTTTGGAACGTTTTCAAAACTTTGTGCTCAGCCACATTGGTTTATAAGGTCATAACCACTAAAACAGTCATAGGTTTATTGCTCATTTCCTCAATTCCTTACCATTCTACGTCATCCTGGACCTTTCCCTACTTCTTTGAATATTTGAATTTGAACTGCAAGTGAAGACATTGGGGGCAAATTATTTTCCCGTTTAATTTTATTCAGTGTGGCTGCGGGAAGTTTTTCTCATTTTCTGAGTGACTGAAATTAAAACTGCTGAGAAACCACAGCGTAAAGACCGAGACTCAGATTTGTCCTTCAGCTGGATAGATTTTGACCATTTGCTCACAAATTCTTACATTTTGCCTCGTAAACTGAATTTTATTATTTTATTTCCTATCTTAGCTGTATGCTTTCAGCAACCAAAAATGTGTTTCCACTTGTTTGAAAGCTTTACTCAAAATCAAAATCTTACATCGTAGTCAATTTGAAAATGAAACGTCTTGAGTTGTTTAGTTTGCAAAGGTTTTTTGTTTGTTTACGTCACTATACAGGATGCACTGGTACAAATACTTCACAATATTGTGGCTACAGCAGCTCACCTTTCCCTTTCCAGTGGGCCTGGGAGGCGAACCCAATGTGGCCGCCATATTTTCTGTTAAATTCAGCCATGAGGGCTTTGTAGGGGTTTCGGATCATGAGGACGCTGGAGTCAAAGGATTCGATCTCCTTCTTGCCGCTCTCATGTGTCTTAATGCAGATCGTTCTCCCACTTCGCCAGTGGTCCCGCTCCCCTTTAAATCCTGTGCAACAATGACAATCACACAGTGGATATATTTAACCCACAGAGGTTTATTTATGAATGAATATGGTTGTGAATCATGTGGGATAAATGCCTACCTTTATTGTAAAGAGAGCCATCGAAGTAATAGCTGCCGGTGTAGAAGCCAGTGGCAAGTTCTATGAGGTGGCGAGCCCAGGTGTTGCCGGCTCCGGGGAAACTAGCGAGGGCCACCAGGTGCTTGCCACGAGTGGGGAGGAAGTGCCGGTCCATGCAGCGGTTATCTGACAAAACACAAAGACAGACAGGCGGTATTATTGATTCGTTGTATGTTAAGAATTACTGAAAAAGTGATAAAAATGACATGATCTGTGCCAGTGCCTAGATGTGGGGAGAAGACAGTGACTCTGCTGAAGAAGTTGCTCAACGGAATTGAGCTTCAAATAGATACTAAAAGTTAGTCACTTCCTGCTTATTGACATGTTGCGTAATAACAGACAAAAGTTATTAGGCTAAGACTAAAGACAAAATAAGTTGTGTTGAAACATCGGAAGTTTGGGGCAAAGACATTTAAAGTGGAGAAAAAGGTCAAGAAAGCCCTATAAAAAAGGGATATAGACACTTTCTGGTGTTGTGTTTGTTGTGCGTGGGTTAGCTTGACTGATTGCTCTTCATCACAAATTGCCTAACAATATCCACTTACTGGCCTTTTTGTGTGATGTTAATTCTGGAGTAAAATAGACAATAGTTGCAGATTTGGGAGAACATCCTGTGCAGAATATTTAAATGAAGTTCACTTCCCGCTGCAGCTTGTTCTTGTTTTTTTTTTCTTTTTTTTTTGCTTCACAGCATTAAACCTCCTTTTTTGTTTGCTGTGCTCTGTGTTTTTGCTGATCCAAGCTACAGCTGTCTGGTGCGTTGAGGAAACACTATCCAGAAAAACGCATATGCTAGAGGCCGACTGATAATAGACTTGTGGGACTGATAATGATATTTGGGAATAATAAAAGACTGTTATCTATATTTCAAAGACGTGTTTTTATGAAGAAGCCTGAAATTCATCAAAGTACATTTGGGACAGGACATTGTACAGCTGAAATAAACGAACCTTCAGATGGCAGTAAGTAACAGTAGTGATTGGAAATCAAATTATTTCAAATGATTAAAAAACCCAAATGAACAAAAAAGTCTAAAATTTAAGTCTAAAAAAAAATCTAGATCAAATATACAAAACAATGAAACTATTTCTATATTATATAAATGATTATCAAGAGTTGATATACTATATACTGGCTCGAATGTGAAAAAACAAGGGCAAACATAAGGGGAATCAGGTAGTTCGTAGTTTCCAAGAACGTAGTTTTCATTTTCACACTTGGTCCACACGCAGGGTTTGGCAGACACTTGTTTCCTGACATGCCTCTCATTCCGATGTACCCTTTATATTCTGCTGCGAGCCACCAAACGTTACCTTGAACCTGCGTCTGGTACACCACAAAGTACTCGTCGTTCCCGCAAGTCTCAAATTCTTCCCCGTGGCAATGGTGGAGACACATGCTCTCGTCTTCCAGCTCATGTAGGGAGAAAAGCGAAGTCGGGAAGCCGCAGTGACATCGCTCTCCAGCCAGGACGGCCAGCGATTTCTCCTGAAATACAGCTGCTATTAAACACTGACGACACACTCGAGTGTAAATAACCACGCATGAATACACACATAAAAAAAACAAAAACCTCACCCTCTCCGTGCACATGTCAACACATTTGTCCACAGAGATGTTTTGGATGACCGCACTGAAGGGAAGCGCCAGAGTGACATTGTCTGGCCTGTGGAAACACCCTTTAAAAATGGAGCTGCCATCTGAAACAGACAGAACAAACTAATGTTATTCACAAATAGAAAGGAAAAAAAAACAGAAAATACTCCAGTTTTATGGTTACTGAGCACAGCTTGGCCTCTAACCACTGACCCCCACATGAAGAGATCCCAGTGGGACTCTCCTCCAGTCTCCTGACCTGCAGGCAGACTCGGCCAATAGCAGCGCTCACATCCCTGCAGTGTGTTGATGACCTTTAATCTTAGATCCTCACTCTGGTCTGATGGCTAGACCATAAATCACAACAATAGAGAAGAGCTGCTTCTTTCTTTCTTTCACAGAAAGTTGTTAGTTTAGCTCTAAAATTCTGTCTCATACATTTGTTTTTGTTTTCCGAGGTTTCCGATGTGCTGCTCCCGCACACACATCCTAATTACAGAATGATTGGACCACTTTTTCCAATAGAAAAATCAAAACAAAAACAACCTGAAAAGAGGATTTGTTTTTAAATCAGTATTTAAGTGTTTATCATATGCAGCCTCTGACGGGGACGCTGTCACTGCAGAAGTAAATCCAAACATCCACTTCACATTTATTTCGGCCTGTCAAAGCTTCATATGTGCTGATGTACATATGAAGCTTTCTCTGCTGTCCAGAGACCGTTGAGCATTTATAACAGAGGAAAAGAACCACACACTAAAAGCTTTTTACTTTGACATACCATGATGAAGGCAGCCTGCTTGCTCAAACGTCGTTGAATAAAATATGCACATGGAGCTGTGCGTTGGCGGAATTTCTTCCTATTTAAGTTAATACTCCCTGCACCTCCCGAGACTGCTGAGCCAGTCTTAACTAACAGAGCTGTGAGGCTTGAACTCAAGGTAACAGCCCTTGCAAATGAGCTCTAGCCATGTGTGTGTATCTTTTGTTTTATTTATTTTTGACCTTTTTTCCCTGACTAAAAGTTGCATTTTTAATGTCATGTCCTTGCTCTCTTTATTTCCCTGCAGTATATCTTCACTGCGTCCTATTCCTGTTTCCCTTCTTTGCTCTCGCATGTGGCACAACTTTTTAAATCATCTTGAGATGCTTTTTTTTGGACTAGCATTACACAGAAGAACATAATCTTTATGCTTTGCTTCCAGATGGACTGTATAACAATGAGGCAAAAACAAATAAATGCAGAATAATATCTTTTTGGGATTATCATAGCATTTAACTTTTACTGAAAACCCTCATGTGAGCACAACCTCTAAGTGGTGAAAACAACAAAAACAGCCACCTCGACACATTTCCTGCATTTCCTCTTTGATGTTCACATGATGAAAATCAGGGTCAGAGGTGAGAACACAAACATAAAGAGCTTATTCAGCAGTCTGATGGAAAACAGTGAGGAAAAAAAGCAGAAATGAAAAATAATAACAAAAACAGCACTGAACTGCAAAATAAGATCATTTAGATTCAAGTGCCGTTTAAATATTTTACTTTCACATGAGCAGATTATTTCTAAGAAGCATTAGGCAAATAAAGAAAAAGGAAGAACAAAGAGAAGAAGTAGAGCAAAAAGAAGAATTAGGAAAAGGTGTGAAAAGTTACCTCATCTTGGGGCTTTTTTTTTTAAATTCTCAACTATCCACCACAACACACAGATCTTGTCACTTCCACTAATCAGAATTTCCTTCACTTCACTTCAGTTTTCCAGCAGCAGGCAGCAGCTAGTGTTTAGGATGCAGACCACGCTGCCTGGGCTACGTAGGTAGCACAGCTCTCCGGGGAAAGAGGTAAACACAACAGAGCAGCCTGCTCCCAACTGTGGCATTAACCCAAAATAAAAACAAATATTTTCCCTCAAAACAGCCGGGCTTGTTCCATTTCTGAGTCAAAATAGCGTCTTTGTGCCTCGATGGATGCTGTTGGTTTACTCAGGTCTGCTCATTCTTAGCGCATGGACATCAATTCCAATCTATTTTCAATATCAAATAAAAACATGTGACCACATTTTCAATTTTCAAACTTGAAAGTGCTCTCTTGTGTTGTTGCAGAGTGTCATACTCACAGCGACGCGCCGACTCCTGGCTCAGCTCCAACCTATAGATGGAGAGTCGGTTGGCTCCTCCGCACAGGTTGCTCTTCTCTCCTTTACACTCCATGTTGCATTCGCTGTCTGAAGCATTGGGTGCCTGGATCTTGTGACCGCAGTAGCACTCTGCTCCGAACTCCAGGCCTGCGTACATGTACCCTCTGGAGGGAAGACAAAGGAAAAAGCATAAGTATTGTTAGTAAAGGAAAGACAGAGAGGCGTAGGTGATTGTTCGGAGCCTACGTAATGATGCGTCTTAATCCTTCACAGTCCAATGCAGATTATCATTCAGAGCAACTGGATAAGCAGTGATCAATAAAACCGAAACAAATGGTGCACAAGTTAAGATGAGAACACATCCAAACGTTACTCTGGATTAACATCTCTCTTGAAAACACAATAACACAAGGTCTCATTTGCTGCACAGAGGATTTGACTCCCAAGAGGCCTTTAAGGTGCAATTAGACGTCTAACAAACTTTCACTCAGGACAAATCCCTTGGGCTGTCAATCAAACCCAAACCTATGTGCGCTGCTATGTGCTGTTGCCCGCCATTTATTTGTCTGTTTATATAAACCCGCTGCTGGAGCGAAGGCGAGCAAGTTGAAAAAAGGCAAGAGGGGGAAGGAGCTGAAAACAAGCTTCTCTCTCTCTGATCCTATTCTCCACTCTGTGAAATTCAGTCTGTGTAATTCAATGCATTCGATAAGCCGTCCCTGGTATTCCACAGGGAGAGAGAAGAGGTGAAAGAAAGATGGGTGAGGTAGCAGAGAGGGGGAGACAGGATGTGAGGAAACAGGAGACAAATGGAGGAGATGAGCAGGGAGATAAATGCTTTCAAAACTGGAGAATACAGAACTTTTATGTTTTTAACCCAATACAAACACCACGATTGGATTTTGACATTTACGCTAATATAAACATTTTTGGATAGGCTGATGTTTTTGTATGGACATAAACTGAGGGTGTTCTGTATGGTCAAATGTGTGCAGACACCTTTACATTACACAAACATGTGACATGAGTCATTCCAAAACCGTGGGTGATCATTTTCTGATATAAGAGCCTAAGCTGTTGTGGCCAAACACAGGATTTTTGGAACATGGCAGCAAGTATTTGCTCCCAATCAGCTACTAGAGCATAATTGAGGTTGAGCACTGACGTTGGTCTATAAGGTCTGGCTCTCAGTCGGCTCTCTTATTCAATCATCAAAGGAGTTGGATGCAAGGCTGGACTATTAACCAGGAAAGCAGGCAACTACCACAGGGCCAAATTAATTCTAGAAGGGCTGGCGCTCTTGAATCCAGGTTTTTCAAATGAAAATGTCAGCTGTGTGTGGCTCGAATCAGCAGTCTCATTTCATAGAAGAATTGCCCGCACTCTGACAAAAAAGTAGAAGAGGTTCTTCATTGATTCCAGGTGCAATATAAGAAGGTCTTTTGTATATGGAATAAATTGATTGTTGTTGCATCTCAAGAGCCTCTTGTACTTCTTTTAGTCAGTGTGTGTGCAATTTTTCTATGGAATGGAAGTACCAGAGGGTTTAATTATCTCCGGCAGGCGTAAGCCTGGGGGGGGGGGTCATGTGTTCGGTCGTGTGATTGTGGTGTCTGTCTGTCTGTCTGTCTGTCTGTCTGTCTGTCTGTCTGTCTGTCCGCAGCTAGTCTCACATACTACTGAACCCATTAGTCACATTTTGTTTTGTACATTTATGACTGTATGCTAAAAGACCTCTCATGGTTGCAGCGATTTAAGATTTTTGAAAAACATATTTTGTTTATTTATTCCATTTAGTTATTGACTCCTCACTCCTCTTAACCGACCAAGAGACAATACGCGTTCAGTCACGGTAATTTAAGTTAAATGCTGTTTCCAAAATCAAAAGATTTACTTTGAAACTCAAAAACTGTAAAAACGCTGCTGATCAGCTAAAACATATTTTTCTTTGCAAATCAAGATATATGTGGATCTTAATATATGTGACTCCATAAAACAGCCACAAATGAAGAAATACCTTTTAAATCAATGTTAATTAATTAATTTTCATTTCCATATCAGCTCTTCTGCCCTATCAGCTCTACTTTATTCATCAGCCTGACAGTTGCAACGAGAAAGAGAGGATATTTTTGTTTTTTGCTGCTGTCATACCTTTCTGCACAGTTGTCCTGGCAACGAAATACAGTCATTTTTTTGTAGTCAAAAAAGGAAACTCCTCTCAGCGCTCTTTTCTGTGTGTCATCGATGTAGCAGCCGCTATACTTTGCTGAAAAAGAGAAGAAAACAAATGTTGGTTAAGTAAACAGAAAGACACACATTTTCTAAACAAAATAAATAGATGTATACAGTATACGACGTTTCCTTCATCTACTGCACAATACAGACATCTACCTTCAGTATCTTCCTCACATGCCGACACAGTGTAGTAACAGGAGGAGTCCAAACTGGGGCAGAATCTTTATTTATTTATAAAGACACACATCCCCTTCTAGTGGCCTGTTACTGTAACTGTCATGTCTGTGTGGGGGTTGGGCTTCAGTGAACCTCTGCAGAGCGATACAGCAACCCTTCAACAGCTTCTTCCCTCTCATTAAAACAGTGTCAGTTTAACTGAGCTGCACAGGCTCTACTATACCTTTTACAAACCAACCTCCCGCCATCTGTGCAGAGCCATTACCCCCCTGAGCCTCTAATGATAGCTAAAGAAGTCCTTGTCTCCTGCATTACTTTAATTGTTATGGACTAAAAGCTTGCATTATGTAGCATGTGGTGTGCTGCAGGACTCCACTGTAATCTTCCTCCTAACTATTGTTGAGCTGGAAAATAATCTGCTTTATGATGAAGGGAAATGATTTACATGAAGGCTTTTATTGAATGGTATATTTCTACATAGTATGACATGAGGGAAAAGGATGAAACGGCAGATGCAACTGATGATATTATTATTACTATCCATTTTATACTTTCAATATACAAAAGTTTCCCAATAACCTCCCTGTATCTGGTGAACTATATGAACTAATGTCAACAGTGTTTCAGCTACATTATATCCCCAGTCCACTCCTGTGTTCCCCTCGGTACAGTGCGCTTCTGTGCCATTGCACCACACAGTGCAAATGTGTTTATGTGCTGCGGTCTGCATTTTATGCTGCAATATTCCCTCCAAATTAAATCCAGAGCAAGTGGGAATGAGTGCATTTGCAGTGAGAGGAGAGGAAAAAAATGAAAAATCTGCAAAGTAATGAGTGGTGCTGGATGTATGAGAGCAAACTTTGCAATGCTTTGAAGCTGCTAATGACTCCATCATCACTTTCAGTCCTGTGAGGTTGTGCTTCAGGATTGGAGGGGAGGAGGATCACTGAGCCAGACTGAGAGACTGATTTCATTTACCCAAACCTTGAATATACATTGTAAACATGTTTGTTTTCCTGCCCTTGAATTGGGAAAAAAAATGCTCAGCGCTACACTAGAAAACCATTGTGCTTTAATACTATACACTCTTATGCGCAGCAGGGTATGGTACTGTACTGTGACTCATAGCTTTTGTAATAGAATCACTTATTTGTTTTCTCTTCTGGCTTTACTCTCTGTTTAAGCTAAGAGAGGTTGGATGCTGTCCCTGAGTAGAGTGAGATAAAAATCATAAAAGCTGCCTCCACATTTGGTCATAACGCTAACACACACACACACACACACACGGAGCAGCAGACACTCACACTGGTGTTTCCTATTTATGGGAAGATTCACCACCTGCACTCTGGAGGGAAACCAGAAACACACATAACCATAATGGAGTTCTAGTAAAATGTATGGTTCCTCAGTGTCTATTATGAAACACGTGCAACAACATGTGTTGGTTTCCAGTGAAGTCAAGTAGTATCTGGACCCACTGCAGTACTAAATGTTTATTACTGGTGAAATAATAAGTAAGAAAAGAGATGCACTGGTACCGATACCTGACTCAAATAGCTGGATCGGGCATCAGTGACAATGGGGCTAATGTATTAGATTAAATTAAATTCTATGTTTATGTCCTTTATCATTATATACTGGAATTATGTTTCCTGTTTAAGTTTTGACCAACATGTTCCTGCATTGAAAAAGGTTTACACTTGAAATGTAAGTCCTTTTAATTTTGAAGATTTCTTACCAAGTTGCTGGTGTATGATTTATTATTTTAATAATAAATAATAATTCACTAAATTTATATCTATGTATTTATTTGTTAATGTTTTTTTTTTAACAAAGTTAGTAAAGCAATGTTTCAGTCAACCCTGTCAGGGAAATATATTGTAAATATACTGCAATATGTAATGGGCAGCTATTGTAACATGTTACTTTACAGATTAAGATTTTACATAAAAACATGTGACCAGTTTATAAAATATGAGGCATTGTTACAGATTAAACTGCACAACAATAGATCAAGTATCTAAAATACTAATACGTCTTTACTTTAGGTAAAATTATAAACGCCAGACTTTTATCTCAAGTAGTTTTACATTTTCCGTATCTGAATACATATTCCACCACTGAGAGGAAACACTTTTTGCCCTTGGAAATGCGAAGCTCTATTTATTTCTGGTGGACTAGAAATCATATCTACGACATCTTTGGATTTCCATGATGGAAGGAATGTGTCTACAGTGTCTAATGACCGGCAGTGCAAAGTAATTAAAGACATTACCTTAAGTAATGTACTTCAACTATAATGTTAACCTTTGAGTATATCCTTTTTATGCTACTCATAACCATTTATTTCACCACATTTCAGAGTAAATATTGCACTTTTTACTCAACTACTTTTTTACTCTAAACACTTTTTCCACAACTGCTAAACACTATTTTCTGTTTATTTTAAGAGAGAATTAGCACTACTATCACAGGAAGGTTTTCTCTTGAATAGATGTTTGTTGTTAATAGTTTCTACTTCATCCAACAGTGCAGAGAGTGTGACAGAGTACGAAAAGCCGAGCGGAGGAAAGTCCTCTCAGTCCAAGGTCAGAGATGTCGGCTCTGGACCGACACTTCCTGTCCTCACGCAGGTGTTTTCAAAAAAATGCTGTAATTTGAGTTTACATGTCAACATTTTATGTCAGGATTGTGTAGTCGCACAGTAACAAAAAAGGAGATAAAACTGTAAATCCTGTGATCATGAAGTCACTTAGATGTTGTGATTGTGTTGCGGCTGAGCGTGCCGAGCGGCACAAAGTGAAGCTGCAGCTGAAGCCCGTGGGTTAGACCCTCAAAGGATTCACTCTCAGACGAGACAGAGGACTTAATCATGACCATCATCTCACTCCACTCAAGAGATTTCCTACATGACCAATTACAACCACGAATTCTCAGTCATTAGGACGGTGCGGTTTGTAATTAGAGATTACTTTGGATCAATTTCATATTAACATGAAGTGTTGGGGGTGCTTGTGTGTTTGCCAGTGAATGTGCATTATAAATCAGCCTGTACATTTTTTTTGGGGACTTCTTATGATTTTTTTGGATGTTCTCATTAGCAACTATGACAAAAACATCTGGTTATTATAACAACTGTTCTGATAATTTTATAAAAAGTCCAGCTGTAAACACTGCAAAGTCATTAATATTGCAACAACTATCTTTGCGATTTCTGGCACATGTGATCATTCCCTAATTCAAAATTAATTTATTGTACCAGTAAATTCTATTTATGCTTTGCTGATCTGCTTAAGTGATCATCTTTTATAATTGATCAACTAATTTTGAGATGTGGGAGAATATCATTTGTTGAATTTGGGAAACTGTCAAGCTGAAAACAATAGCACTGCAACAGTACAGTGAAGTAGTCTTGGTATAACCCACCTCTTCCGTCGTCCACATCTTTGGCACTGCGTCCTTTAAGAGCACGGTTCCAGTTGTTGGTGTAGTCTCCCCCCCTGCGCACCGTCTCCTGGCCGTCCTGTCTGGCCTTTTTCATCCACGGAGGGCCGTACCTCCGTCCAGACCTGCGTGTTTCTTTAAACACTCTACTCATGATGCCAAGCCCCCGGGTGTCTGACATCGAATTCCGGCTTCCCATCTCAGCAGCTACCACAGAGTCTCGACCCCCCCTGGCCCCGGGGCCGCTGTCCCCGACGAAGCCAGAGTGCAGGAAGACAAGGCTCCCGGCGGTCAGGTAGAGGAGGATGAGGGAAAAGAATCGGACAGGTTTCCTGCGGAAATAGCGCTGTATCTTCAGCAGAGGCTTGGCCATGCTGGCTCCCCCTGCCACTCAAACACGCTCTCCCAGTGATGAAAACTCATAAAGCAGAAGAATCAACACCAGCTGTCCTTGTTCCCACCACACAGCCCCACTGGGCTCCAACAAAAATGAAAAATAAGTCAGTTAAAGTCTTAATCCAGTATGAAGGTCATCCAAACAAAAGCATGACTATTCCCTCATGTATGCCTCTTCAGTCTCATGAGGAAGATGCTTTACACCTGTGCACCGTGCAGCTCTGCTGATCGAGTCCACGTGACAGTCTCTCTGCGTTCCCGCTGACAGTCCAGCCCTGAGAGCCGGCTCAGGGGCCACGGCATGAAAGGTGAGTAGCTCAGAGTGAAAGATGATCCCGGAACACGGCCTTCACTCCAGTTATCAGCCTACAGAGATGCCACACCAGCACCACAGTGGCACTTTCTCCCACGCTGTGCAAAAGGAAGAGGGTTTTATTTACAGGCTGAGCTGAGATCCTTTCGCCTTTGTGAGGGCGGCTATTCACTGAGAGAGAGGGCGTGACTCACCATCTGCAGTAAAGACACACACAAAAAAAAAGGAAGAATAAGTACACACCTGAGTAAGCTTTATCACACGTGGAAAAGGATAAATAACATGAGCAGGTTACAAAAGGATGAAGTCAGTGCATCACCTGCATGGAACTAAATCATCCTTATAATGCTGTTTGTTACAGGGAATCTCAAGTTAAACTGCCCTCATTCTTTCATATTCTGTCAAACTCATATTAACGAGAATACAATTTGGAACAAAGATAAGCAAAGAAAAAAAAAAAGATAAAAAAGCAATCAAGCATCTGGGAAACTTATCTCTGTTGTTAGTTTGTGCACAAAACAGTTGGTAAATCTTCACTGCAACAAGCTCATAGTTCTACATTATCTTTAATAAATTGGGTTAAGCCGACAGGGGGAAAAGCAGAAACCAAGCTACCCTGCAGCATTTTCACTGATGTCTTTAGGAACTAATGTGCGCTGGAATTGAAGGGACTTAAAAACATTCAAGACGATCTTAGGCAATGATAATTTGTGTGAATGTGTGACAGCAAAAGAGCAGGCTCACTTGATTTTCAAAGAAGGCAGAGTTTAATAAGTATACTGATTATAATTCTGTTTAGGACTTTACACTGATAACTGCTTGATTTTTTTTTAATTGGCTGCCTTCCCAAATTCTCAGTAGCTTCCCTCAAAGGAGTCTCTGTTCTGGGACGAGCCCGGGAGGCTACAATTGGAAGGTGTAACGCAACACTCCTCAGGGTCAGGGAATTTTCCAGAACATTCAAGGGGACACTCGCCCTTGTGGCTCTCTGTCTGCAACGGGACAAATCCGTAGAATTCTTGTCACCTGAAACCTCAATGGCACAGCAGACCCCTCATGGCTTTCCACCCCCTTCCTACTTTTTACCTCCGGTAGTCTGGGACCCTCAAGGATAAATAGATCACATTCTGCTCATGTGCTTGAACCCGCAGCATCCGGGGACAACCGGGGACAAAGACAATCCACATCCTGTCTTCTCCAAAGTTTGCCTCTGTATCCTGTTTTCTGAATTCTGATTATCTGCAAGGACGGTTTTCATTACTGACGTACTTCGTCTGCATCTTAATTATTCATAATATTGTTTGTTTTAAGATCAAATCTCTTTTCCCAGGTCTAATTATGTTCCAAGATGATAAACACTTAATGTTCTAACGTATAATGTAAATTAAGCAGATTAACTTTGACTGCTGATGTGTCAAAGTTAACAGAAAACAAAGTAAATTGTATTATATTAAGTATAAGTATAGAAGTTTCAAACTCAGGACATAAAAGACATGAAAGAGTCATGAGACAAGACATGAAACTGTCTCAGAAATAAATGTGCTATGGTGTCTAATTGCTGGTATAGAGTTAAAGCCTATATTTCAGAAAATGCAAAAATAAATCAAAATATTATTTTTTTAAAGGAATTATTCAACATGTTAAGAAATACATATATTCCCTTTCTCTCCGAGAGTTGAGCCCACTGTGATGTCTGTACGCTATTTATTATGTGAAGCTAGTGCAGCCGGTTAGTTAGCTTAGCACAAAGGTTGTAAACAGAGAGAAACATCTAGCCTGGCCGTGGACGTAAGAAAAATAGGCTACCTTTAAAGTTAACTAATATCTGTGACGCTATATCTCGTTTGTTTAATCCGTACGCAAACAGAAATGTAAAACGGCAAGTTGTGGTGTGTTGCATGGTTATATCTCGGACTACTTCTTTATGCTAAGCTATGCTAATCAGCGTTTGGCTCCAGCTTTATATTTAGCGGACACAAGACAGGATCCTCTCATCTAACTATCACCAACGTTTCCCAAATCATTGCTTTAAACATTTATGTCGAAAACGTCAATTTATTTCAGTGAATGAACAGCCGGGACTTAACAGGGATTCACTTAAATGCAGTTACACAGTAAAAATAATTCCTTAAATTCATTTCGACAGCTGCATAAACATTATTGAAAAGTAACTCCTACACTCTCTCTAAGTAAACATGACGATTTTCAGTCCTGTGTCAGTATTTTTCTCCTTGTCGTTGGAGAAATTATTCATATTTCAGGACGAATAAGACACAGTAGCTCTCAAACAAGCTAGTCTTTGTTTTAAACTCAATAATTAGTTCTCCTTGGAGACATTGAATCATATCTAGGTTAGGTTCCCCAAAGGGTTTTAAGATTTAAATAAAAAAATAAAACTGCATTATTCAACATGCCTCTTACTCCTCACTCACTGTGGAGTGTATTCTTTCTGGGATTTAAGCTCTGTGAGATGCACAGGAGGGCATTGATTGAGGGGTGTGTGTGCACAGGCCATGGTGTGGTGGCTGTGGCTCAAATGTAGCGATGCACTTCTGTTCTGAAAACGCAGTAAAAACGTTTATGAGGGTGAGCAGATGGAGAATATTACATAAGGATACATGTGACACCTACCCACTTAACATGAACACACTTAGTTTTATTACTGGTGTTAATTATTCATCCCCCTCGTCACGAAAATGAAATTGAACTTGTGGCTAATGTGCAGGTTCAAATGACAGTAACAAAAGCGTGAATTGATTAATTGTATAAATCCTTCATATTGTATGAGGTAAGAAATACTAATAATAAAGATTAAGAGTCTGCACTGTCATGCTAGCTCTGTGACACTGTAGGCAGTGGGGCTTTGAGCTAAATGCTAATATCAACATGCTAACATGCTGATATTTAGCAGGTATAAAGTTTAACATGTTGTGTAAGAATGCTAATCTATTTAGCATCAATAAACTAAGTAAAGCATAGGCTGATGGGAATGTAATTTGGTCATAAACAGAAGTAGGTTATTGGAGGAATTAAAAAGTTCACTTGATGATAATGCCAAAGTTCAGAGATTACCAAGGTTATTACAGTTCATCCATAGGAGAACAACAATGTCTGTACATCATTTCATGAATATCCATCCAACAGTTGTTGAGACTTTTCATGAAAAACCACAAATGTTAAGGTCACGGTGGCGCTAAAAGGAAAAGTCAGGGGATCAAAGTCATTTGGATTAACTGTCTGGGGACCATGAACGTGTGTAGCCTGTAGAGTTGTCACTATTTTTCAGTCTGGGGGGAGAGAGCGTCTGACAGACTTACGTCGACATCCCCAGAGTCATGTCGCTAAACTTCAGTGAATGAGAGTCAAGCCCTCACATTACAGAATCGCATACTGCAAGTTTGTCCTATTAGGAGCCAGTAGAGGTGAACTTCATTAACATTTAGAGCTAAAAACAGGACTAGTGGATAAAAATCAGGCGCGACACTTGTAAACAGTCTGACAGGCGAATAGGAAATACAACAGACAAGAGATAGGAGGTGCCACAAAGGTCTTTCTGCTAATTCATTACAATTACTCAAGTGGAGCAGACATGAACTCACTGACTGACCATTAATTCACATTCATATTAAATGAGCCAGCAAATATTTAATCAGAGCGGATTTAGGGGAGGAAACGTCAAAGTTAATCTTTGCTGAGCGGGCCGACAGCCAGCTCAGCTTGTGCTGCAGGCAAATGGCTCCCCAAGTCAGTCCATAAATATTCTTTATATCTGTCCTGGGACTCATTGACCGGGGGGGGCAGGGTTGAGCAAGACAGAGCTGTGGCTAACTCTGTGACACCTCTCGAGTTCAGAGACAACACTTAAGTGTCAGCCAGCCCAGCATGGACAACTGGGGGGGTTCAACTCCGGTACGACAAAGAGAGTGAAACATGTTTCTCTTTCATTTTTATATCTTCAAAAAGGGATGACTATGTTTTAACTCCGCAGAGGTTGAATAATTAGAGGTTGGATATTTTTTCATCCTAGAAGTTGATAAAATATTCAGCTTTGATACTTGGTTCTGCAGATGTAATCAATTCCCATTCACCCAGTCTCTCGATTACTAAAAAAAACATTATTTTCACTCGAACGTGGGTGAGGTTTTTTAACAGTTTGACCTCAAAGTCCAGAGTGCAAATCACACCAGCTGAATTATATTAGTTATGATATTCTTCTATAGTTAGCTCTGCCAAGGAGGTTATGTTTTCGGCTCAGATTGTCTGTCTGCTTGTCTGCAGGATTACGGGAAAACTACTGGCCTAACTTTCATGAAACTTGGTGGAAGGGTGTAGCGCGGGCCAAGGAACCACTCATAACATTTTGGAGCGGGTCCAAATCCCTGGGTGGATACATTAATTATGTTTCACTTTGCAAGATAGGGCATTTGTGCTGCATTCACGTGGTGTCAGAATAATCTGAAATATTAGTTCTCAACTGGGAAAATTCCCGTGAACACCCCCTGAAGTCGGAACAACCACTCAGAAGCAGCTGAGTTTGGACCATCCGAGGAGCACGGAAATGCACCATTGGCCTTGGTGGAGCTCTGCGCTCTCCGAGTGCCATTCTAGTTTAAAGTGGGTTTTGCTTGCTATGTTTTCACACTTGGTAAAAGTTAGAAAAATACAGGAAAACATATGTATGGTGAAATGTCAGTGAGGTCCACAGTAAAAATCAACACTGATTATTATTAAGAGAGGGCTTCGAAAGGGAAGAAACACACATCATTGTGAAACAGAAACAGTGTTTACAGTGGCAGGAAGAAGAGGTTATCAGGTGCACCAGCGTCAGAGAGAAAGGAAACCATTTGGGTCTCCTCTCTTTGTCCTATTTCTCCAACTCCCTGTTTGTATTATGTGCAGACACTTTAAGTCCCATCCTGTAAAAGTACTGTACTTGTAACACGTCGGATGTCTTCGGTTCTTCAGCAGCAGAAGGGTTAACAGTGTTAGCTGCGGCAGCCCTGACCCTCCCCTCACCCTGGGGCCTGTCTTTCCGCTCTCCTGGTGTGTTTGGCCTGCCAGTGCGCATTAGCTGTGTTTGTCAAATCAAATCAAACTAAAGATCACATTCCTCCCCCAGTGATAACACTGGCCATGCTTGCATTCAAGTTTACACAAATTGTTCCACGCCATCCTACGTGCAAAGTTGCCTGGTGCCTCATTACAGGTCCAAGAAAAAACTCAAGACCTCCAGAAAGCAGCAAAGTTGTTGAGAGCATCTCTAAATGAGGATTTAATACATAATATGTTGAATGACTGCAGTTCACATGTAAGACTGAGAAAGGCTGAGAAAGCTCAAATAAACCAGTTATATGCCAAACCTTTTCTGCTCTGCAGAACAGATTCAAGCGGCTCCCTCAGCGCAGATGGCAACTCTTAGGGAGTGCATGACCCCTGAAAACTGGAGTGTGAACATGACTGCTTTCAATAACAACAGGATCGCACTGCCAAAGCAGTTTTTTTTGCTTTGTGTTTGGCAAATAATACCACAGTGTGCGCTACAGTTTTAGCTTCTCTTTTTCATGTCAGCCATTTTAATTAAACCTGTGTTTGATCTCAGTGTGTGACCGCATTAGTGATTGGCTCAATGCCCAATACACTTAATTACTGGTGGCCACTCAAAAGGAAGCTCATCAGCAAAGATGTCTGGAAGAACCTCTGTGTAGTGACACACTATATGAAGCGAGGAAAGGAGTTATAAGCTCCTCACAATCTTTTTGCTGCAAATTGTTTCGTAATATACTTCCTTCCAAATCCAAATCCAAAGATGGATATCAACCATTTACTATAGACGACATCCTGCTCTGCTTCAGTGTTGACACTTAAAAGTGTCACTTCTCATACCCTGTGGTGAAGTGTCTAAAAATAATGTTCCACAATACACCTTTCACTGTTATTTATCAGAGGGTTGTCTGTTACTAAAACCTCTGCTGGGAAGTCTTGAAAATGTGGAACAAACATGGGACACTGTAATGAGTGTAGACAAGCAGCAGACACCACCGCTCTCCCTCGAGTTACCCCTTCATCAAAGGCCTGCTGAGGGGTTAATGTTACAAGATGTCTTACTTTTCATTTGAAATGTATTACCTGCGTGGTTTCATCTTGTGAAATGTATCATATGAATATATTGGATAATTAATACAACTAAACAGTTTGTATGTGCATTAGCAAACAAAGTGGCAGTTGTAGTGTGAAGCTCTATTTTACCTGCCTAAGTGTAAATCCAGCTCTGGTTTGGACAGAAACGAGAGACATATCTTTCCCAAATGGTCTAAAAGTAAATGTTTATGAGTAAATTGTAAGACATGGGGTTTTAAAGTCCCAAATCGTCAAAGGTTTTCATCTCTTTCCCACGACACTGTCAAAACATTTGGTTGATTTGTTGGTTTTACATATTTACATATTTTTAATTCCTGCAGCTGAGGATCCAATCATTACTTTAAGATGATGGGAATGTCATATGTAGTACTGGAGTACGCTTTCAAAATCCTTCTTTATGTATATTTATTTTAGAAACGGTCAACACACACCGACGGATCCTGCCCGACACTTGTGTTGTGTGGTAGACTGAGTTTTGCATTTCTTGTTTTGTTTTTTTTGACACAGGCACCTGATATTTTTGCTATCATGAGATCTATTGCCCTGTTGGTTACAGCCTCCTAAAGCCTGGAGATAATGAGAAATACGAGTCCATTTGGCAATGGAGAGGTTGAACAGACCAATCACAGTTAGGGTTTTTAAGTACACCCTATGAAGCTTAAAAATTAAGCCCAGAATGGCAGGGAAAAAGCTCATTGTAATCCTGATAATACTCAATGGTCCATTAAGCTCAGTGATGACCTTTTACTCTGAAAGAGAAGAGGTAAATTAAAGGGTCTAAAAATAATGTAATCCTCTTCTTTGACTGGTGCACAGTAGCGTTAAGCTGCAGCATTGTAATCGAGTGACTGATGATCATCATTTCCACCAGTACACGGTGATAAGCAACTGACACAAGCAAAAGAAGAAAATGGGGGGGGAGGAATAATAGCTGCATTGTGATTGTGGGCACAAAGCAGCGGAGTTCAATTAGCCGTGAGAAGAAAGACAAAAACTAAACAAGTCATTTGCACAAAATCTGGATTAGCACTAATTCTTCTAATTGTAGACTTGTTTGGTCATGCAGAGCCTGTTTGTAAAAGAATAAATTAAAGGAGAGAGAAAACCTGCTATTTGTGGGAGAGACGTGCTGAAAAAAAATCTTTGATGGCAACAGGAAAGACAGTCCTGGCACTAATGATGCGTCACGGAGCTCCTCAGTATCTGCCACTCCCAGATCCCAGTTGGCCACATGGAAGGACATTTGAGAAACAATCACTTGAATCGGTCCTCTCTAATGGCTTCATAAAAGAAGTAATTATTCTGCAGCGGGGAGGTGCTGTCAATGGGAGATCAAATGATGTCTTCCACTAACAAAGCTCCTCATTCAGGGCCTAACAGAATATCTGCCGTTCAGTTCAGGAAAAAGAGCTTTTTCCCCCTTTTCTTCTCCCACCTCCACTAAGCACAGAGGATCTCGCTGCTTTAATTAAAAGTGAATTCTCCCGGCTCAGTTCTGCTGCAAACCTCAGTCCTCTCTGCTTGAATAGACTTAGGAGGGGATTGCAGTGGGTTTCAGCAAATGTTATGTTGGTGAGGAGGAGGAGAAGTGATGGAAAATTAAAAAAAATGCCTCTGAGTGGAACTTGAGGCAACTTTCAACCGCGCATCATGAAGTTAAAGTGTGAAAACACAACACAGGCAATACATGCAGCTAGAAATACCATTATTTATTAACTGAGAACAAGTCCCTTTCTTTTTCCATGTTGGACAGTCAGAAAACCTTCATTTTACTAAGGAGAAGTGTTTTCAGCAGCACCAGAGAGTGGGTGTTTGGCTCAGTTATATTTGGAACCACTTGCTATTAAATATTTTTAATATGAATGTGACTCAGTATTTACTATTTCTGATCTTGGACAACTGTTCTGTTAAACAAGAGGCCAAAACATGTAAAGTAAATGTTTGCGGTTTCTGTTGGGGAAACTATGAACTTTGGAGAGAGGAAGTCTTTATGCTAAGCTAAGCTAAGCTAACCATGCCCTTAACGCACAGATATAAGATTGATACTGATAACAATTATCATCTTTTATCTTTTAACATCCAGCTGTTACAGAGCAACGTTAGCATTGATTTGGAGTCGTGCTTCTGCTCAGCTGGTGAGTCCAATATTCGCTCTCTTTTAGCTTTGTTTTGGTCTCCACCAACTTCTGTTCTGTCTTTTTAGCTGCTTATTGCTCCACTATGTTCACCAGCTGGTCTCCAATCAATCATTCATAACTACTAGCGACCCATCTCACATTACACGTAATCATTTGATCCATTATTGATATATCATACTGATAAGAGCAGCTCTAAATCCTGCTGCCACAAAAAACATTTTACTGTAGGTTTTTTGGCCAACACCGAAATGAATCCAGCAGTAACCTACAGTGGTATAATAATCGTGTTGTTGGGGTAAGTTATTCACAGTGGAAGATGTTGACACAACTGTCCTCCTGTATCACACAGCTTCTTCTGCTCTGCTGGACAGAGTAAGAACAGAAACACAGCCGAGTGCTCGGCGGTGCAGTGAGAGGGGGACAGAACCTCTACACATTCAAGCTCCTGTGTCAACAAGCAGCCTCTCTGCTGCAGTGTCCTTAAGCAAGAAGCTGAATCCTCCAGCCCTGTTGTTCCGCAACAACAACCCCTAATCCGTCACTCTGAGAGAGAAATGAAAAGAGCATTTTGAATTTATTCTTAAAGAAATATAATGAATAACGGTTCAGTCTGAAATTACTTTGCCAAAGGCACCAACTATTAGAGTAAATGACTGTTGGGGTGAAATGAGAAGGTGCTAGTGTGAGGCTGGTTGCCTTTGAAGTTATCAGTATTGACAAAATCTCACTTCCCTACACTCCTCTCTTTCCTTTTCGAAAACTACGTTGTGCTTCCACAGACTCATTCTACAACGCTGGATCTCTTTTCAACAAGAAAAAATAATTTCCCCGGCCTCTTTGATTCATATCGTTCAGCTTACTGTCAACAACATTTTGTGACACGTAACACAGAACTCGCTCAACGTCTATCATTGAGAGCTAGATACATTTGTAAAGAGAGGATTTAGAGAAGCTACTAAAGAGGTTGTCTGGAAGAAAAGGGGGATCCTGCCCACAGCACCACATGCTGGGATCACCTGAGACAATACAAGATCCTGAAACCTGCATTTTGCTGTCTCAGCATGAAGCACAGTTAAAAGTAGCTATTCAGTGAAACAGTCAAGTGTTTTGTGTTTTCAAGAAAAACAGAAATGTATTCCTTTGATACGGTCACTGTATGAGACTTTGGTGTGAAAAAAAAAAAATCTACTTTTTATGGTCTTCAAAGAGAATGAAAAGTGGTTTAAGACGTCTATCAACATCCCTCGTTCGACTCTAATTTATAATCTGTGTCATTTAATGAATAAAACTGCATTATATTGTATTAGTTGATTGTATGTTTTGTGTGTAAAATCTGAACCTGCAAAGTAACTGATAGCTGTCGAGAAAGTGTAGTAGAATAAAAGAGTGCAATATTAATGGAAATATTCAAGCTACGTACAAGTACCTTAAAACTGTACGTAAGTGCAGTACTTTCCACCACTGAATGTAGATCACCCTGTACCCAACTGGAATCTAGAGGACTATATGTTTCATAAACTCATATTGCATATGAAGTGCATCAGAGATGTTTGGAAAGAATTGTAAAACAACAAAAACGTTGAGCCTGCGTGCTCGCCAGATTGCAATGATAGTTGACAGTTATATGAGGAGAAATTAACCACAAAAAAAGCACGAGGTTTCTTTTTTTTTCTCTCCCACAGACTGTAGGTTCAACAGAACAGAGTATAACGCAACAAAACACATGTTTTGAATCATAACACAAATCTTATTTTTTTCTCCTTTTGAAAAATATGCTCTCGTTGTTAGTATGCAGTCAACATTGCTTTCGCCGCCTACACATACAACCCACGACAGAATCTAAAGAATCTGATGGCCATGCTTGTGGAGATGTTCACAGTCTGTCTGTGAAATTAACACTAAGTGAAGTGAAGGAAGATGAAGTAGGTACATCAGAGATAACTTTATCACCAAAGAGCCTCTCAATGGCATTGAACATCATCACAGACGATACTTAATTTTGCTTTAATAAAAGGAGAATGAAAGGTTGGCATGAGAGCAGTCAGCTCCTCTGCCACTCTGAGTGTTATTGTACACAAGCTATTTAGCTGTTTTTGATGAGCTCTACAATGTGCACAGTCACGCAGGGCTGGGTGCAGTGGTCTGGAACTATTCATTTGAGCAACATGAAGTGTGTATGTAGAAGACTGCTCTGTAAGCAAGGCCTTGTAAAATGTGTACTGAACCATAGGCCTCATCAGCGTCACGCAAATCAGCCTGTAAAGGTTGAGCAGCACCAGAGGCCTGCTGTCAACATATCCTCTCCAATTAAATAGGAACATCATTGCAGGCCTTGTTGCTCATACGTCCTATTTTTAGTTGTTGTTGTTGTTGACGAGCTGTCATATGTCTTCATTGTTGGTCCTATCAGCTGCACATAAAATGACAACGTAATGACTGAGTAAATTAGCATGTTAAACTCACATGTATTTGAATTCTGGACTAAAACTAGGCGGGTGTAATGTATGTTTAGGCCAAAAATGTAAGTAATGAGAGTACAACTTTTGCCTGAGTACAGCTTGATTCTCTCTGGGGAATTTAAATATATATATATATATATATATATATATATATATATATATATATATATATATGCATATATGAAGTCTACAATTTAGGTTATGAATCTCTAAGAGTTTATGTGTATACAATATGTGTATATAAATGCATATTCACAGTTTTCTTCCCCGATGTTTTTTGTCAGTTTGTTTGTTTGCAGTTAAGCCACCAGACGGCCGAATGTTAAACAATGTGTTAGTAAAGGACACAATCTAGTATTGTTGATAATGTGCTCACTGCAGGGTTCCAGATAAATGCTTTTGGTTTGTAATACCTTCTACTGTAATAGTATTGTTCTCCAGAATCTGAAACTGTTGTCATCATTACCACATGGAGCTAAAATCTAAAAGGAAGTTGAGAAAGGGTCACTTTTCCAGTGATGTAAAGGTTACATGTACATGCGTACACAGGGGAGCACTATAGTATGCCATTAACTGTGTCTATATGTGAGTGTGTGTGTGCGTGCGTGTAGAAATGGGCAAAGTGTCTGGGGATTCAGGCTTTCTGGCAGCTGCCTGCTTTGGGCTGGCATGGAAGGAGCGAGCCTCAGTGCTGCAGCGTCTCATAAGATGAATAAAATATGACGAGCACGCAGCAGTATTTCACTGTTGCTCTGATGCAACATGGACAACATCTCTGAAGCAAAGGAAGAAAGACTGTTGTGTGTTTACGACCGTAAGATACAGAAACGGAAATCTCTGAAATAACAGAGTGAGATAGCGAGGCGCTCGATTATCTTCGTAAAAATAATACCTGCGCTTGTATTTACTTAAAGGCTCAGTTCACTCATGTCGCCAAAACATATTTTCTCACCTCCCTGTAGCGGCGCCTCACCATGCAGATAGTTTGGCTTTTATGAGTCCAGGTTTTGACTTTCTGCCCCTGAAACTTAAAGGGACTTTTTCTTCAGCTGAAAGTAGTTCCAAAGAAAATATTTCTCAGTGAGGTCTGTGGATTTTCCTGAGTAACTGAGACATTTATGGAAAGATATTTTTTAAAGCTGTGAGCGCCACAGCCAAAATTCCCGACACCTCAATTAAATTGGAGTGTCGGCAGAAATCTCCAAACTGAAACTGTCTGCATGGGTAGAACACGAGTAACGTTTAGTGGCTGAACTGACTTTAAGCTTCAGTTAGCAAAGAATTCTCAAAATACACAAGTTTTGCGACTCTGATGAGGAACTTTAGTATAGTGATCGTCACAATTAGCAGGAACCTTCCAGCTTTGAACGGCTGACATGAGAAGACCTCATATGTCGTGCATCCTCCTCCCCTTGACAAACTAAAGAATTATGCACTTAATATCCCTCCCCAACATTTTTCAGTCTGCCTGCAGTTTTTAGGCCAGCAGAAGAAAAGACAAAGCAATAATAAATAAATGGTTTAAGTGCCCAGCTTCTGCTACTCAAACAGTTCCAGTAAAAATGATTATTTATTTTTTTTACAGATCCACAGGAGCCTCTCTGTGTTTTTTGTTCTTCGTGGCGAATTATTATCAAACAATTCCATGAAGCCATCCTCTCTGTTGGAGAGGTACAATAATGAAGTGCTTGAGCCCATCTGATAGTGCTGCGGTGGTGCGTCAGACAAAAAAAAAGTTGGGGAATCACTACATTCGAGGAGCTAACGCAACGAAACATGCAGCCTGTGTTTTGGCCTCAGTCTAACGGCTCAGCTGAAGAGAGGGCTGGACCGGGAGTCAGCGAGGCGCTCAGTGGGAGCTCGAGCTGAGTCATCCCACCCTCAAGCAACCTGGGAAAGACATCTGCAGAGTCACGGAGAGAGCGGAGGTGATGAGGGTTGACAAGGCGTGGCAATGGGCTCGTGGCTGACCAGGCATGCTTCATTTACTGCATGTGATAGTTCCTAACATCACGGCCAACCTGGGCAGCTCCACTGACAGATGGAGAATATTAGCGCTGCAGAGGAGCTCATGTGTGCGCTCTGCTTACCGCCAGATTCAGAAAAGTAGCTGATAAGGGGATAGACTTAGGCGCTCATCCCGCTTGCTGCTGGAAATTAATTGAACAACATGTAGGGCTGAGTGTAAGAATAATAAGCCCTTACTTAAAGTGTGTATAAATAGACTAGGTTTGGTTCCGCTTGCACATCTTACAAATGAAATCCCAGTAGATATAATTACTGAGCACAAAACTATTATTACAATGTGCTACTATTTACACTTTAATGACATATTCCCAAGAGAAAATAAGCAAAAGTAGTTTATCCGTTTAAAAGCTGGAGTATCCTGTTATTCCATGATAATCTCAGCGGTGGAGGGGCGGAACAGAAGGGATGCACATCTTGATTTGGGCAAGTAGTTCATTTCACAGCAACCTGACACATTTCTCTGGCAAGTGTGAGAGCTCAATTAGGGCCGGGCACGCTGAAAGGAGATCTGAAGCCGCTGCTGACTGCACAGGCTGACAGACCCAGAGGGGACTCCACCCCTTCTGATTCTTTATCACATCGAGGCTCCCACTGTTGTATCGCAGTATTGTTAGGACAGGGCTTATCACAATCTTCTGACATCCTCTTTTAAAGCAAAAAGCCTGTCTAATTCTTCACAGTGCAGCGTGGATGTGGATGGATGTGTTGCCACAGATCAACTAAAACTGCTCAAAGTGATGTTCTCGACGCTGAGAAAACACCACAGGGCTGCTCGCTGGATATAATATCTACTTGATAGTGCTTTAAAAAAAAAAGGTATTATTATGTTTGCTGTCATTACGTCGAACTTCCGAACCAACATCCTTAAAAATTGGGTCAGTTTTCTTTGACCTATTACGATTTAAATACCTCTAATGTGGGAACTCATTTAGGAGTATAAATGGTGCTTTAGTTTGAGGTCCAGCATTACCTAAAGACAGATGCCTTTCAGACTAACACACAGGCAGCACTCGGATCATTTTGTCCTCCAGTTACCTGAAAGTGAAGTTGGTAAATTTCTCTTTTTAAAGGCTCAGCTGTTGCCAGGTTGGAGCTGTGTTGGTGCAGCAGGTATAGAAAACAGAGCCCAGTACTTTAGCGCCAACAAAGGCCTTTTTGTGAGGCAGGGATCAAGTTGAAGAAAGGACAAGGGGGTCTGCTACTTGAGGTGAGCAATTACAGTGGTGATGTGCTAATCTCTGTGACTGGCACCATCTCAAGGTCGGCCATGGACTACAGAGAACGTGGCTTTTATATTCACTGTTTTCTCCTTATCTTCTGCTCCTCGTATTCTTTTCTTAATTTTCTCCATTGCATTCACACTCTCTCCCCGGCTTCTGCCTCCCCTGAGGGGATAGTGTTGGACGTTCACACAGTTGTGAGTCAGCCTTTGCGGTGCGGAGGGCAAACAGAAAGTTTGGGTCGGACTGAGAGGAGCCAGAGTTGATAATCTGACCTCCTGATGAATGGCAAATGTTGCAATTAGCCACATTTCGGGACGAAGTCTTGGATGAGCAGAGAGGTTTTTCTACATCAAATTATTATACTGTAAAGGATATAACATAAAAAAACCAACATGCTTCTGTTTGATCACAGTAATTATGTATCACATATATGGACTGATACCTAATGCATTGACGCTAGTATTGTTTTTACCTTGTGAGCCATCAAAATGTGCTCCTGGAGACAACTACCATAGAAACCGTTTTGAGTACTTAGCTAGGTGTTTATACTGTCTGTCTGTCTGTCTGTCTGTCTGTCTGTCTGTCTGTCTGGCCTGATAATACAATATAGTTGTGGCTGTGTTTTCTAAATTCTAGGTTTAAGTTTGAGCCGTGTAACATACCTGAACTAAATTTCCGTTAGAGTTGAGGTTTTTGGCCGTGATGTCTGCCACCCAGTGTTTCCTACCACCTGTCTAGGCAGTGATTATCTGGATACGTCTTACGGAGGAGGTCCAGTGTTGTGAATAATCCTCCTATAAGCTCAAAATCTGGCTGAGATGCACATGCAGCGAGGCTGACCTACTCGTCTGATCGGTGTTACCATAACACAGTTTTAAAAATGATCCTCTTTCAAGAATCATATTTTCTTTCGAGGAACAGCAAAATAAACTATCCCAAACTATAACAAATGAAGCCCTACCGTTTGTGTTTTGAATTCACAGCAACAAAAAAATTTACTTTAAAGCCACTAAGTGTGAAACTACTATTCTGCTTTTGAACGTCAGACCCTATAACCAGTCTGAAACTTTCAGCACGCCATTGGCGAGGACAGCAGAGTATACGTATATATACGTCGAGCTATTTTTGAAGGCGCTCTAATGAGAATCTTGACATTCTTTCTTGATGGTGATACATCAGGAGCGAGTACACCACGCAGCCTACTCGCAGCTCGCACCGCACCACGTTATTCCACTGTACTAGCTAGCACAAGCGTGCAAAGTGTAATTCCTGTCAGGTCCTCTGGCGATCTTCAAACCTTGCGGGTCATTGGATATGATCCATGGCACGTCCCTGAGAGGTCGCCAAGGGGATGAAGAGATAAGCTCTGGGGGAATTCAAGGCCTTCTCACTCTGCTGCCGGCAACCCTGTCGCTACACAAGGGACCTCACATCTGAGCCACTTTCAAGTTCTCCTCTGCAGCCACAGCTAAGCTTGTGTGTAAAAAAAAAACATTTGTTTCTCTCAGGATTAAATCTGTTTGGTGCAATCGGTAAGATTGATGCTCCACTTGAATCGCAGAGGGGCTTCTCCCACTTTGGCCCTGTTTGTTCACTAAAGCAGTGGAGACAGCACCCTCTCATTCTCCAGTGTACAAGTGTGTTTTTCAGTTGTTATATTCCTCTGACGTCTGTTTACTTCTGTTTTGGAAAGCACTGAGCTCACGGGGCAGCACAGCCGCTGTTAGCAGCAATAACATCGATGTGATTTTATTTTTATAATGAGCGTCCACAGATTTCTGCAATGGGCAGCTGAAACTATATGATGTGATAGAGACTCCCGTTACCAGAGGGTTCAATTTGAATTAGGGGGAACAGGGAGCTTTGATTGTTATTTCACAGTGACGTTCATGATATTGATCAGTTCTGCTCGGTCTAGATTCAGGAGCTATGAAGTGAGTGTCCGCGCTGCCATAACAAGAGATGCTTTTTATTTATTGTCATGCCAAGTGCTGAAATAGCAGCAGTGTGAGCAATTAGTGCCATTCATGAATTGATTTTAGCAGCATTGTGATCAATCTTAACAACCATTATGTTCTTCTTCTTCTACTTGGACACTTCACACTGAGCGGTCGGTTCAATACAATGATCTACAGCGCGCCGAGGTCATCAGAAACAATGAGAGCGATAGGAGGCAGCTGATTTTGCATTATTTACTTAAAATCATTAGAAGTTAGATTGTAAGTAATACGCTTGCACAGCTGAGGATAAATAGTGTAACTAATTATTTTCATTATCGATTCATCTGAATACTGTATATGTTCTCGATTTATATATTTTTTTTTTCTATAATGTGTCAGAAAAAAGCAACATGATAAAAGAATTCATTGTTCAAATGTCTTTGTGCACACAAAAAAAAACACAACTAGAAAAAACCCAAAGATATTCAATTGACAATGATAAAAAAAACTGAGAAATGCAGAAAACTGAGAAATCATCTGAAAAGCTGGAGCCAGAGAATATTTGCCAAAAAAGAAAAAACAAACACTATGTCAGACAGAGGAGCTGAACTCTTGATCTAAAACGTTTTTTTAAAAAAAGTGTTCAAAGGAGAAAAAGGTTAGCAGAGAGGAAATGACACTACAATCCAGAAAAATCTACAAAATAGTTTCTTGAACTAACAAATGAGGGGTGGAAATGCAGGCTAGGGTCTGCCTGTTTCTGATTTGCAGCTCTGGTTAAAAATTAGCAGGAGTGCTCTAATGAAAGTCAGCGGCTTCACACTTTGGGGAAAATGATGAGGGTGTTCAGCCTGCGGTCCCACCAGCCAACCATGCACCTGCTTAGAGACGAATGCATTTTTACTGCCCACTGAACCTGATAATATACTGGGTAGAGAGCAGGGACACCTTCACGTCTGTCACACAGCAGCATACAAACACTGCTGGTGCAAATATTACACAACAATATTAGATGGACCTCTCAATTGGTTTAGCCAATTTGAGTCCAATACACATAATAATACATTTGGATTGGACTCTGTAGCCTATAGAAACAGAAAGAACAGATTAGGCCACTACCTCTACCTCCCTCAGGTATTTTTATCACCTGAGGCTCAGTCTAATCAGCATATGGCCTTTGAATAGAACAAGCTTACTGCAGCTATTGCTCATTGTTTCCTTTAACAATCCCTATTCAAATGCAAGTGATTATTCAAAACAGTAACATTTGTAAAAAAAAAAAATACAAATTCTGGAGAACTCATTTTGGGGTTTTGATGCACCTTACTTCTGTAACACCACAAATAAAACCAACCTCTGTGAACCGTTTACAGGATTGTGAGCTGCTACATTAAAGCTTTCCTGCTGGGTTTTCGTCAAATCAAATTCAACATGTCGAGTGCCTTCACCTTACCGTAAACACGAGTCAAGAGGAGGCTCCAGCAGATGGTTTGATGCAGTTCACAGAACTCAGCTGAAGATCTCTCAGGCTCTGACATGATGTTTCATCTCCACGATCATGCAGCCAAATGTGCTCTCTGATCAGCTGTGTTTACTGTGTCTTCATCCGCAGATAACCAACATTAGTTTGTCTCATTAGCTCGTATAGCCACTCAGTGCTGCTCAATAATCTACTGTACGGTGCCGCAGATAAAGCGCTACACGCTTCTAGCTTCCAGTCGGAGATGTTGATGGCCCTGTAGGCTCACCAGGCCACATCAGCCCCGCTGAGACAGTCCACTCTTCGTTTCACTCGCTCCAGTCAGCTGTTCAAAGCGTGGATGCGATGCAGGCGGTAGGTCGACCTGTCTTTTCTGTCGGCTGTCCGATGTGAAGGAGGGCTGTTTGACGCTGCGGAGAGGCAGCGCCGCACCGTGCGCCCTGCGCTCCCACAACGCGGACCAACAGCACTGCCTGCTGTACTTAAAGAGACACAGCAGCGCGCACGGACGCGGACAGTTGAACCAACATAAAGTCTTATCAGCGCTGTGTATATGGCTCTCTGTTGGAACCTGCTGATTGCAGTTCAACAATGGATCATACAGTATATGGTAATATAAAACTGATGTACTGCAGCAATAGTATTGTTAATAATACTTATAGCAGTAGGCTTAGGATTAGTTTAGAGTGCAGCTGGACCCTGGTTAATTCCATTAGCCTGGGAGGAAAATGTTTTGCCTGTATGGTGAAACAACATGATGTCAGAGTACCAGCAGCATTTAATCCAACAGCCTTGTCACACTAATACATGTGCAGAATATTACTATGGTCCTTTGTAGTGTAAGTTCAATGTGTAATATTTTATTTACTTAGGTCTTGGTAGTTTCATATACCTCTCTTGAGGGTCACATGCAAAAAATGGCGAATGGCAAAACATGGTGACTCCATGTTCTTTGTAAAGAAGTGCCCTTTTAGTGGAGGAAATGTAATACAGTGCCATAGGCTGTCCTACATGCTAGAACACTTTCTGCATGCTCTTGTATCACCACATGCAGCTGGTGCCCTTTTTTTATTTTGTTTTCACCCCTGCCCCTCAGATAGCCTCATACCACCACTGCTAAATATCCTAATATTGAAAATACAATACTGGGTCAACTTTACCCAGCAGGCAGAAAATCATTCAACCGTTGGGTTGTTTTCACCCAAATCAGGTACATTTGTGACCGTGAATTGTATTTATCTGTCTATATTATGTGTGTGAGATATGTGGCATTGTCTGTAATAGTATCCAAAGCTTTCAATGACTTCACGAATCCCAGAGCTGCACTGAAGTGAAGTGAAGTGAAGTGAAGTGGTAAACTCTCCCTTTTCTGCCTCTGTACGAGCCAAACAACTACACAACTATACCACACCACTGTCATGTTGAATTAACAGTGAGAGGGTTTTTTTTTTAATGCTCGCTCTGCATTCTGATTTTGATCCTGATTTCTGCTTCACCCCTCTCAAACCCACTTCCAGATGTTCAGCCGCTGTGTGTTTCCCTGCTGCTTGCAGGATTTCCAGCCGTCACATCGATGTGATCATCCATTCTGTTAAACTGCAAATCTCCTTGTGTGTAAATTGTGTGCTTCAATCAATGACTGTCACGGCTGTTGAATCAATCGCCTGGAGCAACTGCATTACACAGATCTTTAAAGGGCATGTACACAAATAGACATTCACTTGCAGGCAGAATGCACATACGAATGCAGAAGGAGTACAGGGAATATAGAGCCTCCAATGCACCTGCCTGGTGTGTTTTTTCTGGAAAATGGGTCCAACAAGAAGATTAAGTTGTAATGAAAGAGTATTGTGGTTTTCTCTCACCTGTGCATTTAGTCAAAGCCTACTTAGTCCATTCTAGCTCCAGCACCTGCAGTTTGAATAAACCACTCGGTTTTTACAAGCTTAATGCTGCTCTGTCCTTAAGGGATAGTGTGCTGAGGATGACTCTGCATATTTCAGCAGCATCAATTCATGGGTTGGTTGCTGTCTGTGCTGTATGTCACCCGTAGCGCTGTCACCTACAATTACTTTCCTCTACATGGTGACTCAGCGACAGGCTCCAACTTAGAGGGACACTCTTGAAATCACCAGTGTGCAGCAGTGATATTACTCATGCTGAATCAGGCAGACAGGACGGGACAGCGGCCAAACAACAGCCTCCTAAAACTCCCAGGCTGATGTTTAAGGAAGTCAAACCCCACTGCAGAGTGCTGCATAAAGATGCAACACAAGTCTCCCATTTTTATGTCTTTTTCAAGGATATACACACACATGCATGCATTGTTAGAGGCCAGGGAAGTCAAGCATGTGGTGCAGGAGATAAAACTCTAGGCCAGCCAAACGTCATACATCTGCATCACAAGCCAGCCTTCGCTTCATTGTGTGCATTGTGCGTTGGCCTGTGTGTGACCACCACTGGTTTATCTGTCCGTCAGATGCAGAAGACAGAAGTAAATAGACGATAATGGGCTCATTGTGTCAAATCACTGCTCTCTCATGGGATTATGTAGGCGACGGTATGAAAGAGGAACAAAATGTCCTTTCATTTTCAGATTGTGGCCAGCTAAATGGTTCTTCTTGTGGTCCTGTTTCGTGACACGATCTGACCAATGGGTGTTGTGAGCACAGAAAGCCCACAATCCAAAAACATTACTCATGTGAAATCATGCAGTTGGACTTCTTCCTACTTTTGATTTTCACATACAATGCAGTACCTCACATCTCACAAAGCATGAGACTAAATGCTTTCAAAGATAATTTTATGCACCATCCCACACATCACCTGTTTGTATTAAGGGAGTTTTCACCCAAGAGACCAATCTAGCTGTAAACAGAGCCTCATGAGAAATCTACTGAAGGGAACAACTTCATTAGTGTGAGTTTTATACGAGAAATAAGGTCACTACATTCATCACATGTCTTGCAATGTGACAGGGGGTAGAAGATGTTCAAACCCGTACATGATGCTAAAAAAGTGAAAGATATAGTCTCTTTAGGTTGACTGGCACATGCAAAGACCTCATACTGATGTCAGAAGTCAACGTGTGCCTCATTAGCACTGATAAATATTCAGTTTCAGGTTTCTTTATGGAAACTCCCTCGTACCAAAAAGCAAACCAGTACCGTCAGAGTGCCATTACAATTGTTTTGAGTTGCTAAGCGTTGCCACATGAGATCAGGACCAGGTGAAATGCACTTTGGAACTGTCAGTGTTGCCTCCAGCACATCGGGAACAATGAATTATCAGCACCGTTACTGGAGCTCATCATTCAGAGAGCATAGTTGATGTCAGTTCTGCATGTGGAAGCGTTTATATTTCACATGCGTGTAACAGAGAGACAGAAACTTGAGGTAGTGAGGAAAAGGTCGATGCTTCCCACATGCAAACTATGTTCTCTGCTCACAAACTACACGTGACATGGACACATTTGTATTTTTTATTTTTGGGTACATCTAAAAATCCTTTGCCAGTGTGTGTGTGTGTGTGCAGTCTTTTTATCTGGCAGAATCTGAGTTTTAATTCATAGTTGGGATTTAAGATTTTATGTATTATGTATATTTTTTTATAGTTTAGTATAGTTATACACTAAACTGGACATACGCACATTTTCCTGTGTAGTTACAGTGTATATGTTCTGTATAGTTAAACAAATTACACATTCTAAAGTAACTAATGTTTTTTTGCAGTGAAATGTCGTCTAAAAATAACTTTCCAGCTATCACTTTGGAGGCCTGCATCACAGTTGGAGCCACTAACAATAAACACAATTGATTTAGTTTTCCTCTTCTCATTTTCCACAAAGATATTACTGCCACTGTTCCTGTCAATCAGCTGATAATCACGTGTCATGTTTATCGACCTGCATAGGGATTTATTATCCGCCTGATGGCCATACACTCATGTAGCCCATCCGTGATTTTCGATGGGATCAACAGTGAAACCTCCCGAGTCTGACACGTTTTAAAAAAAGACATTACTTTTGTTTTTTTCCGCTCTGTGGTAATCATTTATAGCTGATGAGAAACCTTACAGTTCCTTCCTGGAACAGTTCTCATTGATTTGACACAGGGATAACACGATCGATAGGTGTAGTTGCTTTGCACTCTGTTTGACCTTTAAACAAATAAACACTTGCTTATCGCTCCACCGGCAGCTTTTTTGGCATTAGTTGCAATTACATAAGCGAGTTTTACAGCTTTTGTGTTGCAAGTTATTATTTTGTTTGAGTGCTATGTGTTGTGCATATTTTCAGTTGACTTTTCTAGGAGTCAAAGACATTCATGAACATTTGTCTAGCAAAGCACCGGAGGCTCTTGCTGCTCAGAAAACGGCAATGCTGAGTTCCTCTTTCCACACACGCACAGCAAACTTGAAATCGGACATTGTGAACACTTCCTTCTGACAACAAGGAAGATGTCTGGATGAAGTTCTTCATTGTTCTTACCTTGGTGTTGCCCCATCAGGGTTTAACACACAGAGCGCTGAACGGAAAACAGGTTGTTTTCCTTGACGACCAAAGAGTGACATTAGTGCTCATAAGCCACACGATGAGTGTTGAAAGAGCGATATTCATGCTGCGTTTTTTACATTAATAGCGAACGTTTGGTTACCGTCTCTGTATTGAGCCACTCGTGAAGATACGGCTTTCACACAGCTTCCTGTTTATCATACAGCACCTTGCTGCAACTGAACCCACAGAAACCACTCAGTAAATATTTGTCGTGTACTGACGTGAGTAGCCGTTTGCATCATGAATTCATCCATCTGCATTACTTCATCACCCTCAGTCCACATTCTGTGTGTTGATAGTGACAGTCTGGATAAACTGTAACGCTGGGACTGACTGGAAGTAGTACATCAAGTACCAGTGACAGACAGCGCCACTGACTTATTTTCTGTGGCCTTCAGAGCAGCCATGTGGGCCAGAGCTGGAGGGAAAATCTGCCATTGGCTCCATTAACACAAACAAACAATCCTTTTGTTTGTTGCATTGACTGTGAGTATGTTCTGTTCAGAGGGATGTGAACTGTCCTTTCTGTAAAACATGTTTGTTTTCCACACTAGCGTTCATGTAACACAGGCAGCACTGAAGAAGCTGATTAGGGCTCTCTCGGACGGCTCATGGCAGCCGCTTGACATATTGGGTTGTATTATAACAAATGGTGATTAAATCCACTCAGATACAGATAAGTAGACAGGGGAGCCAAAGAAAGCCGGTTCTGCTGGTCTGCTTCTCATGAAGGCCGCGGGGAAGGAGCAGGTGTAGCAGGATTTACGGAGGTAGCAGTCCTCTATTAAACCTGGTGATGGCTGATGGCATTAATAATTCAGCAGTAAAAATAGATCCTGCATTATTTAAAGGGCACACTGAATTAATTAGAAATATGAATTAATGATGAGATTATCTTAAGCATTCGACTTAAAACTGGCAGTAGCACTCCAACGATCAAGGACAAATAATGTTTTACTGTAGATTTTACGCACCAAAAAGAAATGTACTGCTTGGAAGACCGCGGCTGTGAAATCAGCCACGCGCTGTAATTGCTATTCAGGGAGCGTCTCAATGTCGCTGCTGCAGCCAGGGGTAGTATTACCAGAGACATCTTTCAGTCACCATGAAAAGATAATGATTCTTTTGCTGAGTTTCATTTGATCCTTTTGTCTCTGCTTCCTGTCGCATCTCTGTCGACACCTCTGACACAGTCTGGGATGTTTGGTCAGGGGCCTCGCTTCCTGTGCTATCAGTTTCACACGCAGCGCTTCGGCTTCAACACAATCACACTCTTTTGAGAAAAAAAAACACATCCTGATGTGGTGTCTTTTGGTGACACTCGTGTTTCCTTTGGTACAGATGTGCTTGTTTAATTAAAACAGTTCACATTGCTGAAGCTACTCTATCAGCTACTTGCACCAATCGCAATAATAAGAAACTTCCTTCTGTTCAAAGACCAAAATCATATTGGGTGAGAACTGCAGACATTGATAAATGGCTTAGATTTGACAAATGCTTTCAAGTGGCTTTGATGCATTCCCCCATATCTGCCAAACTGTGTGAAAGCTTCAGCTCTTCCTTTGTCTGCATTGACTCCTGCCTTGTACTATTAATGACTGCAATCTGCATGATGAGTGACAACACAGACAAAGAGGAAATGTAGAGAATGAGTGTGTGCATTAGAAATACTGCAGCTATAAATCTGGGGAATTTTAGAACGTTTTAAAAACAAAATGTTGCAAATGTCACTACAACTATGAATATTTTTGGATTCCCATGCTTTTAGAAATTCATCTGACACTGTTTGATGTCACTGGATAAAGCCCAGTGTTAAACTATTTTTCCTATTTGCCTCTGGGGACAGCAACTAAAAACAAACGGCCTCCAATACCTATTCAAATACGATGCTTTCTGACTCTCTGTGCAAATCTTGAAATGTAAGAAAGGTTACTTTGCCACTTCCTGTAATTTAAAAATATCCCTTTTAAGCAACCTTCCTCCTAAATTCAGAAATAATGTCAAAGCCACTTTTGTGAACGCTAAAAAACACTCCTGCAACATTATCCGTGTCTGACAAAAAAATGATTAGACGACTGACATGTGTTGTGAAAACTAATTGCAGTGATGCTTCTCGACCCAAAAACTATTGACTTTAACATATTCGCTTATGCGTGACCTATGTGCATTAACCTACTTTACAGAGAAGGATTTTCTTTCTGTGCTCATTGAGGCAGTTGTTTGTTTATGAATGCCGTGTAACAAAAACTAATTCTGGTAATTGGGGTTTGTGTGTCTTTACGAAATTGCAGGGTGTCTGGCCCGGAACATCAGCCCTATCCTGATAATTATATATCAATCAAAGTCATTCACACACCCACAAACACACATACTCGAATGCGTGGCAATACACAAACACACACACAAAGATCTTGGGTGTGTAATTACCAACTTACAGTTTGTCACCTTCATTTTTTTTACATTGCTTTACTGACTCACATTAAAGTGTATGGGTGTCTGTTGTTAGTTAAGACTGACTGAAAAGAATATATAGATTTCAAAGCAGCTGTCAAATGGCAGCTCAGTCCTGTCACTGGATGGTTGACCCACTTTGTGGTGAAATTCGTCTCTGTGACATCCTCCTTCACTTCTTCACATCTGCTTTCACTGACAACCTGTTCAGACGACCTCAAAAGGGAAGGACAGTTACCTTCTGGGTTGTTCTGTCCATGTTGTCACTGTAACACAGTCAAAATCAATAAGCATCGACAGGAATCGACACTGCTTTTTGTCTGTCACGGTTCATGGGTCGCACATCACCGGCTGGTGGTCTATTTTAAAGTCTAACTGAAATGAAATTGCTTTTTTGGCTGCTACAAGATACATATCTGCTACATTTTATAGTTTTAGGTTTCACAATGCATTAAATTGATGGAATATGGAGACACTATTTCGATGGAGCTAACCAAGTCTTTCTTGAAGCTGTGATGTCAGCTTTCTCTGATAGAGCAAGCCAGAAGCCTGCTACACAACACAACTCCTAAGGTCTCCTTCATATCTAACTTAAAAAACCTTCACTTTACAGTGGCTTGTTCATTAAGCGACCAAGCAAACATTCACTGGGTAAAAGTACAGTGCTGGTGAAAGTTTGCAGGCTAGATAGCTAACTAGCACTTTCAGAGTATGTAAATGTACTTCCAGATGTTACATCAGTCTGTTGAGATACTGGTGACATTTCCCTTCAGTACCAGTAACAACACACTGTCTGCACATGAGGTCTTTGTACAAAATGGGGACAACACTGCACACTTTTAGACAGTCTCTCATTCCTGGTATTGGTCTTGGTTGTACCCACAAAAAGTGATAGAAGTAGTTTTAAGAATGAGAAAGAAAATGAGAAAGTCCTCCTTCTTTTATCTCCGCACAGCTTTCTAATGGCTTTGTGAAGAGGAGAGTTACTAAAATTTATTGGACACAACTCTCCCTACTCAAAAGTTGAAAATCAACACAATACAAATACTTCTGTTGAAGCATACTGAGCCTGACCCTGTTGGACATTGAGAAATATTATATCAAAATCAACTGGACACATTGTTTAGTTACGCCAGACAGAGCCTTCAGTCATCTGATCCTCTCTTGAGGTGCTTGGACTCTTACTGCTTTTATTTTTCATGTTATCCTGATTTCAGAGTTAAGTAAGATGCTGCAACGATATAAAGCAGGCTGTATTTGCAAAGGCCCGTTCAGACCAGCCATCTGCACGGGGCCTCAACGAGCCCTGTGGTGTGTGTGGATAAGCAATCGATTCCAAAAAGGGAGATTAGCAGGAGCAGATGACCGTCATGTTCACAATGAGTGGAGGTGAGAAGAGCGTGTGGGTATTTGTGTGAGATTAGATGTCCTCGCGTATCATGAAGAAGGAGGATCATCTCCATTCAATGAAACAAAAGATAACCTCAGTTACAAGTCCAGTATATTGATATCCACGTATACTCAATTTAGTTAACGAGCAGAAGCGTATCTATGACCGAGAGAAACAACAACTGTAAAGTCATTACGAGAGGGATACAAATGAGTGTGGTACCCTCCATATGAAGAAAAGAAATGATAAGAACAGCACATAACAATACTCTGCAAACAATAGACCATATTTTTGGAAATTGTAGGGGAGAAAGAATAAGATGGATTGAGCTAGAATGGTGTTTTACAAAAAACAATTAAAATGGAATAAAGGCACACACGCATTCATGTCGCTTCATGTCGGAAGGGTTTGCAAATGTGTAAAGGTGCCACACTGCCAAATTCAATTCTCCGCCAGCTTTATGAAAGCAATTTCTGTGCAACCTCATTAGGTTAGCGTGGCAGAAGCAGTTTATTCCTGCATCCAAAGAGACAAAGAAAAAGAGGGCCTTTATTGTGGTGATACAAAGAAAACATATCAGACATTTAGGGAGATAAAAGACGGACTATCCTGATATGTATGACAGCTGCAACATCTATTCCAGCCTCATGTCGAAATTAAAAAATAATTTGCTGCTGTTTTTTTATGGCATCATACAGGATGCACAGTGCAAGACTCCCTCACTTTACAGAGGTCATTACATGGAAAGATATCAGTTCTGGGCTGTGAAGTCCAGGCATATTCAGCGATATCTGCACATGACTTCCAACTCGGTCACATTCAGCCTCGAGCTCAGTCATGGGACTTTTTGACAACATACGATTAAGCCAATTCACTAATTCAAAAGGGATACAGCAAAACAACATCTGTCACAAGTTCAGCATTTAAATATTTCATATATTAAAATACAGTCTACAATTCAGTGACATCTCACTAATATACAAGTTAGTTTGGTCACTGTTTAGACTCAGTGGAAACGGTTGGATAGTGAAAATAAATTGCCTCGAAGCAATATGAACACTGTTCCTTGAAAAGAAAACTGAATCTCCATGAGTGTATAACAGCAGCTCGTGTTTGGGAGAAAGGCCAACTAGTGTCGTGAGCTGCGGCCTCATCAGCAGCAGGACTTGAGCTCTGTTTAGGGACAGGCTTGTTATGTATGCACATTCCAAACAGACTGAAAGAAAGATCCCGAAGAATCCTTGTCAAACAAAGGCAACTATGCAGCAGGGCACACTGCAGCATCCAAACCTCAGACGCTCTAATCTGCATATGAATAGTTGGCAAGATCCACTCATTACCATTTTAATGGGTTGAAATGGAAAACATAAATATATACAAATATGCTTATTTAAACAGATCCTGTATGCAATAAATGTAAAGACTGCCATGTTAAACCCTTAAACAAGCTGAACACATGATAGAGGTTGAATTCATTCAAAAGCAGTGGGATTCAAGCCACCAGCTGTTTACGTCTTCGTCCTCCGCAATGTTAGTACAAACCTTTGAACCTTTGTTTTGCATATGTTTCTACGCTGATTGCACCGCCTCACTATAGATAACTGCCACCAAACACTGATGGGTCGGCTCTGCCTGGAGACTATGCATCTAATCCATATGAAATAAAACACAAAAGAGAGAAAATCTATAATAAGCATTGCAGGTGCAGTGGCACAGAGATTTGTTTCTGCAGAGGGAAAATGTGCTTCATGCAAATCAGCAACCACAAAGAATCTCAATAAGAGTGTGTACATGCATCCGAGAAGTTAAATCCTACAATACTGCACAAGGTACAGAAGTGAATCCAGCTGCAGACCAGACTGTGTTTAATCTATTTAACTTTTAATGGAGGAGAATTATTGCTGATGCTCCACTTGCTCATGTCAACTGACACCAAGTTCACCAACAGGATATCTGATCTGTAAAGAAGTGACAAAATACCACTGAGGCCACTGGACAAGGTTTAAAAATTCTATGCAGTGGTGTTCAAATGAGAGCAAAATGATATAAGTGTAATTAAGAGTATAACATACGAGTCGCTAAATCTTTACCTTTCTAACAGAAATAATTCTGACCCATGACCTTTCAAAGCTGGTGAATTTCATCAGCTATAATATTCCCAAGAAACCTTTTTCATTATAGTTTTCATTATATCTTCATCATTCTAATCCTCCTCACAAATATATTTATGACCTCAAAGAGCTCGAGGAAAGTCTACAGCAGCTCCTGTGTATTCCTCAGCTGAAGAGCACATCATGAGGATGTGAGAGGAGTGGTTAATGATGAGATGATCTCTGCTTCCTTTATCATCTTCACACACGCACGCACACACGCACACGCTCGCTCAAGACAGAAAAAAAACAGATGGTATCCCCTTCCCTTCACAGGGTACACTGCGAGTGAACATCAGAAATAAGAGTGTGTTGTAATAGAGAAACAGCAGGGGAGGGGGAGTCAAAGAAATTTGAAGTGGTCACAAGGGAGTGAAATGTTGTGCTTTTAAAGTTTCTTCACAGGCAACATGCCAGTTCTTTGCCCTTTTTACAAGCACGGTTGTTATGTAGAACAGTGATGATCAGTGTATTTCCTGGACCACGGCACAGTCTGTTTCTACTCAACAAAGGTCAGACGAGATCTGAAACAGCTCCAACGCCAGGCGCAGCTACTGGTTTAACTCTTTGCCTGGCCCAGATAAACGTCTTCACACCATGCAACAGGGGTTAGGACAGTGACCCATCTCCCCATTCAGGCTCAAAAAACACCTCCCCTCTGCCATGTATAACCATTCACAGCTGCACCGTCTCTGGCTATTGATCAACCAGCGTTAATTTAATACACATGATCCGTTCTGTCATGAGGGCGCAGGAAGGGGGTATTGATTAACGTACAGTTGTGCAAAGGGCGCTGCTGCAGCACCACTCCACGACCGGGGGTCTAATTAACTCCCGAAGCTCTCAGAGCACTGCATTCACATTTGTCCCGGCTCTGCTCTGTTTTACACTCGGTGTCTCTGCAGCTCAGTGCATTGACCACACTGAGACAGTGTATGTGGTTCAGTTCCCAGTGCGGCCATCTATAATGAAGATATATGTAGTGATGGCGCTGGTAGGCAGTTTAAATCATCAACCCCATTTAATATACACCCCCTTAGTACATAGACATGTCTTAATGTACAATTGCCAATAGGATTTATTAGCATCTAATACATTATAATAAAAAAAACTATTGCAGCAAATCATACTTAAGTAATGTGTTTTTTTTTTCTATAACATGTATGGAGGGACCAATATTCACATAAAGAAGAACATTATGGGAAATGTTGTTCATAACACAGTCATTCTGAAAAGTTGTATTCAATGTCGTATGCATTAAAGTGGAACAAACCACAAGAGTTAAAACAGTATGAATGAAGCAACGGAGCAGGTCTGGAAAGTGTTTTGTTGCCGTCAACATGCTTTTAAACATGTGTGAGTGTTGCCTAAATCATCCCCGTGCAGAAATATTTTGTGACCAAACTATTGAAAGCTCTGCATCAAAGTAATTGATTTTAGATATACAGATATGTGGCACTGACGGACAACAGATGAAGCAGCATTGATGTCCTTTGCTGCTGTTATGCTGCCACCCAGTGACTCTCTGAGGCAGTGATCCGGGCCACGCTGATATTTGTCGAGTAATTCACCGACACCAGAGCAAGAATGAACGCTTTTTATTGAACAAAATGTTAAGACACCATAAATCAACACAGCAACAGCACAGTAGAAATATGATTTAAAAAAAAATTTGTAGGAAAAATGAAACATATTAATTGACGTGAAAAATAAACATTAATTTTGGCAAAGAGATTTGTAGAATTTTGTTATACAAACACAAACATGAGAAAACACATGTTTGAGTCTTGAATTTAAAAAAATCCATCTCAGCTTACAAATATATAGTTATTTTGCATAAAGTTACAGTGTGAACGTGAGAACGCTGCAGGTTTCACTGCAGACACACAGATCCCCGTGACACCGTTTCAAATAACATAACATCACTGAGTCGCACATTTTAAATGTGCTTGTGTATTATGAGAGAATATTTGAAAAAGAAGGGATGAGCAGTCTTGTTTCAGTCAGCTACAAACTGCAGCAGCCGACCTCACTGACAGAGGGTCATCTGAAACTAAATCAGCAAAATCAACAGTTCGAGTCACATGAAAACCAACATTGTCTGCACATCATGGGCCATGGTTGCCCTACGGCTTTAAAAAAAAAAAAATATCCACACATTGTACATTTCTAAACAAGATCTAAACAATCTGTATTTAGTTCATAAAAGTCCAATCACTAAAAAGTGTAAACCGTGACCATTTATGTTGTAAAAGTGTTCCTAAATCAACTTTCCACCTTTAAACAGCCGACACAATTTATGACATAAAAGTAGAATAAGGTATCTTACAACAAGTTATAAATGTAGCATCTTAAATAAAAGTTTTGGTTGTCAAATTCAATATAGATCATTAAAAAACAAACCTTTTTAATGAAAGGCACTTAACATTAAGTTCCATGATGCTTCTCGTGTGAAATTTTGAAAAAAACTGACTAGTTAAGCTTCAGATTACTTATTCTTTACGCGTCAGTTTCTTGCACACACAAAAGAAAACAAATACAAAACTTGAGTGACAGCGTTTACACCTTTAAATCATCATAGGGTGTAAAATCATGCATCATTGTTGAGAAAAACGTATTAAACTGTTCCTAGCGTCACCTTAAAGTCATATTCAGGTGTTTTGAGCATTTATTATTCGAGCATGTTTTCAGTACTTTAGATAAAAGGCACTCCTGAATGAGGGTCCGTTTGACAAGCTACCTGGAAAGAACGTAATGTAGGGCACAACATTTAAGACAATCTCCTCTGGTCATTTCCAGTAGAGGTAGCTCATCTACATCAAATATTAACCCAAAGCTTACACTTCCAGCACAGACTGAACCCTTTTTTTCCACAATTTAGATCCGGTACAATCGCATTTTAAACTCTTAGACGTGGCGGTCAATCATTTAAAAAGAAATCTCAAAGTTAAAGCTTGAGTTCAAATAAATTATATATCAACAAGCGTGAACTTTTTGGCTTCCTTCTCTGTCAGTGAATAACGGCAGGTTCTGGATCAATACAATGTGAAAGTGTTGCCCTCCTCAAGATTATCTCCCCTCATTAGCCCAATTCAGCTTTATCGCAGCAGATCAAAGGCACCATTTATAATCTCTGAAACTCCTGTGAGCTGCCTGCTCCAAGATTAAATAACAAACTCATCGCTGAAAAACAATGTTAACTCATTCCTAAAGTTAAGCCTCTAAATGCCTCTACCATAGATGCCGAATACACTCTTATTTACACATTGCAAGAGAAAACTCCACTACACCACACCACAACATACACCAGGCACTGTTTACCGATTAATCAACTAACAATCGCTCATTCCTAAATAAAATTAAATACAATTAACCTTTAATTGGTGTCCAAAATCTCCGATCTCTCTGCTTATCTCTTTCATTATACTCTTTGTATAAGGTACAAGGGGTGTTTTCATCCTGTTGAAGTCAACTGCAGCTTTTAAAGTACTCCAAATGTGCAGTGGATACAGTAAAGTAACCATCCTTTGGTAAAACAAATAGGATAAAATTACGGTTTATTCCATCACAAAAAGCCCTAACACAGGGTTTGGTATGTATAAACGCAGACATGGCCTGGGCTCTATTCCTGGTCATGCCACTGAGGTAAACAAGGTTTCAGACGCCGGGTTGTCTAGGTTTTGTTTTTCCGGCAGGGGATCCTCATCATCCAGGTCTATTTTGGGAATCACAGCTGTTTTAAGTCTCTGAGGGTTAAAGAAAGGAAATATTTTAGAGCACAAAGGGAAAAAGGACAAAACAGTTCAACTTATTTCTCTTCCAAGTGTTAGACGTAGCCCCAGCTCTGCACATAGCACTAATATCTTCTGTTTTTACCCACTGGTGTGACTGGTCCAGACTGAAAACATCGTATCAACTACTGAATGGATTGTCAGAAAAGATTTTAACAGACCTTGATGGTCAGAGGATGAAACCTACTGACTTAAGTGTTTTATTCTAGTGCCACATTTTTAGTTTTTTTACGGGAACTATTGGATAAAAAAAGAATTCAGATGTGGTACACACATGTCAGTCATGCCTCGGATGATAGGGACGTATCTGAATAGCTATCCACGCGCTTCATTAATTTGTCTGAATAATGTGTCTTGTACTCACCTGAAGAAGTGAGCCTTTGTTGCTGTAGAGCTCTTGAATGGCTCCGAGTGGGATCCACACAATGGACAAGAGTGACACGCCCCAGCCCAAAACTTCAGCCCACTTTGGGTAGGAGTACCTTTCGTAGTGAGCGGGAGTGTACTGGACGATGCTGGAGAACAGTATACACTATGTAGGGAAAAGGATGGTCTTAAAACTAGACTAAATAACCAATTCATTATTAATATTATTTTACAGATAATCCTCTTTAAAACTCACCAGCACCAACAGCGGACATAGCAGCCACCAACAGAGACGAAAGTAGATGTTTGGAGTTTTCCCGTGCATCCTCTTGATCATTAAGCAGATACGTGGGACACCTGATGGACAAAGGCAAGAGCTGAGCAAACATTTGAGATAACCACTAACCGTCCTTCTATTGCGGATATGAAGGATTTTTAGAATTCAGTTTAGTAATTAACCAGCCAGTGTAAGTCATGGTTGGCTTATACTGTAAATCTAACCCATAAAAAGGGGGATCTGGGTTAGAACTTGTGAACGTTATGTGTGGATCTTACCAAAGAGCCAGCAGACAGCGACAACTTCAAAGAAAGCCAGGAACACGAGGGAAACCACAGCCGTGTAGTGGTCCATCAGCTGAAACACATAGACACCTCCCTGTGCAGGAAGGAGAAGAGAGAAAGACCAAAATGACACAACTTTCACCGGTGATACAACTGTTACTGCATGTAGGCCGCCAAATATCCTCAGATATGTTTCTCTGAGAAGTAAAAGAGTATTGCTGTTCCATACTGTACCTTGGTTACATGAGGAATCCCCAGGACAAAGCCAAGGACGCACACAACCAGGGTCAGCAGTTCTTCCCTCTTTAGGAAACGCAGAACTTGGGGGCCAAACTCATCTTTAATGAACGTTATAGCCACCTCCACTGTGGCAAACTGTGGCACACAGAAAAACACATACTGCGTTTTAAAATAGTATTCCCATTTACTGTGTAAGTGTTTCCGTCTTGATTTGTTATTACTTACAAAGAGCAGCGTAACCACAACAGAGATGTGTGTGAAAGGAGTAAGAACACATGTTGGTTGTTAACGACAAACATCTATGACATACTTGAACCAGTATGTAGACATACAATTTTAAACACGCCATAAACTCATCAGCTACATCAGTCATTAGCTCTTCAGATCTTGAAAAGGAGTAAAATGGGGAAAGAGTCAGACTGTTTAGCAGCACTTCCAATTATTTTGACCACACAAACATCCTAAGTTGTAAGTGAGTAATCGTTTCCATGTCAATGGTCAAAATGCGGACACGGTTGGGTAAACAGAGAAATAGTTGGCCTGAAAAAGCACAGTGGTGGAAAGAGGGAAGACATCTTTTGTAATTGTTTTGACTACATTAGTTGAGTCATGGAAACATTTGCCCATGAGTTGCCTTCCTCCTTAAAAACTGAAGTCAGGTCACTGCGTTTACATGAGTGTGTGCCAGATGTTCACCTGGCTGTCCAGGCCCAGACACAGCAGCATGAAGAAGAACAGAGGGGCCCACATCTGATGCATGGGCATAGTGGAGAGGACTTCAGGGTACACGACAAACACCAAACCAGGACCTGAAACATGATACAGTAAAGGTGTTGTTAGAAGGCCTACCATAAAGATGCACAAATTCAGCTGGTAGCTGCCAAGAATTACACTTTAAACAGATGTGCTGACAGGCGGTCTTAGTTACCTTTGGACAGAGCTGGGATATCTGTAGCCCCCAGTTTTTATGCTAAGCTAAGCTGCTGCTGGCTTCAGCTAAATATTTAGTGTGCAAGCAAATTTCCCCCAAAAAAGTGAAACTGCTACTGTACATCCAAAGAAGCTGTAGTTCATTCTGGGGATCAATGAAGTCTCATTGTTTCTTCAGGTATTGTGTTGTGGAAAGAAAATCAAACAAAATGCTACCAGAGGTCACTATATGTGGAGGTTAACTAAAGATTGTTTACAACAATGCATGTTGCAAAGTTGATGATGACCTCTTCACAACCACTATTTTCTTCCAGTTACTGGTTGAATCAGCTACTGGTACGCTGCAAACCTAGTTCATTTAGGCTTGGCGCCAGACACGCGGTGTTAAAGAGCACCATGGTGTACTATTCCATTGGACGAGACCAGAAAAATACTTTGTTACAGTGTATGGTTATAAAGAATGAATAATGGCGTGAGTTACGGCTACTGGAGGAAGATTGAGCACAGGTTCATTTTACCTGGTAAATAATCTATCCTGAGAATTTCATCACTAAAAGTCGCAGTTTCAAAAATATGTGTTGCGGCACACAAATGCAATGTCATTGTTGTGGGGCGAGATTGCAGGTTGCGATCCTTTACGCGCAGTGCGACTCAGTTTCCTGAAACTCAAACACCGAGATGATTTAGAGGTATTGCAAAAGATGCAGGAGGAATACAGAACCATGTCTACACACTCATATGTGACATCACTCTTTTGAAGAAAGTGTCACCAGTGATGAGCAAAACATGTTTTCAAGACATTCAGATCAGGTAGTCTTTAAATCGACAGAGCAGTTCGAGTGGATGCAGTGTTTTGATCGCCTCCCCAGTATCTGACCCAGGGGCTGAACACACACTGTTTTTAATAATGCATCGCTTAACTGACAAAGCTTCTGCTCCGATGCTAACGGAGCAGTTACTGACGCCAAGACGCCTCCATTTTTTTTTGTACGCGGTTCAAAGTGCTTTTTTTATAGACCTTTCCTGACTCCTAAATTACCACTTCTTTCAAACCCTACACATCCAGTTTGTAATGCCAGCTTTACCCTAATGGCATCGTTAGGTTTTTATTTTATTATAAAGCTTATTCACGGCCATAACAACATTATACAACAAGCCGAGTAGTACTGCTCGTCCTCAAGATGAGTCAACTAATCGTCATGTGTAAAATCAGTGGATTGCTGCTTTAAGAGACTGTAGACTTCCACTAAATACCCCTGAATGATGTGCACGTCTTGAAATCTGTGCCTTGTTTTCCCATGGAAAGGAGGAAAAGGACACGCTCCCAGGAGAATGAAAAGAAAACAGAGGCTGGGATCTATTTGTGTGTCCACCTCTATTTCTGTAACACCCCGACATCATTTTATCTTCAGGCTTGATGCTTACCATCTGTAGCTATGTTGTCCACTGGGAGGTTATGTATATGAGCCATGTAGCCAATAGCTGAGAAGATTACAAAGCCAGCCAGGAGACTCGTGAATGAGTTGGTAAGTGATACAATTAAAGCATCCCTGGGAGAGAAAGAAAACAATATGTTAGTGTGAAGTCTCTCAACGCTGCTCAGGACGTGTTTTTTTCTTTGTTTCATGTCGTTCATTCATCATTCAATTCTCATTTCAAATACTTTACTCCCTGCCACTGTAGTAGTTCCACCTGTCCCTCATTATCCTTCCCTCTCAAGTATATTTAGTCTGCGTGCTACACTTTCTCAGAGTTGAGTTGTACCCGGTGTCAAGTGTCCAGACTTTTTTTACTAGTGTCTAATTTGGTGTTTTCGTTCTCGGCTTTGTTTTACCTAGACCTCACATTTGTCTTGAGCACAAGGGGAGAAGTTAAGAACTTTTCTCATCAAGAGTCATGCAACTGAGTCCCCTTGTCATCACAGTTGGTACAGTTACAGTAACCACGAAACAACAAGGTACTATATTATGGTTTAGGTTTTTGTACCAGATAAACAAGCTCTCAGTTTGGCAGAAATTGTTGTAAATATTGGAAATGAAAACAAAAAGTGTCATGTAACTAATGTAGGGTATTTAGGGTTTCTGGTATGTTTTTCCCTCATATACTGTATAAAAACACCCTTCTTGTTCTAAATGAAACCTGTAATTCTTCATTTCCTGTCTACTTTCTCCCTGGTCAGCTTCGTGCTACTGAGTCTAGAAGACAGGGTTTATTTCACTTCTCTGCAGGATGGGACTACTTGTTCTAGAGAGCAGCTGAAGCTTATAGCTTATAGCCACGGCAAATGTAGAAAGAAATGACCAAAAATGGAGCTTCTTCCATAAAAAATGTGTCCTTTGTTCCTCTGCTGCTGTGAGAAAAACGGATGCATGGAAACTGCTCTCGCGGCGCAGAGAACGGAGAGCACAGCTGTTCAACTCTCAGCACATGGTGGAGTTTAAACTGGATGGTCTTTTGTGGAAAAGGGTAACTATTGCATGCATTTTCAGTTGCATTTTTCTATGTTAGGTGCCCCAATATGTATACTGAGGGAACCAATACAACAGCACATTGATAAGATATTCATAAATCAAAGACACAGAGAGTATTTAATATTTACCTGAGAATGTTGTTGTTGAACTTGTTGTAACTAGCCATTGAAATCATGGAGCCAAAAGCTATTCCAATGGAGTTAAACACCTGGGCCGCTGCATTTACCCAAACCTGTGATGGAGATAAAGGAGGGCATGAGGACTGACTTCAGTGTAGCTTCATCAAATGTAAAGTAATAAAGGCCCAGGAAAGCTTTTTACTGAATAGGTTTAACTCTGAATGACGGGGTATTCCAAGAACAAAACATTTGTTAAATGTGTTTCTATGTTTTTGGAACGTCATCTCTTAAAAAAAGTGTTTGATTGTACATTTAGTAATGAATATGTAATGTTAGAGCGATCTAAGATCTGAAATCACGCTTTAAACACGTGTGTTATTTTATCCTTTACATTATTCTCTCCTCAGTATGTATCCAGTTTACTTGTTCTTGTGTTATTATGGGATTATGTTCATTGTGTTCACTTCTGTAATCTTTACCCTGTCAGTTCTGGCTCGAGCTGAGCTTGATGCTTGAGCAAACAGAAGATAAAAGCCTACTCTCTGAAAAGAGAGGCTTCAATACAAAAGAATAAATTATATTTGCATTGTATTCCCCGCTCTCTGACATTACACAGACAAGGTAAATATACATTTGATACCATATGAAATAATAATTCATTTGATTCCCTCATTCATTAACAGTCTCACCTTCACTTCAAACAGTTTGCCCCAGACCGGCGTCACAAAGTAAAGGATGCCATTCTTAGCTCCAGGAAGCTGCACGTTGTTAATGAGCAGGGTGAACAGAATGAAGTATGGAAATATAGCGGTGAAATACACGACCTGTGTGACACAAACAGGCAGAAGGAGAAATTGATCAATGTGTGGGTTTGTTGTGTCGGTGCAGTTGCAACAATTGAGTTACTGTGACTTGTTTTCAGTGACACATGTGCAACAAAGTCTCCCACTTGCAAAAGAACGAACACGTGACATAGGAAATGGTGCACACAAAGTGTATCGTGCAAACACTTTACAGAGTAACAAACGTGGTGTTTTAGATGTCATTCTGAGAACAAAAAAGGAAGTAGGCCACAGACGATAGACTATAAACTATATCCCTGTAATCAGCACTAAAATAACCAGCCTGCCTATAAACATCCTTGTCTATACCTCAACATTGATGAGTTACAAACATTAACTGTGACAAAATGTCAGAAGGTTTTCAAACTATTACAAAAATACACACAACTGGGAGCGGCACAACATTAGACATAATCGCCACTTTGCATTGACACAGTTTCTGACCTTGCCAGTGGACCTGACTCCTTTAAATATGCATAAATACACAATGACCCAGGAAATGATGAGATAGCCAAAGAGTTCCCAGCGAATGCCACCAATGTCTTCAATGCCACTAGTTTTCTGCAGAACTCTGTGACTGGGGGGAAAAAAGGAGGGAAAAAAAAGTGTGTAAATACAAATAGAAAGTGATCATTGTATCCTCCAAGCCCCCGACAATGTAAACTTAAAGAAACCTTAAACTTAAAGTTACTATTTATCAAGAGTTTAACAACCAAAGCTCAGCTAATCTGCTTCATCAGGACTGTTTGGTTGAGCTTTTGTCAGATTTAATTGACAAACAACTCTACAATTGTCAGCACATTTTGCTGGTGAATCCTGATTGGTGTACAAACGCCTCAAACACTTCTGACCAGTGAGAAGTTGACATTTCTTTGAGAAACCCTCTCTAGTAATCTCTGAGTAGCTTTCTTTTTTCTATCCGATTTACCTATTTCTATTATTTCTCAAGTTACTTTTTTCGGTTACTATTAAGGTATATTAAAGATATTTCTCTGTATAATTTTAACTTAATTTATCCATCATTTAGAATCTATCTGGTGTGGTCAGCTGTGTTGTCTATGTGTTTGTTTTTCTTTGGGCAGATGGAGGCGTTTCCCTGAACAGTTACTGTTTTATTCATTATTGACAATCAATAAAACTTTTCAGGGCCATGAATAAAAACACAGATTTTAGTGAGGGCTGTTTCCTCCAGTGCATGCAAACGACAGCTGGAGTATCGCCCTAAATAAAGTAAAGATATACTAGATAAGATTATATTTCTCACTCGAAGAACTGCTGGCTGGCAGATTGCAGGCGGCTGATGTTGCCGGCGAAACCACTGGAACAGTTTCCGACAGTGTTCCAGGTGTTGTTGCACGAAGTCCAGGGGAGGGTCGCTTCGAACGATTTGAAGAAATAAAACAGTGCCCAGCTCATGAGCACATTGTAGTACGTGGAGAACACGAAGGAGATAACAACTGTGGCCAGACCAACACCTGCAGAGTGACACGTGGGGAGCGAGGACACAAAGTGAGAGAAGACTCCGCAGAAACTAGGCCATCTGTGGGGAAGAAGTTGTACACTTTACTCATCCAATCATACAATCTCTTTCATACTCCATATTTTGCACTGAAGTGTCAATGATTTGGGCCCAGGATTAAAGCTATGGGTGAAGTCTACAGCTGACATAAAGATAGACAACAGAGAAGAGCCAGTAGGCTATCGCGCATTAATCTCTGCTCATCGGTGCCAAGATGAAGTCAAGCAAACTCGGCCACGAATAAAAGGCATTCCTGGAGCCATGGATTAGAAATTCCACGGTGTCATTTTGCCCTGTGAATATAACAGGCTCTTGATCAAATGGGTAAAGGTGAGATCAAAGTCCTCCAACAGATATAAATTATTCTGTCTTTTGACACTTGTGGTTCTAAGCCGCGTGTCAGATTTCAGATTGGGGCATGTGTCTGAGTGTACCATAGGTGTGTTTCTATTTTTTTCTTTTGTCTTCCTCTCGGAGATATCGGAGCAATGACTCAGCTGAAGAGCTTAGCCTGTAAGGAGGTAGAGGTTTAATTTTGACATGTCTGTGGGTGATGACCTGGTTTGATGCCTGAACCATTTTAAATATAAGATGCCATCTATTATCTTCTATAAGTCACAGTTTGTTTCCTCTGGGAAACTGGAAATTCTGGAAAAACAGCACTTCTTTTTGCATTATCCAACTGCTTTTATTTTCTGATATCAGAATTTCTAGCAATAGTTTTGCAAAAAATGCTTATTTACTTACTTGCTGAGAGTTATATGAAAAGGTTGATACCACTCTCTCCTGTCAGGTACATGTGTAGCTAAAGCTAGTGGCAGGTTCACTTATCTGAGACTGGACAGAGACAGACTCACTCTTTCCACCTGTATAGCAAAATCTTCCTACCAACACCGTAAAAGCTCACAAATCAACATGTTATATATTGTTTCGTGAATCCATACCCAAAGAGAAATGTAAGAGAGACAATTTGTCGTTTTACATAGTCCGAGACTTATCTCCCTGTAACAGCGAACGGTCATTCTTACGCTTCATGTTTTGCACGGAGCCACGCGAGCTGTTGCCCTCGTAGTCTTTCTGCCAATCTTATGTGGCTGCTACGCCCGGCTACATATTCACCATACTGGGGTAGAGTGGTACTGCTCTTCTCATCTACAATTTTTGAAATGTGAATGAGTGCATTTCAAAAAGTGTCAAACTATTATTTTTTTTCTATTGCATCAAGTTGTTATCTTTGTCATTTGAGAATGAGAGATAAAAAAGTATTTTTTCTCATTAATTACGTTAAAACTTCGCTTCCTAAAACCAATATACTATCGGGTGTAGACTGGAATGCCATGCTCCACCGGATCCAGTCAATATCTGATAAAATAGAAGGAGAGGCGACTGAAAAACAACTCTGTGTCATCATAATGACAGAACCAAAAGAAACCCCCTCTGAGCTCCAGGATCAGCTAGAACCACTGTGTATGGTTCATGCTAAGCACTCCTGCCTTTGTTATTGCCCATTTGCCTCATTCGCGCTAACATCTAGCTTACACGGCTGACTGCTCCACTGGTACACCAGACACACTCCAAGTGGTGAAGTCATTCAAACTTCCAAAACATAACATTTGTGCTGGACCCAAAAACAAGGCAGCGCTGACAAAAAAAAAAGGCTATCCTCTGTCTCTTCTTTACTGGTTTGTTGCCCTGTCATGCCTCACCTGTCCACTAGATGCCCTCACTGAGACAGATGAGGCAAAAGTGGCAGAAAATGTAACCAATCATACATTTCAATGCTGTGATTAATCATACTGCAGTAAATTAGACACAATCATATCTGTTGATTTGTGAGAGATATTCGTGGGCATCTAAATCAGGGATCACAGGTACATCACAGCAAATTGCAGTGAGTTGCACATGGAAATCATTCAAAAGAACATACAGAAAAAAACTACCTACTTTTGGCCCTTGTTTAGCACAGAGCATTAACCAGGAAGAAATGAGCGATAAATCAAGTGAAGGACCCAAACGTTTTGACCGGGTAGATAATCTCTGTCTTTTAGGAGATAAGAAAACTATGGAGAAAAATTTTAAGTTAGAACAAGACATACAGCATTTTCAATTCACAACCATAAACATTGATTGTTGATGGCTGGGCTCTTGATTGATCAGCCAGGTGACGTACATTTCACTTCATTCAAACGCTTGATTTACAATTTTTGCAAAATGATCTGGCTTGTATAATTTTGAGCTTTTAAAACAAACAACCAATTAGATTGATCCACAGGATTTTGCCTGATTCTCAACATTTGTTTTGAGAACCGAGTCAGTGAACAATATTTGAGTCAATTATCATTCAGATAAATCAAATTTTAGGATATTCAGTCCATAGTTCAAGTGATTCAATTATTTATTTCTTACTGATATACATGTTAATGTTCAATTCCAGAGGATGTGCAATTCAAATCTCAAGATAAAGAGGTAAAGAAAGACAGCGATTATAGCGGTGATTGAAATGTTCGCTAGACAAGTTCCCATCCATCAACATGTGAAAACAATCCATTTATCAGACAGAAAAGGGCAGATTTCATTTCAAAAAGAAAATAGAGAGCACTCCAACAATGTAGCACAGTCCTCTAAACTGATCATGTTAATACCATAACATATTTTTTAAATGTGTCGGTACAGATCTGCATTGAATATACAGAGACAGATAATTTCGGGGTACAGGAGGTCATAAGAAACTTAGGAAAATGTTCATGAATGCCCTATCTCGCGACATAAAAAAATAAGAATTATTTTTTTTTTTTTAAATCCTGGTTTCGCAGTAAAAAAAAAAAAAACTAATAAAAAACAGTAATCACTGTGCTTCTTCACACATGGCATAACTTTATTTCAGTGTAATCTGGTTTTGAGACATTCAAACAAAGTGCACAATTAAGACCTCTAAAATGTCACCTACAGTTATCAAACTACATTCCTATTATCATGAACAAAAAGGTATATAAAAAAGCTAGTTAGTATAAAACTACTGACCTTTATCCAAGCATGTAATAACTTGTTGTAATGGGGACTTTGCGTTTATTATACCCTTCATGTACCTGTGACTCACCCCATAATAACGTTTTCCCAACTGTTTTCTGCTCTGACTTGGCCAATAATAATTCTGGATGTAGCACTTAAATTGGTTTGTCTTATTTGAAGCTAATGTACTTGCAAGATTCCCGCTTTTCTGAGTTTGTATCCTCATGGTTGTTTGCACTTATTGTACGTCGCTTTGGAAAAAAAAGCATTGGGTAAATAAATAGTTTTTCTTTTCTTGTTCTGCAAATGCACGTGGCTCTTGTACAACTAACAGTAACTAGTGGCACCTGTCACTACATGTTTATTGCTGTGCATTTACTGTATTTAATCTGTACTGTAACATTGTGACTATTTTTCCTATTTCTTGTTTCCTAATCTATTTCACCTAACATGTTGTTTTTTCAAACATTTGTACGACTGACTCACACCTATTCTGCCCAAGTTTTGTCTAATCTTTTATTTTCAATCTTTGTTTCAAATATTAAATACATAGAAATGTGTCAGCCTCTCATGAAATGATCTGGATTAGTTGATAAAACCACATTGTTATACCGTTTCTAAATGTGATGTGATGCCTTTTCCTCTCCAGGAATGAAGTAGTACAAATACTTGGAGCTCTTTGTCTACATACTGTATTGATCAAATGGAATTCCTGGGTGTGGCAGTGGCGTGTGGTCACGGCGCCGTCTGCTGGTAATGAGCGACACAATATAACCTGGTTCTGTTTTGTTTATATACTTCAATAGCAAAGTCTCTTTGCAAGACTGTCCCCAAAATTGTGAAAATTAATGAAAATTCATCGGATGTTCATCCCCTCACATGAGAGAAGCCTTTGGCGTGGAGAGTCACTCACCTTTCAACAGGGGACAGATTTTGGCGAGAGCATGCACTGGCCCTAAACGAGTGTACTGCCCAATAGAAAACTCCATGAAGAGCAGAGGAATGCCACACAGGAGCACCATGGTGAGATAAGGGATCATGAAGGCACCTGAATCAGATAAACAAAACAAAAAGTGGTTTACCGATACTACTGGTGTTACATCACAGGTCATTTAGCAGACGCTCTTATCCAGAGCGACTTAAGGTGACTAACTACAGACAGTCTCCTGGAGCAACTCGAGGTTAAGTGTCTTGCTCAGGAGCTCAATGGTGGCAGCCCTGGTGTTGAACTCACAACCTTCTGGTGATCCATTTGACTACTAGACTAGTAAACTGGTGTAACCTGATTATGTAAAGTATATAGGACGATGGCTCGCGAGATATATGATGTGCTAGCTGCTGTATCACTGTGATAAAACATTCTGTATAAAAAGGTTTCTAATAAATCTATTACTGGTTAAAAAAAAGAATACTTAACAAATGTATTTCTGCTTATTACATTTGTCTTTGTAGATTGAAGAAAAACACACCTGAGACTGTCTATTCCTTTCTCTATACTTATATCTGTCATTAATGTATTATTTCTTTTTATTAACAACTGCGGGCTTACTGGTCAGTGCAAATGCTATCAAGTGCTGAAGCTATTGTTTAACAAAAACCACCCTGTATGCTGAGCTTAATTCTGCTGAGTCATTCTAGTTTGCATTACAGATGATGTTGTTACATGACACCATGTGAGACAACATTTACTTTTACATTATGTTGTTACATGACACCATGAGAGACAACATTTACTTTTACATTATGTCTGTAGAATGATTGGTAACAAACAAATATTTACAGTTGCTTGGTATTTTTAGCTTAAGAGAACATAGTTTACCTCCATGTAAAATGTGGCTAAATCAGTTTTTTAATAGTGGATCAATTTTAAATATGTTCCCATTTTTCAAAGACATGCATGTGAACAGGGAGCCACTCTAAAAAGACCAGAAAGTGTGAATGTCTCCATCCCTGTGTGTTAGCTCTTTGACAGACTGGTAACCTCTGCAGGGTTACCTTTCCTCCTATTGCCTAAAGTGTGCTGGGACAAATTCCAGACGTGTAAAAACACGAATAATGTGAGTAGTTTACACAGAATGGATGGATGGTTGGATGACAAAAGACTTGAAATATGAATTTCATTAAGGGTATGAAAAATAAACAGTTAAATGACACATGTGCTTCAATTTAAATTTCAGAATAAAAGTGTGTTGGCAATAGATTTGCTATCCAGCACCACGGATGAATCATTGCTCAGTCTCACTGTTGTTATAACCCTGGTCATGACCGAGACTGTTGTTCTACAAAAAGCCAATCGTTTACCTAACAGTGGGTAACCTTAGCATCCCAATAAGCAAAGAAACTAATTGAACAGGGCAGTCAGAATAGGAGGTAAATGGAATGACCTTCTTGGACATATTATTGGTACAAGGTCATTATTTATATATCATATTTAATCAACAATCAGTAGTCCCTTTTTAACCTGTCAGCTTAATTTGTCTTATTTTTTATGGAGATGGTTATTTTGAAGGCGACTCTCAGGTATTGGCAGACGTCATTTACTACTACTTACTACTCTACTATTTGGTATGTGTTCAACTCATTAACGCAGGGAAGTTATTTTCGTTTTCGTGATGCAATAACTTTCATAACTGTGTTTATGCCGGTTAGCCTTAGCTCCATGAGTGTAATGCGCAGGCTCCTGCGTTGCTTTTGATTTGCTGTACATCCGAAATGAGTCACATGGCAGATCATCTTTCAGGGGGACATGTACATGTTAGGACAGTCTTACCTCCACCGCTGCTGTAGCACAGGTAGGGGAACCTCCACACATTGCCCAGTCCCACCGCGTACCCCACCGACGCCAAGATGAACTCCAGCCGCCCACTCCATGTGGGTCTCTGCGCCTGTGCATCCACACTCTTCTCGGCGATCACTTTGAAATCTAAGGGTTTCAGAGCATAATCTTTCTCATCAGAGGGTCTCTTTAAATGTTCGGCACAGACCTCCATCGTGGCTTATGAAGCGATGAGGAAGAGTAGCAATCTAACATTAACGGTGCCGCGCTATACACTATCCCTCATCCGAAAAGAAATCCCGTTAAAACAAATAGACACATTGAATTGATTCCGTTCAATGAGTCCGTCGTAAATGATCCTCAGGTAAGAGTCTCCACGGTGATGTAGTCAGACAATGAACCCTCCGAGCGTCTGGTTAATCAATAATGATTCTCGATGTTCAATGAAAGCCTATAATATCAGCCATTAAGACAGTAAAGGCAGCCGACAACACAAAGACCGGCTCCATGCACGTGTACAGCCCACCACGTTTGTTCCTCATCCAGTCAACTCAGCCTTGTGTAATGTCACATAAGTGCAGATGTCTTTTTCCATTCTTGACGCTCCGGGCACTGTTCAGTTAGCGGGTTTAAAGCACGCCTCTTTTCAAAATAAAAGCCTCGACGTTCACTAGGCTCATTCACAGGATGAGTCACAAGTGTGAACTTCCAAATGACTCGTGGGTTTTTTTCAGAGCAGATGTAATCGATTTGGCACTGTATCAGAGTTGTAAAAATATTTTTTTGTTTTATTGTTATATCAAACAGCCTTGTTCTGCGATACAATCATTTTGAAAACACTCTTGTAATCAATACTTTACGAGAGAATGACTAATCCAGAGTAATGAGGTAGATGAAACAAGCTGCAATTTCATTACCGTTGCTGCAGTTCGTGCTTGGTATCAAACAGAATTGACTCAGTTTTGCCCAGGTTCAGTAACAGCTTATTGTTTATAAGCATTTACATTTCCTAAATCTCTGCTAAGAATGACCTCAGTCACCCACTTACAATAAAAGCTTACATTTTACTGCAGCCAACATTTCATTTACATAAATGAGAAACAAAAGAGGGCCCAATATTGAGCCTTGCAGCACATCACATGTTATATCCCTTGGCTCTGACAGGGTCCCTTTAACATCACAGGGCTGGGTTCTCCCTGTGAAATACATCTTGAACCAGTTAACAGTTAACAGACGTATACCCTAGTTGCAATGACGCTACAGGTCAAACTGGCACTATCCCTCAGGAATCTGGCTGGAATATAAGATCCAGGCCAGTTGCTTTGTTTTTATATAATAAGGAAAGCACTGTTACATTTTCTACTGAGACAGGACCCATCTCAAATGTGTCAGGAATATCATTTTTACTTAGGTAAAAAAAGTGTTTTGAAAAAAGGCAGTCCAAATCTCCCTGAGCCATTGGGTAGTTTAGAAACCAGACTAGTGGCAATGGATGTGTATAATGTATTGAAGTGCCTAGAAATCTTCTGTTTATCACAGCACATGGTCTATATCTAATCCAATATTACATTTTGTGCTGCATTTCCCTGTTAAACCCATGTTTTTAAGGACTTTCCACAGTTTTTTGGGCTGATGCATATGCTCTGCAACAGCATCCCTGTAATTCCGGGACTTGGCTTTCTGTATTTTGCAACTAGCTTAATTGCTGCACTGTATATCTGTCATAGTCTACAGATTTGACTTCTTAAACGTCACCAAATAGCAATCTCTCTGTCTGATGAGTTCCAAAGTCTCTGTTGTCATCTATTTGGCACCCCTCTGTTTCATTATGACCTCTTTCTTTCGACAAGTCTAGGTTTGATCTCTTAAAAAATAAACCTACAGTGAACTCGAAGGACCATGTCATATTTACAACAGAGTAGTCAGGTACAGAACAGATAAAGTAAATAATAACAAAACATTGGCCAATACTCGAATCTGATTGTCAACTTAATTCAAAGAACGACCTCGCAGGGTATATAATGTGACATAAGTGCACATGTCTTCTACTCTCCGGATACTGTTCAGTTAGCGAGTTTAAGGCATGCCTCTTTTCAAAATAAAAGCCTTGTTATCTAAAGCCTCGTTATTCAGTGTATGTGAATAGACGCTTCACAACTGTGAACTCTTGTTTGCTTTGGAGAAAACAAATATGTTCATTCTGGACATGAGGTACAGTGCAGATAAAAGGTTAAGTACAATGGATAAGTACAAAATATAAGGTTAAGTACAAATGGATAAGTACAAATGGATAAGTACAAAATATAAGGTTAAGCACAAATGGATAAGTACAATGGATAAGTATAAATGGATAAGTACAAAAAAACACAACAACCGTGGTAAGTAAGTGGCAGGTTAACGTAATCCAGTAAGTGAATAGTGAGAGTAATACTCTAGCAGCCAGTGGTAACAATAACAGAAGAGATATATTGCACATACGTATTGCACGTGGTTGTATTGCACAGTAAGAATAGTAATAAATAGTACGGGGTGTATTGCACATGAGCGGAGGAACAGTGGAACATTGAGTGTGTGGTGGTCTACCAGGGGCCGTGGTGGTTGTATAGTCTGACTGCTGCAGGAAGGAAGGACCTGCGGTATCTCTCCGTGTGACACCGGGTGAAGCAGCCTGTCACTGATGGAGCTGTTCAGTGCGGACAAAGTGTCCTGGAGGGGGTGGGACATGTAGCTTGGCCATCATTCTCCTGTCTCCCACCACCTCCACAGTGTCCAGAGGGCTCCCCAGGACAGAGCTGGCCTTCTTTACCAGTTTGTTGAGTCTCTCCCTGTCAGCAGCAGAGATGCCCCAGCAGACCACTGTCATGAAATGAGCAAAAAAAAAAAACAATTGTTTAATTATGCTCTGTAGGATCTTAACAAAGCATTTCAACCAGAAAGTTGATGCCTGGTACAGCACGTGTGCAGTGGGGTCCTTTTACCAGCAGGTGGCGCCACTGTCGTTCCCTTTCAGTTTAGGGCCAAACCTCAGTTTTCTCCTGCTTCCAGGTGCTGCATTGACCCCTTCCGCTCTCCGTACAGGAATGTGAAGACTGCATTACGTCAGTTATCCTGCCAGCAGCAAGAAAGCAGCCTCGTCCAGTAGAAGTGCGCTGACTTCTTTTTCTGTGAAGAATTAAAGGGATTTGTGTGTTTTTTTTCCTGCGGTATATTCAGACTCCTCCTGGAGGAATTGCACTTTGAAGCGGCGCATCGCAGCTGTCCTGCTCCAGTATGAGCAGACTGTGAACAAAAAGGATCTGAATCACGACGACACTCAGAAAGTAGATGGAGGGACCAGAAGGTGAGCGACGTCTCAGGTTGTAACTTTAAAGTCTGTGAAGGAGACGATGTTTCCTTCGAGCTGGATCGTTTTACACGGCGACGTTGATACGATGCTGCACGTTTAACGTTGTTTTTTTTTTCGGTGCAGTTTCAGTTTCAGTGTTACGTCGAGAATACCTGTTGTTTAAGCAATTCCTAACCAGATCCGCAGTTTTACTAGTTCCCACCTACTTTAGCCACACTTTTAATCATACAATTCTAGGCCTACTCCAGTTTCAAGAGTATCATTTGCGTTTCTTACAGGTACAAACAATTGTTACTGTGCGGGATGTGGAGAAGGAATTCAAGACTCGTTTCACATGAAAGTCCTGCAGGACACCTGGCACAACTCCTGCTTTCAGTAAGTGCTCCACTTTATCATTGTGAAACACGCCTGCATTGCTGTGCACTGTAATGAGCTCAGTTGGGTTAGCCACAGTCTGATAGGTGAATGCTTTGTGTTCATACAAATGTGGCACTGACATGGACACAATTGTTGTTGTTTTTCCTGTTGGTCAACATGCTGCTTTCTCTGCTTGGTGTACTTACAAACGGCCTTGTGGATAATCCCAGAAGCTTCTGTCTTGTAGCCTCAACATGGGCCTCCTAGATCTGTTTTTTTTTTTTTTCTTTCTTTCTCCCGAACAATTCACCATTGTTTTTGTGCCTCTCTGCACTAAATGAACCATGTAGGATGTTCACCCCTGGCACTGTCACAGCTGACAAACCCCTGCATGGGGACGGTCCACAGATTGTTTAGTGAACTGGTCCTACTGTCCTGGAGGACTTTGCCCAGGCTCTCTGTCTCTGCGCTGAGGCTTAATGATTGCCACATTGGAGCTGATGTGACCTTTCTGGTCTCACAGGTCACTGCCCCATAGCGAGATATCTCTCTGCGTGGGGCAGTGTACCTGTGGCCGGGTGCCGACATACTGCACATGCCAGCATGATGTGTCACTCGTAGGGTTTTTCCCCTTCACAGTAACATTCACTTATTCTCATGTGAAAGAAGATTTAGAGAAACTGATAGCGCTTCAGATCAAACTGTTTCTGGACACAACTGTCATGTGAGGTTTGAATTGACAGCGGGATCACGGCCGCATTTTTAATGAAAATAGTTTTCATTGACTGCCTAATTTGACTGTAACACTATAAAAACGGGTGATTAGGAAGTGAATGCCTGGATCAGTGAATGTAGCTGATTGGAGCACAGCAAAAGTCACATACTGAAGAGCATAAAAACACAAAATCCTTTGGTTTTTATGACTGGAACCTGGCTCTGGAAGACTGCTGGCATGTCAAAAAAAAAAACCTAAGAATAGAATAAAATATAATTCTGCTGACTGTTGTCGCTTCTTGACTACTGAAATAGCTCTCTTGAAGTTTTGAGCCAGTATCCAGCAGCACACTGTCCTTTCAAATCCTTGGATTACTTTTTTCCTAAACACTGACTCTTGAATGACACAGCTTCTCCTGGGACAGCTGTGTTACTGAGCATTGATCCTCTCCCTCCCTTTGTACTTTTATACTCCCTCACATTTTTTGCCGTCCTCCTTATTGCAGCATCTTTGTCTGCAACGTCTTCTGTTACACTCGTTTAAAAACCTGCAGATATTAGATATTGTTGTGTGTGTGCGTGTGTGAAGCCGGACATTTCCAGTCCTCTAAATGAGCTGCAGTTGGTCACTCTGAGGTTTGGGTTCAACAACGGTAAAGATGGCCACACTGCAGTAATTACACACCAATCACCGCTCACTATTATGGACCTTAATCTCAGAACTTGTTAAGTAAATTGTACAGCAAAATAAAATGAATGTTAATGTGATACCTCCTGTGGCGCTCCTATTGTTTATAGTCCACATGCTGCCACTCTCCCCTCCATGTACCTCCACCCTGTATAACATTCTTACAAGCTGACGTCACTTTTGTTCCACTAAACCTGGCAGTGTTATTGAGGCCTATAGGTAACGGCACTGCTGGGCTCTGCATTCCTAGACAGCGATTCAGAGATGTGAGTCCGCTGTCTCAGACATTGACTGCAGAATCCTTTTGGTGCTTTGTTTTTTTTATGTAAAGAAAAGAGTGTCACATGAAATATATCTAACTAATAATTTATTTACCTGATCGTTTGAAAGATGCAATATTGCAGATAAACAAAAATAGTGTGAACATACATTAAAACGGAATCCACATATACACTTTGAGAAACTTAATAGTTTTACCTCTGCCAAGGAGTTTTTATTTTTTTTATTTTTTTGTCTGTTTATGCAATTTGTCTTGACAAAAATCAGCAGATCTTTGTTGATTGAAAATCAGAGGTTACTATAACATTAGTCACTGTCCTTGAGCTATGAATAGAGAAACAATTGTCACTCTCCACTCCTTAGAAAGAGGTTGTTTTGGAGAACATTTGGAGCACAACAGCCACACGCCCAAAGATAAGGTCCTATTAGAAGTAAAAAGACTCCTCTGGTCTTCAAGCCTTGAGGTCACTCTTTTACCATCTCCACTTCATACTCTAACAAAGGAATACACTCAGCAGGAATTTAAGGAAATGAGTAATGTTTACTTTGTAGTGTTTGTGCAGGCAGGACCATTGCATTGTTCATTGAAGAACCACCTGAGTGTGCACGCCCCCCATTCACCACCAGCCCGTCTAGGGGGAAGTCAGGTGTTTTTTGTACCCTTACATCACTTTATCTTGGTATATTATAGGGACATAATGGCCAATAATTATAGTTTATCCGCTAGTTTTGTCTAGGAAAGCTTTTTGTTCAGAGCAAGGCGGACAAGGTGGAAGTTTTTGTTCTTCCAGCCACACCTGGACAGATACTGAATGTCCTACATACCAGTATAAGTTTAAATAGTTTCATAAGCAGCAACTAGAATTTTGCCATCTTTCAAACACAGACACGCACAAATCCGATGAGTGGCCTTTAGAGCAGCTGTGGCCACAGAAGCACAGCTACCATTACTCATGCAATCTTTACCTCAGCAAACTTTCAGCTCTGCTTCCCCTCATCATGTCAGAGATGATGCATCAGGCAGGAGTCATCATGACACTGACCTTGGGTTCATTCTTAATCTTTGTTGTCTTCTTCTCGGAAGGACAGGCTGTGTGTTTTCCACACATTATTTGTAATACGAGCATCAACATGGATGCCACCGGATGTCAAAAGACAAATTGTGCTTCCCCCTTTCTCAGCTTTTCTGTCCACATTAGACACAAACATATGGTATTCCCTCTATAAGAAGGCTCCTTCTTAACTAATGCCAGAAAACATATATGATCTCTTTGCCCAAAGTCAATCAGCCCGGATCAACAATACCTGCAGTGCAGCGAGCAACGTGATGCACACGGCACAGCTGGAGCTGCTGCCAGCGCTGCACCGAAAGATAAAAAATGTGTGAAACCTTATTCCCCTTTCAAAGTAATATTTCTGACTTCATACAATTGTAGACATGAGCATGTGAGCATTCAGAGAGCAGTTTCCAGAAAGGCAAAAGCATCAGCAGAGCTCTCACAGTCACGTTACCATAGCGGTGATTTAAAGAAATAGTTGTTGATCAGAAAGTCAGTACGGTGTCAGTTGGAAGTTTATTATTGTAATGAATCCTGAAAGCGAGTCACACCTGCAATGTTACTTTTGTTTTTTTAATATGTAGTTCAGGAGGAAAGAGTCCTGGGAAAAGTTTTGCACTCCCATTCAATTGCAAAACAATACCCAGACAGTTGTGACGCACGTCATTTATTGTGACTCATTTGTCTGCTCTTCATCACCTGTCTCTTTAAGCATCTTTGCTCAAATGACATAGAAACCGTTGGAGCACTTGCAAAGTCTGATCGCAGCAACAGGATTGCAGACTTGCATACAAGCAACCTAATCTCTGACAAAGTAGTTCATCCTTGATCGTATTCTGGCAGTGGAAACTGCTGCCAACATTTTGTATAACCAGCGAAGCTTGTTCAAGGATCGCTTATAGGTGCTATCCAGTCTGCGGCCGACTTCAGCATTCCTCACTCTGAACAGTTTGTCCCGGCCAAAAATGTCCCCTTAATTCAAAGTGTTTTTTCGGGTGACAGCTTGGATCAGTCCGTATTATTATATCATAAAATAGAATTAAGTATGACAAAGTCTTAATATTTTTTTTTTTTTATATATAATAAGGTTAATATCCATCACTGGATGAATGTCCCTGACTGAACCCATGGTGTTAGTTATACAGTTTGCACCTTTAACCACAAAGCTAACGGGATGCTTTGTTGTTATTTACACTGACTTAGATAAGGAAATTCTTATTGAGAAGTTTGTGAAGCAACTGCAAGCAAAGACGGCACAATAAACAATAAACAGCCTGATCTGAGGACTTTGCCCCTGTAGAGATTTTTTCTTTTTCCTGTTTTAACAGGCTATAGATTTGTGAAGTGATTGTGCAGTTTTCCCTTAAAAACAACTGGATCCTATTAAGGTGCTGGAAATTGGCAAAGTAATATGGCAGCCTTATTGATATCCAAACGCTCCTTGCATCCAGCATCTGCCAAGGCTTGAGAGATTCTCCTTTATCAAAAGTGGAACCATTTTTTTGTGCTGTCACTTTTTCATACACTACACCGCACAAATAATAGCACACATGCAAGACCCAGCACATCTCAGGAACAAGGTATTTGCTGTGCCCTTCACCTTGTTAAACTCAGAGAAAATAACATGTTGTCATCGACGGGAACATGCCTCCAGCTAATATTCCTGTCCTGCCCAACCTGGGAGTTGAAAGTATTGTTTTCAGCTGTGTGATTTTATGGTTTCTACATTGGCTTTCTTTACTATGTAACACCATTTTACTGGTAATGTTATGCATGTTGTATAAGGAATGGGTTTTTTAAAAAGATGCATGGAAAGGTTACGCAGCTTGAGTGATGGTTTAAATGTTTAACTCTTATCAAACTGCAAGATGTCCCTTTTTTCTTCAGCCTCTTTTTTCTTCTTCTCGATACATGTGTGTCTCTTATCTACGTCTGTCTTATAGTGCGTGAATACATAATTCAAACCAATTCATTTATTTGTTGAAAGTTAGTAAATTAAATAAACAGGAATTATTTGTTTTTATCAGATTGGGAATGTATCATTGAAAACAAGTAAAACGTTCCTTGTTTACAGCTTCTCAAATGTAATGATTTGCTGCCTTTCTGTGATTTATTTCATTGTAGAATAAATAAGCATATTGATTTAATTGATCATTAAAATGATTTTGTTGCAGCACTAGTTGATCACGTTAACCTGTAAGAGACAGATTGGCGACGCGGTATACTTTATTATACGAGTGCATTGGAATTGGTGCTTCGTGAGGGTCTTTCAGACATCAAGCACAGACCTTTTATAAGTATCGTCAGGTCTTCCAGTCTCTGCCAGGTCTTCCAGTCTATCCCCTTGAAGGTGAAGTTGAAAGGGGAAAAAGAAAAGCCCCAGCTGAAAGCCCTCATCTCCTCTTTCTTCTGTTTGTCTACTTTGTAGTGTGCAAATGTGACCAACAGTGCTATTGTGCTCTCAGGTGTTCTGTGTGCTGTGACCACCTGACTAACTGGTACTATGAGAAGGAAGGCAAGCTGTACTGCCGCACACACTACTGGGAGAAGTTTGGAGAGCTCTGTCACGGCTGCTCTCTGCTCATGACCGGACCTACCATGGTAAGTCTGCCGCACGTATTGTTTAGCACTTTACAGTCTTTGTCAAGAGTTTTAAGGCAATTTTGGTCCAAAATATTTCACTAATGGATGAATCAACATAACATTTTAAAACGAATTCCGTCTTAACCCGAAACCTGATCAAAATAAATTGAGATTAAAGGGGAACTCCACGGGTTGTACATGTCTAAGTTCTACCCAGCCTGTTGTGTAATACCTTTTTCTGACTCTTTTTGGCTTCATATTTATAGCAGACAGTCCAAGTTACAAACTGATGGTGTGGTATATGAAAGACGTGGTCGTTTACCAGGAGGAGAGGATGTAGCAAAAGGGTGCTGTGACGTAAGAAGGGAAGTGTAGGATACAAGGGACTGAAAGTCAGAATATACTGTATATCTTTAAGACCGTTCTTCTCCCCCAAGTCTCCCCACTTCATGGACGTGCTATGCTAATTTACTGAAGTACTCTTTTAATGCTAACGTAGCAGGCTAACTTACTCTGCCACTACCCTCATAGCAAACTTTAAGCTTTGTTATTTGCCTCAATTAGTGTTAAAGATCTAAAAATACCAGAAATGTCTGTGCAATTTCTGTCCATGTATGATTTTTTTTTTTAGCGAGCATTACAACCTTCCAGGCTTTTGCTGTTTGCTGGTTTGTGATTGCGTGAGGCTTCAGTCGAATGAAGCCCGACATTATTATACCATTAGTCTGTTTGCTACATGTGATTGCCAGGCTTTTAAAGTCTGCCTTGCCGTGATCGTATAATAACAATTGCCAACAATTTCCTCCTCTACTTAAATAATACCAGAATGCCCGCAGAGCGTGTCAAAGCTCTCTGTGTTCCAGTTTCTCCCTACTGCTTCAGATTCATAGTACTTTTTGTGGCGGTTATTACATTTAAAGATACTTTACATTGGCGGCCGCTGCTCAACATGGCAGATTAGGCTCTAGACCACACTTGTTCCTTCTCCGTACAGAAGTTCTCCCCTGGTTCACTTCCCCATGTACACAGAGGATCCAGTGGGAAGACGCTAGAACACGGGGCGGTTTTTAGAGCCCATCATGTTCAGTCCTCTGTGGTGAGGTGGCTCTGGAGATATTACCCACAGTCCACCACTTATATCATTAACTGTACTGGGTTTTCTTAGAGCAAGTATCTGTTGTTGAAAAAAAACTCTATTATAGGAAGAAATAACACTTTCTTCCCTCTACAAATAAAAAAATGGGATTGATGAGCAACAGATTTCTGAAACTTCTAAAGAAACTGTGAATTTGAGATGTAGAGACACATGCACGTTGGAACTATTACTGTATGATATTGGGGGGAAAAAACAGAAATTGCAATATTTTATTTTTCTAAAAAAAATACAGGAATTTTCACCAGAGGACGTCACAGAACCAACATTATTCTTTCTGTAGCTGAAATATTTCCATACAACTGACCTTGCGTTTCCTTTTGCAACCAAATCTTCCTTTTCTGTGTTCTTCTGTCCATAGCTCATTTTCAGGTTGCGGTGTGACAAGCAGAGCAAATTTGATCAAGATTGATTGCGATTGGTGGACCCTTGTGCATGCAGAGCCTGCAGAGCCTGCATGTGACTCGCTAGCAAGAAACTCTGTGTATCCAAGAACCCTTAAATCAGAGTCAATCAAGTTATATCAGACAGACTTCTCCCGTAGATTAGTCATGGCAAATGAGAACCGTGCAAGCAGCAAAGAAGTTGAAGCAATGACGTGTTTCAGTTCTGCGACGTGACTATTGCACACGCACATATCGCAGTGTCGCCGCTGAAGCGATATATCGTGCAACCATACATAATGTAAGAATCATGCAATAAGTCAAGGTAGATCTAAAGTAGCAGGAAAAGTCAAATTTGTCACGAGAGAAACTGGCGTATGTTTGAATTTATTCCAAATGTCAGCCAGCTTGATTTAGTATCTACAAGTTGAAACATGAGACTCAGGTGGCAGCAGCTCTTGCTGGTCACGACTGGGGTCACTTGTCTAACATGGAGCCAGACTGAAGATTTTCTTTTTGCCACCAAGCAACACACACAATGGACTCTTCTATTTAGTATTGGCATCCTGCTTCATCAGCCAGCGAAGCCAAGTGTTTTTGGCAGAGCTGATTTGGCACTGCGGCCTCTCAGCCAGAAAGGGAATCATTGTGGGCCGTCAGCGGAGGAGGGTCATGCAGAGCTGCTGCTGCTTGTTAGGCATTCAAGTCCAGAACACTTATTGTTTTTGTCCTGTTTTCATTATTTGTTAGTTTATTGATTTGAAGATGGTTGTTTAATTTCAAGGCACTGTTTCTTGCAGAGCATTTCTTGTGATTAATCCAGTTTTTACGTTTCCAAAACGAGACCTACTCGATTGTTCTTCGCTTTGATCTTGTTTTGCCAGGTTTGTACGGTTCTGTCTTGCGGTTGAAGCTCAAGGCAGGTTGTGACTGCGGTCGGTGGAGGTGGTTTTGCTCTTGACTTGACAGCAGGGCGTTAGAGACGGCTGAGATGTCACAATGATTTGGCCGTCATCACTGTAATCTCTCTGTAGCAGCAGGGCTCTCCCAGCACTGACTCAGGACAAATATTGGTTTAAACTTCAACGTACTTATCACAGGCAACTAAACAGTGATTTTCTAGATGTGTCCCAAAACCTTACTACATGCTCATATTCTAACCAGGCTTTGAGTATGTTGTGTATTCATACTAGAAAAGTGACAAAATAAAGTTTTCTCAAAACTAAAAATATAACTCAACATTACATCCAATCATCTAAATGTTATTCCCAGTGTGCGCTCGCATAACGTTACACAGACACTTGTAATGTCAACATTGACAACATTGAATACTTCCATATTTCCTAGTCATCATGTCTCAAGTCTTTAACTTCCAAGTTAAGTCTCAAATCATTTATTTTCATCAAAACAGTGACTTGAGTCGACATCTCTGGTACTAACTGCAAATACTGTAAGATTGTACTACTTTTATACTATTCTACTGTGAGTATGTCGTAAAATATTGGGAAATATCCTGTGTTTTTAAAATAATTCCCAACTTCCTTAAGCGTCACTCGGGTGCACGTGTAGATTTTCCACAGAGCCACATTTAAAATGTAGGCTAAACACTTAGATCTCACAATTAAACGTGAAATCAACATTTCCTGTGCTGAGGTACGTGCATCATTGGAGTACCTGGTTGCTGAAGGGCGGAAACATTATCTCATCTTGCATGAGAGAGCGAGGGAAGTCAATCATGTATCATACATTTCAGAAAGCGAAATCAAACGTGTTAATGAGAGAGAAAGCACATGACTGCGAGCTGCTTTCAGGGGCTAGAAAGCGAGAAGTCAGACGAGTGGCTCAGACCTGCAGGGGGAGGTGACATCATGCCAGACTCCAGACAGCGTGAGAGTAGCAGGTGTTACGACTGTGTCATCGCTCGCAGCGGGAGGAGGACATAAAGCAACACGCAGCACAACTCCTCTTTGACGAGCAACGCACAGCAGAACTGGACGGCCGCCTCAGCACATAACTTTATTCTGCTTCGAGTCGCACGAGCGCTTTGACGATCAGCCCTTTGCGTTTGTGCTTCCAGGTGGCCGGAGAACACAAGTATCACCCAGAGTGCTTTGTGTGTCTGAGCTGCAAGGTGGTGATTGAGGACAGGGACACCTACGCCCTAGTCGAGCGATCCAAACTCTACTGGTAAGACGTCTGCACAATCCTTTTTTAAAGCTTTTCAGCAATACGGACTGAGCTTTTGAAGGAGTTGGGAACACTCGCAGCTGGCAGTTTTTTGTGTGGTTTAACATCCTTTTAAACACCAGTCTCAATATGTTTGCTAATTATATAGTGTGGAAGTAATAGTGTTGGTGAATGTGAAAACGACATCTTTTAATAGAGTTCTAGTTTGTGCTTTTTTTTTTTTTTTTTTAATAAGAACCATATTGTTATGGAGGCATGTCTGACATTAAATTGTAATGCATAGTGACATCGTTACTCTTTTATGACTATGACTTTATGATGGGCTTTGAAGAATTGCAGTGTCGTCAAGTTAATGTTCAGCCCGTGTTTATTATTAGTTGGTCATTCAATTTGACGTAATTGAAAAGTAACTTAACAACAAGCATGCAGTGATTCGCTCCCTTTTCTGTCCTGTGCAGTGGAAAGTGCTATAAGCAGGTGGTTCTTACACCCATGTTGGAGAAGCGCTCCCACGAATCGGTCCTAAACTCCCTGCCGCACACAGTGACCCTCATCTCAATGCCGTCTGCAGCAAATGGCAAGAGGGGCTTCTCTGTCACAGTGTTGAAGGACGCCAACGACTCAGCAAGTGTTCAAGTCAAAGAGTAAGTGTGGCCTGATGGAGGCTCACCTCCATACCTGTCTTGCTGTTAATGCGGGGACAGCATGAGTAATGTAAAACTGATTATAGGCTTGCTAAATAGCAGGGCACTGGTGTGTGTGTGTGTCACTGCAAGAAAGGTAGCTATTGATAGATTAATATGATGCGTGAGTGTGACCCAGTTCTCCTTAACTTCCCCTATAGTGCTAATACTCACATGTAGGTGTTGCTACTTTGTTGTTCCAGAGTCAGAGGGATGCTTATTAGTCCAGATGTCCGAAATGCCATCCACGTTGGGGACAGGATCCTGGAGATTAATGGCCTTCCTGTCGGGACATTGATGCAGGAGGAGGTGGGTCTACACACAGCTCTCACACTCATGGAGTGACGTGTGATCGGAAATACTTTGAATGAAACTAATTAATGTCGTAATTAAGGGCAAGTCCATTCCTTGAGTGCAATTTGCAAGACTTTTTTTTGTTCTATAACACATGCAAATGCCATTGTTGGCATTCCTCACATTCCCCTATCAGTTATACATTCTTCAGCTGGGAGAGGACGTTGTGTGGAATGACTGCGCGTATCCCGTCTCATAGTTTGCATTTCCTGCAATGACGTCATGCTTTCTAATTAGTTATTACTGCTAATCTGTAGTAAGTAAAGTCGTGTAAACTTTTCCACTCTGCCTTTTTTTATAGTAGGAGTACAATCCATTAGCAGTTTATTGGGTACACCTAAAACCAATGGAGTCTAACAGTCCTGCAATTAATCCTACTTTCATGAAGGTTATATTTAGTTCTTGGTAAAAATGTTATAGAGAGGTGTTAATTCAACTGTGTGGTCATTTTGGAGGATGTAGTTTGTGGTGCTGTGTATTGAGTTATACAGACAAATACTTCTCTGTATTAGACTGTGTATATATATATATATAAGTAAATACTTACACCAAACTTCTCTGACTTTGATAGAAAGGAATTGTTAGAATAAACATATTTGTTATAATTGTATATACACAGTTAGGTTAAAATCAAATTTGATTGACGAGGAATCAGGGGAATCATGGTGTGACTTATATTCTCAGGAACTAATCATTTTACACTTCTTTAACCCTAAATCTCGTTTTGTTTGTTAAGGTGGATAATCTTATTCACCGCACCAGTCACACGCTGCAGCTACTTATAGAGTACGACCCAGTCAGGCAGCGTTTAGACCGGCTCAGGCTGGGATCCCCCGGACCAAGTCTGGGAGTTCCAGCCAACTCCCGCATGCGTCTGTCCTCACCTTCTGACGCGGTCCTGGAGAGAACTGATGTGGTTGATGACGGCACACTGAAAAGGAGGTCTTTGAGGTATGTTAGAGCAGCCAAAACACACACTGCTTACATATCGTGGGTCTGTAATGGACAGAGATGAGTGCGTAATTTTTAATCAACCATATTCCCTCGATTCCAGGCGCAGTAACAGCATATGTAAGTCACCCGGGCCAAATTCTCCTAAAGACCCCCCTTTTATTACACGAGACATCAGCCGCTCCGAGTCCTTGAGATCCTCCAGTAGCTGCTCTCATCGCATCTTCCGGCCATGTGACCTCATCCACGGGGAGATCTTAGGAAAAGGCTTCTTCGGACAGGCTATCAAGGTCAGACTCCAACCTGCTTCAGATCTCCACCGTGTGTTTAACTTCTACCATTCGGGACTTTTTGGTTCCTCGTGCAATGGGCTTCAATTAATACAAACTCTTGTCCCATTAACAGGTGACTCATAAAGCGACGGGAGAAGTGATGGTGATGAAGGAGCTTATCCGTTGTGATGAAGAGACCCAGAAGGATTTCTTAAAGGAGGTTGGTAATCTGCAGCAAGAAGCCTGCGCTACGTCACTGCATGTAGCGGCGTTTTATTATACTCATGTCGCATGTTCCCACAATTACCTCTTTGTGCCTTGTTATTTTGAGGCTTTTGCCCGTGTCTTGTGGGGAAACATTAGTCTGATTTTTATTGTAGTTAATGTTTTTTTTTGTCATGGATTACATTTTTGGAAAGGGATTGGAGATTGTCAGTTTGCAATGGTAATGGTAATACCTCTGTTTCTGCATAATCTTCAGGTCAAAGTAATGCGATGCCTCGAACACCCCCACGTTCTGAAGTTCATCGGTGTGCTGTACAAGGACAAGAGGCTCAATTTGATAACGGAGTATATCGAGGGAGGCACCCTGAAAGATTTCATCAGAGACATGGTGAGTGAAACTAGCTGATTCAGTTAACCTCTTCCTTCATAGTAGAGCACACAAATACACTTCAGCGGCCACAGAAAGAGCTGTGTGTGGGAGGGAGCTGACCTGAAGTAAACTCTGCACTGATGGGGGGGCTCCTTGGTGGGCTGACATGTCAACTGACCAAGACGTGGAATCAATCAAAAGTTGTAGAAAGTGTTGCCAGGTTTGTTCCCCTCCTCCCTCAGCTGTTTTTGAGAAGCAGTTGAGCACACGCTCCAATGAAGGAGAGGGAGAGTGTGTTTTTTTTTGTCTCTAATTATTTTTTAAGTATGTGGAGGAGGGCCGGTTTGGTTTCGTGTTCCTGTCTCTACCTTGGATGCAAGATCATTTTGTATTTACCTGTTATGCATTATGGCCTCTGAGGGAGCTTCTATTCATTTCCATCTCTTGTTTTTTTTTTGTCTTTATTTGGGATTAACAGGATCCGTTTCCATGGGAGCAAAGGGTGAGCTTTGCAAAGAGCATAGCTTCTGGCATGGTGAGTTGGCCTCTTGCAAAGACATTACTATTAATGAAATCTTTGGCTGCTCTTTCTGCTGCCCAAATGTGTGTTAATGTGCTCAATGGCACAGGGGGAGCATTAAAGATGTCATCAGTCACAGAAGATGTGTGGATAGTGCTGAAAAGTTTGGCTATATAAAAGTGAATTCATTTTTTTTTTTTTTTGCACATGTGAATTTTACCGTCCTTGTCTTTGCTCTTTGTTTCAGGCTTACCTCCACTCAATGAGCATCATACACAGAGACCTCAATTCTCACAACTGCCTGGTTAAACTGGTAGGTGTGACATGGCATCTTACCAGCCATTACACATCATGAAATCTGAACAATAGTAATAAAGGGTGGGAACGAATTTGTGCCGTTCATCTACTGAGTAGGAGTTGGCCTGCATTCAGTCGTAAAGTAAAGTAGTTCCCAGCCCTGTGATTTGTGAGGCAGTTGTGTCTTTATGAACAAGAATAGCTGTACAACTTTAATGTTTAATTTGAACTTGGCACAATATTATATTATTTTAGCAGCTAGAGCATCCAAGAGCATTTAATATATCTATGATATTATGGAGCATTTATTCTTCTTCTATGAGTAACTAAAAATGCTGCTTACTTTTAACCCGGTATTCTGTTTAGTTACATCTGAAAAGTAAAGCACTGTGGCTCTTAACTGTAAAGCAAGTTAAAATGTAACCATTAAGCGTCATCCTTCAACAGGACAACACTGTGGTCGTTGCCGACTTTGGACTTTCCCGACTCATAGTAGAGGACAAAGTTAAGCCTCCCCCTGAAAAACCAACCAATAAGAAGAGGGTGTTCAGACGTCTCGACCGAAAGAAGCGCTACACTGTCGTCGGAAACCCTTACTGGATGGCTCCAGAGATGCTAAATGGTGAGCCGCTGACAGCATTATTTATTATCAACTTGATTTACAGAGGATAATTAACTGTGTCGATGAGTGCGTTTACTTAAACCTTTTTTATTTTGATGTTATTCCAGGTAAACGCTATGATGAGAAGGTGGACATTTTCTCCTTTGGAATTGTACTCTGTGAGGTAAGAACATACTGATTTTGCCTAAATTATCTTCTTTGATTTTCTCATAGCACACTGTAGCTTGTGATCGCAATGATTTTGGCAGACGTCTCTAAAATCCTGAATGTGGGAGCTTCCAGGAAAACATCAATAATGTATTTCAAAACTGTGTTTTTATCAGCTCATGACTCAACACAACCATGTTATAATATTGGATTTCCAAGCAGCTCTCAAGTCTCTACAGACCTAAAATTCAGTTGTATTCTTTAGGAATTCATTGACATAATGCAGAGTAGAGACCATTGTAGTTAATGGGCCGCAACATGTTATGGTCCAGATATTCTCAAGTGTGTGTGTGTGTTTCTACTTTTTAAACGTATTGACATTCTTCTTCTGTCGTCGTATGATCCAGATCATTGGAAAAGTCTACGCAGACCCTGAGTGCCTCCCCAGGACTCTGGACTTCGGCCTGAATGTTGGCAAGTTTGTGGAGAAGTTCGTCCCTGAAGACTGTCCAACAGCTTTCTTTCCACTGACTGTGGCCTGCTGTGACCTCACACCAGACAACCGGTGAGCGCCGCTGCTATTGCAATGGATAATAGCTTACACTTATGAAAAGCGGTGGTAGAGCGCTCCTTAATAACCCGAACAATGCTAAATGAAGAGTTACGCAACAGTTGCGCATCAACAAATAGGAATTATTTAATTGGGATATTTGAATACAAGTATTTAGCACTCACTCAAGTAGCCACATGAGAAATCTGTTTGCCTTCACCTGGAGAGATATTATCCAGCCAATTTGATCTCAAGAGTCTGTAGAAGCAGTGGGGGAGAAAAACATCTGACGAAAACAGATGGCATCTCGACCTGCCTGCACAGGGACACGCCTCTGCTGCCAGATTGCTTCCTCATGTTTTCTCTCAACCTTGCCGGTCTAGTTTTAACCTTAAATCCCTCTGTGTGCTCTCCCTTCTCTTCTCCCCCTCCTCCCTCAGCCCACCTTTCCAGAAGCTGGAGGATTGGTTTGACGCTATGTCCCTCAACCAGGAGCTGGGGATCCCCCTGCCCGCCGAACTGGATGAACTGCATCAGAGAGTGAGTCGACTCCACTGGCCTAAAGACGGCTCCACTTCCCAGAGCACAGATCAGTCATCAACGGCAACAGCGGCCTCTCCAGACTCTTCCAGCATTACAGACAGTGGCCCCTAGGACCTGGTCCCCTCTTCTTTGACCCCTGCGAATGGCTCCACTAATACTGTAGACAGGGGGAGAAAGAGGGAAATTGTATTGAAGCCACGCCTTTTTTAGAACTGGATAACCTGAGGTAGCTGACTCATTCTCCCTGTGTGGGACCTTAACTCTGACAGTGCATTTTGATGTGGGTGGAAAGACACATTTCAGAAAGACAAGTGTTAGTAACTAAAAAAAAAAGTTTTACCTTATTAAGCCTCCATTCAACACACGCAGGGCTGTACTAATGTTTACTGTGTATGAAGATAATATTTATCCTTTACCTTTTTAAAAAGAAAAAAAAAAAAAGACGAACATCTCAAAGTGGAAGACCTTGACGAGTCAGGTGTGACAGCAGTTTTGTTTTTCAGGCTTTGAAGTTGTTGTTTGCTATGTGTAGAATGCACTGAGGCAGCAGCAAAGAAAACAAAGAGCGCACGGCCTGAAGAAAACAGGTATGACTTAAACCAGCAGTGGAAGCACAACACTCGCTGACCCTGAATAGTTGCATCACTCTGAGATGTGGATGTCAAAGGAATGTTTTTTTTTTTTGTCTAAGCACCACTGACCTAATTTTTTGACGAGATGGTTACAAGTATGGTTCTGTGCTTTGTAGTCTTGACAATTTTAATTAATTTCTTAGAATGATGAATGAACATTATTAGGATTTTTTTTTTTTTTTTTAACTGACATTTTGTTCAAAGTTTCTATCAAACATCTGAGGCCTATTTAAAAAAAAAATTAAAATTAAATAAATAAATAAAAAAACAGGACGGAAGCTCTTTTGGCTGTTATTAATAATTGTCAAGAGATAATCATGCAACAGTTTACCATAAAAAGTTGCTTTGTACAGAAGAACTGGATTTTTTTTTTCTTAAGCAATGTATATAAATGTGTACATAGTATTGCTCTAATTCGATGTCATTTTCTAATGGGAACTCTAGATTTTTAGACATTTCTTCAACGATGGACGTTTTTGCCTTTTTGCTATCATCATGCAAGATACTGACGACCAGTTGTAACCACTATTATTTATATCACTGTAGTGTTTCATAAATAAACCTTCTTAAAGTTGCCTTTTTATTGTCATTCTTCAGATTTGCATGTCTGTAAAAGTGTTGCTAAGAATCATCTCCTGCTCGTAGATCTGCGTTTGCCTTATATCAAACATTAGACACACAAGGGAATTATTATTTGTATTTTTCCTACAATAAATCAGTTTGCGGCAAGAAATGACAGCTGAAATTATCATATTTTATCATTTGTTTGTGTAGTTGATAAATTACTCAAATGAATTCCAGATTTGACAAAAACTCAGTTGTTGAACTTTAAGTAAAAAAAAAAATGTTCAATTCAGAAAACTTGCTGGTTACAGCTTCACAACATCATTTCTTGCTTTTGTCTGTTGTGTAACATAATGTACGTGTTTAAACATTTATCACGTTTTTGACTGTTTATCAGACAAAAGCAAATTCAAGACTTCACTTTGGTAACGTGTGCATTTGCCATTTTTCACATTTTATAGAGTAAATGATAAATGGGCTTAATGACAAAATATTAAATTGTTTATTTGAATCATTACTTTTCTTTTTCTGTAGTTAAGATGTTTTTACAAGCCTCTTCAATTCTCTTTGTCCTACTTGTACTTATAACCTTTTTATCTTTTCTTCCTTTCTCATGTTAATCCAATGACAAGTATGTATCTAAGAATTACCAACAGAGGGCGCTGCTGCAACAAGTTCCTCCTGTGAACAAACCTGTAACAAGACACTTGTGTAACAGTCTGTTGTTCTACTTCTATGATTTTAAATATACAGATTACATCACATCAGTGTCTGAGTTTGTTTTATTTCAGTCTCAAGAGTGAAAATGCATTCATACAAGTACTAAATTAAAATGCTGAACAACAATATTTTGAACACATTGCTTATATGAAGAAAATTATAGTTACAACCAGCACACAAATAATGGAGCAGCAGTGACCAAAGATTACCAGGGATGTGGATCCAGCAATAATCACAAAACAAGATCATGGGGAGTGATAAAGAACACAGTTGGAAGTAACAGAGCATTATGTTCAACAAACTAAAGTCTTCTGCGTACGATGATTTCTATTTCCAGGCAGATATTTTCTTCTTCATCATCTGATCTTCAATCAGTAGTTGTACTTTTTAGGATGCAAAGAGATGGCCCCTGAATACAAACATACAGCAGGTGACCATGTGCATGCTCTCGTGATTTTGAATGAACAACACCAAACTTTTGGACTGTTTCTATTCTACTCCATCGCTGTCTCAACCCTGAAGCATCAAGTGCACAACTCAAGTCTGAATCTAGGCTTCTTCAGCACTTCAACACACTCGCTGTCCTGCTCTGCAACGACAGACTTTTTTTCTTTTTCCGATTTCTCTTCTTCCCTGTGGCAGTGCTGTTTTGCCTGAGGACCATCTACTGTCTCTCATGCTTCCTGAGAGCACTCTGTATATTTCCTGTCACTCCTTAACCTGTAGAAGAAAAGTCCTCTTTCATGTCTGCCAGTGACCGCCCATCATGCTTTGTAACCGCATCGGCAGTCGAGTACAAAGAGAAAAAAAAAAATTCCTCCGGGTTAAAGATAAACAAATACATTCAGAAGTATCATGCTAAGGCAGAGTTGGAGGCCTTCCTTTGTCTTTAGTGGGCCTGTCCCAGAGGAGGATCATTTTAGACACATCTGTGTGACCAAGAAAAAGTTTCTTATCCGCGTCTCCCTCGGGACAGGCAACAGGTCAGTACAAACGAAACCTCCTGTGGAGAGAAACTTCTCCACGTGCAAACATACTAAGAAACAAAACATTGTGAAACCCACATTCCAAACACCATCTCTTCAAAAAGAATTGGTTTCATTACACACCATTATAAACACGGACTAGTCCATTAGACTAGCTACAGTATGTACACTGTTATTTAAGGGGGCAGTCCATGACCTTATTCTTTTGGTTATCAAATGTATCAAAATGAATTACTAAAGACCTCATGACAAATCTTCATGAACAACAGATTGACCTTAAAGGTTTCTAGTCATTAAGAGTGTGTCCACAGCTTATCTAGGTTGTGCCTCTGACGTATAAAAATCAATGTAAGGGGACACAGGACACAGCATTCAGTTCAGTCTTTGGAGCAACCATTGCTCTCCTACACCTTTTAAAACAGAGGTTACTCAGGGAGGCAGAAAGGAGAAATGAAGATGTGAAGAAGTGTTTTGGTCCACAAAAAATGTATCACAGTCCTGCGTTTGAGGACTACGCGCCGCCCACTCATGCTCCAGGGGTACCGGCTTGCTGGCCCATGAGAGGGTCCCCGCCCTCCACGCCCTCCTGGTTGGGGGTCGTCTCGTCCTCCGCTGTGATCACGATGGTGTTTTCGTCCACCAGCTCACAGGTGGGGTTGGAGAAAGCCGACAGGGGCAGGGTGATCCTCTGCATCTCGCGCTCATACACTCGTTGCTCATGCTGCTTCTTTAAGTCCCGACCCCTAAACACAAACATCAATACAGAGTGACTCCTCAAGTAGCATACTATCATGCAAATAAACAATCAGCGTCAAGTCTTATTTTGCTGTTATCGTTATAGAAATAGCTATTATAGTGATGCCTTGAGTAGTGGGGGCAGGGCTACCTCAGCTAAATATTCATGATAAGGAGCTTCAGATAAAATACTGTATGTAGATAACGGAGCCTGTTATAACAAGTGGCAGGTCTACAGCAAAGGCAAGGGACAGATGGTGAGGAGTTTATCTACTCCGAGGCAACACGGTGATGTGGGGCAGCATGAGCCTGCTTTCTACTGATCTGGAGCCAAAACAAAGCAATTACCTTGGGTTCAAAACACATATTGTGAAACTCTGTACATCACCACTGATTCTTTACATTAGGTGTGGTTCACTTTTAGCTTCAAACATACTGTATCACATTCTACAAGATCTGGAGATTTTGCCCAGAATTAGTTGAGGATATTATTACCACTTTCATGTCTGTACAGTATGTAGCGAGAGCCAGCAGCTGGTTGGCTTAGCTTGGCACAAAGACCAGAAACGGAGGGAAACTGCTAGCCTGTTGAAAGGTAACACAATCTGCATATCAGCACATCTAAAGCTCAAAATAGTTGCCATTTTACTAGGGGTTATGTGGAAGGACCGGAAACTTCCTGCAGCTCGTTGCCTTCCTGGCAAACTACACAGGCTAGCTGTTCTATTCAGTCCTTATGCTAAGCTAAGCTAACTTTCTGCTAGCTCCAGCTACATATTTAACAGACAGATATGAGAGTGGTATCCATCTTCTCATCTAACTCTCAGCAAGAAAAATGAGAAAACATATTACTAAAATGTCAAACTATTTAAACAATAACTACAAGGTGTTCACACAGAGATGTTAAAAGACTGATTGCTGCACAACAATCTGATACGATATATTTTTAACATTGGGGGCCTGCAAATAGCATATACATACAAAACACTTCACATCACTGCAGGAGCCTGAGGCTTTTCAGGGTGCTTTGTGCAGTGCTTGTGTATGGGAAGCCTGCTGGGGATCTGTGTCCTTGTCAGCACACTACCAACTCCTACTGGATAGTCACGAGCCTGTTCCCAATGGAAGCACTATGTTCTAAACCTTTGCATGGATTAAACCCTCTCTGACCAGGAGAAGTTTAGAGGCGAAAGAGTTCATTTATATTGTAGGAGGCGTGTGGAAGTCTACAGCCACTCCTGGAGGGGCAGTTCAATTGCAAAGGATATGGGCATGCTTAGCACACAACTATCACATTACTGAAGGTGATGTCACTGCACGCTAAGGGTGTGTATACACCGTCTGAAATGACATGCAGCTCCTCCTTATTAATAATCACTGCCTAAAAATAGAAAACAAAGACAGGGGCTTGCTAATCAGATTTGACGGCCAAATGCAGACCTGGAAGGGCATTTTGTGCTGTGCCAAAGGGAATCACAACATTGGGGCCATCATTTTTTGCACATTACATAACTGCAGCGAATCTGCAGGCTTCTCCATCCAATCCAACCTCTCTTCTCTTTCAAGAATATTAAATAAGAATGCTTAAAATAGACTACAGGCATTTCATTCCCTGCCATCTTCCTCCCCATGTTCTGTTGCTGTTGTTGTGTGATGAAGGCAATAAATTCGCTGCATTACATCTAAGCGGAACAACAGAGAGAACATCGCTGGGGAACGTGAACAACAGCTGATGCCCTAAACTCAAGAGACCATTAAACATGCATGCTATCACGTATTTTTATCTAAATTACACTGCCATTTCTAGTGCCCACCCTAAAACTAGGAACAAGACTACATGTGCCCGTGGAAACAGTAAGCCACAGCGAAGCATCACATTTTGACTCTGTGTGTCACAGTTATAGCAGACGTACACAATGTAATAATGACATCCTGGGAACAGTTCAAATGCCTCTTCAAAGAGAATTCTCTACATTGGGTCCTCTTTCCATAAATTCCTTCTTGCTGTGGCTTGAACACTGACCTCTTATAGAAGTAGCCAAATGTGATGCCTACTCCGAGGGTGATTATAATCGCAATCATGAGGATGCCGATGACGTAGCCTGAAAAAATGAAGGAAAACGTAAAAAAAGGTTAAAAACTGAACGTACAAACTGAACACAAAGATATTTAGTTCATTAGAATGCATAACGTAGAACTAAGTCCAACTAGAAGTATGATGCACCGCCAACGTACCGGTCGTGCCAAGGTCCTTTTTCTTTTTGGGTCCTGTGCGCACTCGCTGGCTTATTCCCATCACTGGCTGCACTGCAGCCACTTTTCCCTGAGAGGCTCCTGATTTGGCCGGCTGAGAGCTCTCTGTGGAGGGAATGGTTGCTCTTGGCTTGAGGGATTCGGTCTCTGCTGCTACAGTAGAGGCTGGATCTAAAGACACACATAAACAATTCAATTAGTTTAAATTGGGGATGCTCTCAGTTGTGCTACTGTTGATGTACTGCCAATGGAAGCCAAATCATATCAAGTCGTGAGAGTCATTCTGGACTGTCACCACCACTAGAACATTTTAGCACACAGAGCTGGGGTGAAATGAAGAAGGTACTGTAGTATAAATTTGTACATTGATTTTGCGATATTATCTACACCTTGGCATCTCTCCCTTTAATGTCTCAGGGTGTATTAGACCATTGTGGGTTATGTTGGAAATCAATGAGCAGGACTGCTTTGTGGCTGCATAATTGTGGGATTTTTATATGATTTTTGCATCAATGGGAAGTGCCTTCATTTGTTGGTTTCTGAATTTGCTGAATTAGCCAGAAAGGTTGTGTATGTCAGTTTATTTTGTCAGTAACAGTGTATCAGTTAATTTCCCATAAAATGTCCTTTATAACAATATAAAATAAAATAATACTTATTGTATATTGATACTTCATCAGCTGGACTGTGTGGTTTCCAATTTGTGCTCATGCAACGGCATTAACAAAAACCTCCTAACCAGCAGGACTGCCCTGACACTGCTCTCACGATCCCGCATGCTTTCCTCACATGTGACAGACAAAGACAAGTTTTTCATGCTCGGCTCAGCCTCATGAGACAGGAAGGTTCAGCTGGCAGATGTCAACATCTGCTCTTTAACTCGCTTTCCATTTCCTCCACGCAAGTTGTTGTTTACGAACTCTGGAGTTAAGGACATGAAGTCATAAATTGAAGCAGCCAATTAGCTGCTGTCTCCAAGCAAAGACTGTTCCTCTCTGCCAATGAGCTGAGGTTTGGGGCGTGGTCAACAGCTCTTTTTTTTCAAGCTGAACTTTCTGACTTGTGACTGCAGGGCTTGGCTATTGTGTGACTTGGACAAGAAGGAAACAAAGGACAAAGTAGAAGAGACTTCTCACAGTGGCTTAACCCTGACCAACTGACCTGCTGCAGACTAATACTCTTAAATGGGAAAACATTTGAAAAAGTGCATTGTCAGCCCTCCATCTGGTTTGTTTGTGGTAAAAACACAGTGAGAGGAACATTTTTTTTTTTTAAACGTTTTAGTTTTGAATTTGGCTGTATCCTCTCTCATCGAGCTATCTGTTTTGTGTTGACTAATTAGAACATTTGTATACCAAAACATTTCCCCTCATTATTTCTCCCTAGCATAGCCCACTTCTTAAAATAATGAGGGTTTTGCAGGGGGAGAAAGTAATTGCCGGCAGCATCAAGAGAGCACAGTCTGAAAAATCTCACAGAGCATTCTCATTGTAGTCTTGTTTTGTCTTTAATTTAAAATATGCATATGTATCTTTGCCTGGTCTGGGTTCTGGCTGTTTTATCTACAAATATCAAATTTCTTTGTGCAAATACCTGTACTATCCAAATCAGGAAACACTGTTGGGTATAGTGTTTACTTACCTTTGCATGTGCCAATTGCACAGAATTGTTTCTGGACCGTCCCATCTGGGCCAGCAATGTAGCACCAAGGCCTCTCAGAGGATTCTGGGTTTCGGCAGTAATTGTGATCTCCCACACCTACAGGAGGAACGATAAAAACAGCACACGTCTGTTACTAATGCCTCCTGGAAATACGGGAATGTCTCTGTCTGTTTGTCCTGCTGATTGGGTAAACCACTGGATTCATTAATCATTAACACCACTCCATCACACTACAATGGTCAGGCGCCATGAGCGAAAAGAAAGAGAAGAGCAGTCGCTCCATAATAGAAGAAATTTAACACCATAAACCAGGGCTGCCCAAAGTGGGACCCGCACGCAAGAAAAAGCCAAACAGAAACAGTGGATGAACAAAAGGCATTTCAATTTTTACATCTTAGCAATACAATAAAATACAATAGGTGTTTGCTTAATTAAGTTTCATTAATGGCGCTCCAAGGCTAAAAGTGTGGGCGCTCCTGCCATAAACAGATAAATAAGTGAATATAAATATCAATCCTGAGTTTATTCCTCTGCATGTTTGTAACACTAGCAATCGTGTGGCAAGCTGTATTATTACACTGCATCAACATGACAGCAAAGATGTAAGAGCTGTTTGTTATTCTGTTGTACCTATCAACATCATTGACATTTTAACATCGCCCATTTCCTGTCTTCAGCATGACTCCAACAGCAGCAAGGAGTAGAGGACTCACTTCATTTAATGGGGCATTCACTGACCTCTGCAATAAAAAACACATCTATTCAAGTTGTTTACCTGTCTGTGAATCAGGATGGAGTTTCACATCATAGTCTCTAGTGGTGTTGGTCCAGTTTAGACATGTCAGTCCTGAGGAGGAGCTCTCTTGTTTCCCTCTGTACTCCACACCATTGGATCTCATGCAGTCTGAGAACAACAACAATACAAAATGTGAACACGACACATATCAGTGATTGTGCAATCAAAAAAGAAAAGAGAAAGAAATAATTCATTGTGATTATGCATGTCATTTTAAAAGTAAGTCAAGATACACTGTATAGAGTTTTTAACAAGAAATTAAAAAAAAAATAAAAAAAGTAAAATAAGTACCATTTTACCTTTTTCCTTTCCATCTGATGCACTGCTCTCCACCATGGCCACGCTCAGGAAAACAGCGTGCAGGGAGAAAAACATTTTGCAGAGCTGACGGGCTGACTTAACAGATAACATGGTGCTCTGCCGTGGCTTATTCCTCTAAAAAATGTAAAAGTATAAACATGTTTTTAAAAAAAAAATGTTTAAAATGGACGAAGAGCCTGTGCTATGAACACACTGCTCCTCTCGCTGGAGTCCCAGCCCTTGTTTTCGTCAGAGGAGCTCCGCTTTCTTCGTAAACAGCCTCCTGCGGGAGGAGGAGCTGCCCTTTTGCAGCACAAACCTCAAGGTCCTAAAGCCTCACCAGGTTCACACACACACACACACGCATACACACGCATACACACACACACGCACGCACACAGGAAGGGGCATCATCTGCAAAATGGTCTGGCATTTGATGAAAGCATGCAGCCTTGTGAGAATAAACATGTTGCCAGCACCACTAGGTTCATGTAGATTGTTTTATAGCGATAGTTATGTAACCCATCCTCAAACTATTTCCCCTCTGCCTAGCCAACAATCATTTCTATGCTTATTACATTTTATTTGCTTGTCCATAAATAGCTGTTGTGCTTTCCATTCTCATTTGTAAATACACTGTGTCATTACTTTCCATTTAGAAATCCCCATCCAACTGCAGAGTCGTATCTGGCTCCAAGTGCTCGGTGCATCTGTCCAAAACCAATCTTCCCGTTTCATCTCCACCACACGAGGCCTGTTTTTCCTCTGGCCTTGGTCAGAAAAAGAGGAAGTTGAAGTTGAAATGTACAACAATATATGGCAATTAATATATAATCAGTAGTAGGTCCTGTAGAACCTGACCCCGACCTTTTTGCACCACGGACCGGTTTCATGCAAGACAATTTTTCTAGGGACCGGGAAGGCAGGCATAACAAAACACACAGTAAAGTGCAAAACATATAATTTAATTATTACATATATATATATAGTGTAAATGTAATTATTCCATTTTATATTATGCACTTTATTTATATTATTATTACATTGTAATATATATAATATAATGCATAAAAATGTTTACAATAAATATTATCAATACAAAAAAAAAGACAAAAAGATGCTGTAGAACACGGAGCTCACACATTTAAACTGAAATTAACCTATTCATAGAAAAATGGATAAAATAGCTAAGGTGTCTCTAAAGGAAGAGGACTTTACAGAGGCAGATAAAGGGCAGCTGCCAATACTATTTGCCTGCATGTGCCTGTGCAGGGAGCTGTGTGCTCACAGCTCCCTGCACAGGCACATGTCATTGTTGGCTGACTGGTAAAGAGGGCAGCCAAAGGCCGAGTCAGTCAATGTTCACTAAGCCACTTTTCAAATAGATGCTTGCTACGTTTTCAGGCAATTACTAGAGCAAACACACAGCATCTGTCCAGCACTCTCCCTCACACTGTGCTCATTCAGGGTTACAGGGGGCAGGAGCCCCTCCCAGCATGCACTGGGTGAAACTACAAGTCGATAGACCACTAAAAGTTGAACACATTTGGGACTGAGCCAACTAACGCCGATGGAAGCCCATTTCCACCAAAAAAGAAAGAAAACACTTTTGATAAATTTTGGTAATTCAAAATTATGCGATAGTAAATTATGAAATAAAAAGTTTATATAGAAATAAATCATAATTTACTTTTCAGAAATGTACTTCCATAACTACGTAAACTGAGCGGAAGTTAACTGATTCAGTCAATTTGATTGTGGATGCAACTGCTCTAATCTGTCACATATCTGAGGATTATTGTATATATTTTCAAAATACTGAAATTGTTAGCGCACCAATATATACCACAATAGACTATAAAGCCAAAACCTGCCATTTGCCAAGTCATCACAGGCTTCACAATGTATAAGTGTATAAATTTAAAGTGTCCACTACTTGTGAGCAATGCTTGTAGGGAGAGTGGTAAAGTAGCCTTTGTTGACAATATGCTTTACAAGGGAATTCAAGCTTTGCAAAAATGAAACTAAGTAGCACTGACAGTATGAAAGACAAACATTTTATTACAACCGCAATAGTTCACTTTAATATATTCAGCATATATAGTTATTTAAAAAAAAACTCTAAATGCACAGTTAAACTGACAAAACCCTTCTTTCAATAAGCATTTGAAGAACAAAAGACCTTTGACTAATGTTTTAACCTGAAGAGCAAGGATCCACTGACTGCTTGTGACTTAACAGTGGAAAAACACTCCTTCACGCTCCAAGTGGTGCACACATGTCTGTATGCATGTACCAACACCCAATAAAAGTGGTTGTACCTAGCTGGCCTTGTTCCCTGTGGCCATAGTAAGTTAATTAACTAATTAGCAGGATGCAGGCTTACTGAGAGCCAGGACACTCTCAGTAATGATAGCAAAGGCTTTTATTAAGCCAGATGGCCATTTTCCATTTTTTTTTTATACACACTTTACCTTCAGGAAATTTCCAACTTTGCTTTTGAACTCACGTCTCAAACTTTGCTTTCAAGGTTGAGGCAGAAGACAGCGTGCCACACGTTGTTCAAGCAGATTCTGATAAGATCTCTATGTCTCTTTATTATAATTAGGCTTTTGTTTTCAGGCATATTGACAAAGAAGTCAAGCCTGGCGGTTTTCATTCCTTTGTCTTGAAGTAGTATTTTGTATTTTAAAAAGGTCTGTGCTATGAAGCTTAGTCTTTAATGACTTATGAATCTGAAAAATATGGCTTTGTTTCAGCCTGTTAACAGCCAGTAGCAGACATATTTCAACAATAAATGCAAACCGTCATTACATGCGGCATAATTGAAATATTGGGAGAATTCTTGATAAGATGAGGATTCAAGGTTTGTCCAAAAATGGACAATCTAGCATTAGCTTGTGTTCAGAATGTGTTAAGATGACACGAACCACCTGTAGCTTCCTCTGAGGCGCATGTTAATCTCTCTCTTAGGAAAATACATTGCATAAGCTTTACGCATGAATCATTATTACAAGCCTGATGTCATAGCTGTTGCATAATCTAGATGTTCATAAGCACAATGCTTCATGCATACACAATGGGAACTTTAACTGTAATAGAGGTAACATATGTATGTATGGAGGTATGTGAAACAGTAAAAAAATAAAGTGAAAAACTAACTCTGCACAGTTTACAGTTAGATGTTGATAAGTTGGTTGTTTATATATATATCATTCTGAGATTTTAAAACCACCTCTGATAGGAAATAAAACTTGTGAGGATGAAACTCTAAAAACTTCCAAGTACATTTAATACATAGCCTCACATAGCATGTACAAAGTAAGTCTTTTCTGTCGGTGTTTGTCTAATACTGAGAGCTACCCGTCTCAAACAAAAGCAGTGGCCTATGGTGATGTAAGACTGCTCCAGTGTGTGGTCGGGTGCGGAGCAACTGACACTCTCTATCAGATCTAGTCAATCATCCTCAGCCCTCGTGTGGTTGGAAAATGGACACTTATCCAGGCAGGAAGTCTCTAATGGAGCATCAAAACATACATTATATTCCCCTGCTGGGCACCAAGTAGCCAATTTATGCAGACGCTATCGCATTACATCACTGCAAAACCCTTCGGAGCGCTGCTAGTGTTACTGCTGAGACATGCTGCAAACAACAAGTAAAGACAGACCTGCGGCTATTCAGGTGGCTGGACCTCTGTGTAAAAAAAACTTTAATATAAAAACTGAATAAAGCTTTAGAAAATGTTATATTACAAACTCGTACTAAAAAACACTTATCAGGAACACAGCACCTAGTCCCCAGGCGGTCTCTTTCTCTGTGCACATAATATGATGATGAATACAAGTGAAGTGACTGCAGCAACTGAGCTTTTACTTAACTTTGTCAGCTGCCAAGTGCTGGTGTACTGCAGCTTCAGCAGTTGCACTACTCGTTCAAGGCTAATGCTGCACATGTAGATGTCATAAGCATTCTTGAAATATCCACAGGTAATTTCATCCCGGGCCTCATCGGCCAAAAGGCTGTGCTCACTGAGTCTAGAGAAGAAGGCCCTCGCCCCGTCATAGTGGCAGCTCTCCAGCCAAAGCAGCTGTTACATCAGAGGGAAAGTGGACACCGTTCGAACTGAGCAGACCACAAACTTCCCGTAAACTCTTGTGCAACGCTAAAGGATCACAAAGGTGGCGTACATCATCACATGTTTTCACCAGCCGGAGGAGAAAGGCAGCCCTGGTGAACAGGCCACACAGGGTGCCGTGGAAACGGGGGTCCGTGAGGAGAGCCAGCCAGGCCGGGGTCAATGGCTCAGCTAGAGAGAGAAGAAATACTCGCATTGTAAAACAGACAATTCAGAATATACCACAGCTCATCACATATTTATCACACATTCTTATATTGAGATTGACGTGGTACCTGGCTGGAGCTCTTTGCAAACTGCAAGGCTGTCTAGCACCTGTGCAGCACTCTCCTCTGCCCATGCACTCAGCCTCTGTGCCATAGCAGAGGATTCAGAGGATTCTTCAGCCATCTGCAGCAGGTAAGGCAGCACAAGTGCAGACATCACAGAGGGCTCTGCAAACACATTGGCCTCATCCTGCTCGTACAGACTGGAACACCTGAATAACAGAGCATTAATAACAGTTGAGCAGCACTCGATCAAGGCTGCTACGTTTGCATATACAAGTGTGTTGATTCAGTGAGGGAACGGACCCCGCCTTTGAGGCCTCTCTCAGCACAGATCTGAGATCAGACGGAGGCAGGTGACACAGCAGCACCTCCAATGTGCCAGGAGTATCCCAGCATTCCTCCAGCAGGAGGTCCAGTAGGAGTGGCAGAGCCTGGTTGACCTGCATGAAGTAGACGCTCCTCTGGCTTTCTCCTTTTCTCGCATGGTGCAGCATGGAGGTAAAACAGGCTGCTTTCATCCTCACCTGCTGGCTTTGGTCCTGCAGCAAGTAAAGGCCCGTGTTGATCGACCTAAACCAGAAAGATGATCTGTTTATCAGCGTGTATAATTCTGGGACAATATATCGTCCAACAAAAGTAGTTGATGTGACAGGCCTATTGACAACACTATTTGACTCCCTTCACACCTGATCATGATCGCAGGACGAGTGCTGTGGCTCATTAGAGGAACTCCAGCCACACACAGAGCTTCAGCACACGCCATCCTGAGCACTTCAGGGGCATCTGGGGATCGGTGGCATTCCAAGACGCTACACCAGCGCTGCAACACGGATATCTTTATACTGATTTACACAAGGATAAGAAGAAAGTCAGAGCTGCAGGTAGAAGGGTTCCAGTACAGTATGTGACTCTATACTGAAGTAAAATAAAATATATAAAAACCTGGAGTCTGAACACTGGGACAGCAGCAGACTAGCAGCATACAGAGCCTGGGACAGGAACTCTGGCCCCCCTCGCTGTTCCTCCAGGTCTACAAGCAACAAATCCAGACACTCAGGCAGTACTGGCTCCTCCAGTGTGACAGCCTGAGGGACATGTTGGGTAGAATCGCCTCCGGCCATCACTGCTGCAAGGGCTGCGAGGTAGGTCCTGCGGTACACCACGCTGTGGCTCAACAATGCCTCCCTCAGGTTTGACTGGAGATAGAGAGGATTAGTATGGTCCTTTAATTTAGCAACCAGGTACACCCCAACTGCCCAAGTAAAACCAAAATCAGAAACATGAAAACAGGGTCCTCTAGTCCAACTAACTTTTGTAATAAATGAAAACAAGTGCTGTAAAAAGAATCACTTGGCCACATGAACAGCAGTCCTCCACATCTGTCCTCACAGTCTGTAGATATGCAGTATCACATCAGGGTCAATCAAACGCTACACATGATATGCAGGGGAAGGCACAACTGGGTGGTCTAGATAATGTAACATGCTGAAGAGTTTATATAAATGACCGACTTGAACAGCAAATAATAGAGGCTTATAGACACACCCATTCTTTTGCCTGAGGGAAAAAAACATCTTGCGCCGGATTTCAGATGGCATTATAATTAAGCCTCCCCAATTTCCTCACATTGTGCTGCAAGAAGGTCGTTATGCTGAAAGTTGCTAGACAGGTTTTTGGAAAGGTTGTTTTCTTCATGTTGAAATCCCCGGAGCAGGTCATGTCTCACCTGCAGCACCCTGTGGAACACCTCTTTCAAGCCGCTCTGCTGCGAACCCCGCCCATCCACCACCCACGTGACCAATGAAAGCCTGAGATCAGGGCTCGCTGTAGAAAAGTTGTCCCAAATTTGACATGCCCGCTTTAGATCGGCACATAGAGAGTGGATGGCTTGTTGATGGAAGGATGACAACCCAACCTGCGCAGATGAAATAGATAAAGCATTAGAAGAAATACCTGCTGGGGCATCCTGGTAGCTTTGTGCTTTAAAAGCCTTTATTTCCTGCTTCTTACTGTGAGTAATGGAGTCTTATACGAATGCACTATATTCTGCGAAAGTTAGAACAGTTGTGTATGTTACCCCCGAAGGGTCAAGATGAGTTTTATTTTCTGATTTACTTTAAGCTTTTACTTTTTTAGTCAGGAATATTTAATGTTCTAGAGAAATACTTGAGATTTTGAGTAAAGTTTTTAGGAACTTTTTATTTATCATGAGTTTAATGCTCTAAAACTCTGCTAATCTGCTTCTACAGGACATGTGGATGTGGTTTAATCACATTTTATTCACAACATAAGGTAACAAGCACAAAATGTCATCATATTTTGATACTAATGTAAATCCTGATTGGCGCACAGAAATCCGTGACATTGTGTTTTTCCAACAGAGCCCGAAAACCAGTGAGAGGAGCACAGACCAAAAAAAAAAAAAAAAAGAAATATCTCTTGTGAAATAACCTAAACTGTTCAAATTCCGGGCCAGGGACCTTTGCTGCATGTCAACTCTAGTCTCCTCTTCCTGTCTATCTATGCACGTCTATACCATCAATAAAAGACTAAAATGTGTCATCATGTGTGTCACACACCTGAAACTGCTGTTGCGGTGTTTGGAGGTCATGCACGAGTGTGTCACTGAGCTTTGACAGGAAGGTCTCACAGCAGAGTCTTCTTAGTGAGTCTGCCACCCCGAGGTAGGCCGCTCTCACTAGGGGGCAGCGTTGAGCTTCAGTCACCAGCCACATCGAGGCGTCCACCCTGCGCAGCACCTCGCACAGGTCAGCTGAAGGGGCACTGGGAACAGAAACACAGCAAGGTTTCAAAGACAGCGTCTGATGAAAGAATAGACCAGGCATTTTAAAAGCCTGGAAGTGTTTGATGAATGAATAAAAAACAGCTCTTTTTAGTCGCACCTGACTGTGCACAGAGCTCTCTCCAGAGTAGCTTTGATCTGCAGCAGCTGTCCGTGGAGCCGGTTGTGACAGCAGCGCTCCTGTGGACCGGGCAATCGAGCCGTCAGTTTGATGAGGATGTTCATGTACTCTGAGGGGGGAGTCATGGCAACCAAAGCCTTCGAGGCCATCACTCTCACACTGTAAATAGGACTGGCAGACAGCTGGAGTAAAGGAGGCAGGAAGTCTGACAAATTTCTGGCAGAGGAAAGAGACATTCACTGGGTCAAACGATGTTCAGTGAACCATTCCTATTAAAAAGGAAGGGTTCAACATTTTGGGAAATATGCTTATTTGCATTCTTGCCAAGAATTAAAGGAAGTTTCTACCAGCAGGTAACTAAATGTTTGCTTAATCTCTACAAATGAAGAGTGAAATGACAATTCACCATTATACTGGGGGTTATGTGCCAGACCATTTCTTGGCTGTGCAATTTTGTTTTTACCTACAAACGATGTAGAACGTGTACATTTAATGTTATGGATTGTATTACTTTTGGACTGAGCCTGTTCCCAGTCTTTATGCTAACGATCTTTTAGCTTAAGCAAAGCTAACCGGCTGCTGGTTCCAGCTACATACTCATTGCACAGACATGACCGATCTTCTTATCTGACTCTTGGCAAGGAAGCGAATGATCTTATTTCCCAAAATGTCAAACTATTCCTTTATCCAGAGTTCCTCAGTTACACCATTAAGGTCAACAAATATGTTCATTTTAATTCTAATCAAACACCAAAACAGCCATTTACATTTCTTTGTTAAGTTCCTTCTTCACGAGTAAGTGTGAGACACTTATTGAATACACTGGTCTAACATTTGGATGAAAATCATAAAGAATTATAATAGTTAACCTGACCAAACTGTCTAGAGAGAAGTAACCAGTAATCACTCTGTTGAGTCTTGGACACCAGGCTGGAGTTGAGCTAACAGAGTTAGGACAGGGAAGAGTGAAGGTTGGAGGTGAAGTTTGGCCTCATTAGGTGGACCCTGGAGGTCTTCTGCTGCCCCTCTTAGCTCGCCCAGGAGGAAGGGCTGGAGCGCAGGGTAGTGGAAGAAGAAGGCAAGCGGGGACATGCCGTGCTGGGTGGGACCACTGTCCTCACTGCTGGGCCGCTGGCCGAGCATGCGCGAACACAGAGAACCTGGAAACAGATTTTAATTACTGTACTATCAGGGGTATTAATTAAAGATGAACCAAGTAATGGATTAATAAACTATTGTGATAATCGATTCATCTTTTTAATCATCAAAAATTGAATCGTCCCAGCATCTAAAATTTGAGTATTTGCTAAATTTCTTTGTCTTCTATGATAGTAAACGGATAATCTGAATTGATAATAACTGATTATTTTGATTGTGGACTGTCGGTCATGCGAGACATGCAATTTTAATAACTTAATTTGGCTTTAATAATTAAAGATGGGCAGCTTTTTTTTTCTTCTGCCATTTTATAGACTAAATGATTAATCAATTCATTCAGAAAATCGATTAATTAATAATTAATCAATATTGGACCAATTAATCCAGAAAATAATGGACCAATTAATCAATAAAGCCAAATCCTAATCCAATCCTTCATATTATAAATACAGACTAAAAGTCTTACTGTAAAGTTGCAGAGCAGCGTTCCTCATGGCCCAGCAGGGAGAGCTGAGCAGAGTGAGTGACAAGATGGCTACAGCAGGAGCAAACTGAAGCACAGCTACTCCCAGACCAGACCCGCGAACCAGGGCCTGCAGAGTGTGAACCGCACACACCTGCAATGGAAAGGACAATTGAGTGACCACATCCGTCTTTGTGGTTTTAAAAGACCATCATTCTTGTCGCCGTGTCTACAAACCTGTGGCAGGTCCAGTGTGTGGTCCCAGTCCTCGGGTAGAGGGGTTTTGGCTGTGTCCAGTAAGGTTTGCATGCTGTGGGCTAACAGTGGCCTTGCTTTACTGGCCTCCTCTGCTGACACGACGCACAGGATGAGCATAGGCAACCCTGCAGCCCGGCGGGTCACAGAGGTAGAACGAGGAGACTGCACAACCTGCAATCCCTATAGAGCGGCAGGAGAGGAAATATATTCATGAGCCGGTAGTCCAGCAACTCCATTTATTAATGAACAATACATACAAGCATGAATCACCACTCACTTGTTTCAGCATGTGGGCTGGGATATCCATAAGCTCTGGATCACTGTTGCTCAATAAAGAGGCACAGAACTTGGTGAAGCCTGCACAGCATCCCTCTACTGCCCCCTGGAGAAGAGAAATATGTCTTTCAGAAAAGATGGCGGTGATCCAGATTTAATGCATCTAAATGGATTGATAAAACTTACCCAATGACGACATTTGAGAAGGATATTCTTGAACACGTTTGATGCTCTCGTGAGATCCTCTTTAGTCAGAAGGCACTTGCTGGGTTTGGATTCAGTGAGAATTTTCTCGACCAGAGAACCTAAAAAGATTCCTATTTCCTGGTGAGAAAACATGAAAGCAAGTGAAAAAATACACACACAGCAAGCATGCTAAGCTAAAATGTCAGGTTTTTGCCATCTTCCTAAATGTTGAGGTTTCCAATCATGCATCTTACATGGGGTACATATGTGGTTCCGTTTTACCTTGAGGGAGACCCAGCAGCAGGTGAGAACGAGGCTGTGCTCCTCAGATAGCAGGATACAATCCTCTCCATCCCCTTGGCCTCCTCCGGACTCTTGGGCTATCAGAGAGTTGATGGCATTTCCCATGTCACAAAAAGAAGGGGGCGCATCTAAGACAGAAGAGAGCTATTTACTGTGTGGTGTGTGTAAATAAATCTGAAATGTAGTGCACTACTATCCCAAATCAGGCGTTTCTGCAGATCCCTAAATTACCCTTGTCAGTGGCACAAGCATCCTGGCCTCCATACAGAACACCCAGCAGCAGCAGAGACATATTCTCCAGCAGGACCAGCAGCTCAACGGTCAGACTGTGGTCAAGTGTGTCACACACACTGCCGGGTGCCTCAAGCAAACACCTCTGAAGGGCAGTTAGAACACCTGGAACATAATTCATGACAGGATTCAAACAACTAAACAATGTTTTCTGGGGCTAAATCTCACTTATGATAGATGTCAGTGTTGCAGATCCTAAAGGGGAAACTATTGGAGAAACCAGCAAGAGTAAGCTAGATTTTGAAAGTATCCAACCCAATACGTCCCAGCCTGTCCCTTCAGGCCTCCCTCCAAAGCCAAATCCCCCCGACACGCACCGCCTGCTGCAGGGGAAAGAAACGCAGCGCAGGGATGTCATGGCTAACCGTATCAAACTACCTCAATGAGTGCACGAGCAGGTAGGTAGGACATCCAGTCATTTCATACGGGCCAAATAAAATGGATGGATTATTACAGGCATGCGACAGCCACAGATACCAGATTTTTTTTCTCTTTTTCTGTCAGACCATTTGATTTGTTGATTGCAGTCGGGATGTTAACAGAATGTCAACAAATATAAACAAAAAAAAGCTTCTAAAATAAATTGCCTACCCTAGCTTCAGGTCTCACCATGGATAGGCTTGGTTCTTGCAGCCAGCATCAGGTCAGCCTTGGCTGTCAGATAGTGTTCCTCCAGCTCTTTCACCAGGAGTGTGACCCAGCAGGCGGCCCCCCTGGCGTTACTTCCACCGCTGTCCAACCTGTAGTCCTCAGGCCGGTCTTGTGATCTACAGGTAGAACAACTGATTATCGTTCACATCAAAAGCCTGCGTAATTCTGAATGAGGGTATTAAGGAGGTAAGGCTTACTTCTGAAGGTGGACCTTCATCATCAGTGCTCCCATCTGAGCCTCCTGCACCCGAGGACTGCACAGAAGCTGTTTGGTTCGCGTCAGCAGCACTGCAGCGATGTCCTCTGGAAAACTGGGTGGGAAGAACCTCAACAATAACGCAGCTGAGAGCTCACGGATCTGTGAAAGAAAAGAAAATCCTTCATCTACTCTCTGGAAACATTCTTCAACCTCAATCTTCGATTTGAACAATGTAAAAGAAATATGAGGCAAGTTAAGGCGGCTCTACCTCATTTGTAGAATCTTCTAAACAGCTGATGAGGACCAGCTGGTTTGTCCTGCAGACGAAATCCCACTGTCCTCTTTCTCTAGCACAGTTAATAAGAGACCCCATATTTGCTGCAAATATGATTTCACAAAAGCACATTTAAAGTCCAAACCGAAATAATATAAAACAATATAAAGTTAACATTCAACAGGAATTACACATAGAACTAAATACTAGCACCATATTGAACAAATGAGGTTTTTTCTGGCCATTTTTCAAATCACCGACCTGGAGGTTGTCCCTTCCTTTTTTCTGGGCTCCAGGTGTCTGTGCAGGTCTCCAGCACGGCAGACAGCAACAGCAGCGCAGTCTTCTTCCTCTGATAACTGTGTCCTGGTGCCAGATAGCTGAAGGGAAGTTGACTCAACCATTCTACAAACCCTACGGTATACAAAAAGGTTTCAATGGTAAGATTTAGTGAAAAAAAAAAAAACTTTAAAATACAAACAATGCAACTAAGGCAGAAAATACGCTGGATTGCCCAGTGTACGTGTCCTGATATGACTTGTAATTTAGTGAGCATTAGTAAATCTATACTGAAACATTCAGTATAGACATACAGTTTAAAAGAAACCACAATATACAGTATGATAAATGTTATAAGGTGTGAATAGAAAACAGCAGCTGTCAGTTATCTCACCTATTCCCTGCTCCAGTGTGTCCTGTGGCCTCTCTGAGCGGGTGGCATCTCCCTTCTTTTTCCCCTTCTGTCTCTTGATATGTGCCAAGCAGCCGTCTCTGATACGAACCAGGAACCTCTTCACTCCAGCCTGAAAATGTTGGCGAAAAGGCGCGGACTCGCAGTTTAGGTTCTGAGGAATAAACATCCTCATTATGGACATCTCCTCTGTGGTTGGAGAGTCTTTGGTCTTTGGGGTGCAGCAGAGGACGTTGAGAGCAGCGAGACGCACTTTGTCATGCGCAGACCCTAGAGCAAGCTGGAGGATTTTAAGGGTTGAGCTACCCTGCAGAGCCCAGGGAGAGCCTCCGGTCGTGGCTCGATAGGAGCTCACGATGCAGGCCCAGGCGTGGAGGTGACCAGGGGCGAAGAGGTCCAGAGAGGCCAGCAGGGGATCCACAGCAGAGGGGAAGACTTGAAAGGTGCAGGGCAATAATTGTGTGGAGCTGTGGTTCTGCAGAAGGGTCACATCGGACGCCAGCGCCTCATGAACGACGGGCCGCCAGCGCCTCGCCCACTGATTGGCCAGATCCAGCTCGGTGTGTGCAGCGGACGTCAGCGAGCCATCACATAGCTCTCGCCTCTGCTGCTGGATCAGACACCTGTAAAGCTCCGATCCACACGGCGACAGGTGATTGGTCGACAAGCACTTCAGGAGATGGTCGGGTATTTCAGCATATTGATCCAGCACCTGGTAAATTAAAGAAGCGTTAAGATGATGAGCTACTGACTGCATTATTAACACTGTAATGGCCTGTGACTCTCACCATGTCAGTACCAAGATATGGCAGCAGGGCACAGAGGCGATGATATTTGGCTTTGGCTTCCCATGGTAGTTTGATTATTCGCTGAAGTAGAGTAAAATAAAGAGTCTTCTCTGTGTCACAGAACTGCTCACAGTCCATCTCGTAGAGGTCCAGCAGGAGACAAAAGGCACTGCGCACAAACTCTGACACACCTTCCAGCTGCCAACACACAGTAAGACAGACGTCACAGAACAATCCTGGCAGTAATGTCTTATAACACAAGTCCACTATGTGACATGTATGGCTTTCAATGTAGGTGGTACTGGAAATATTTCGTAACGATAAGAAAAAACATGTACGAAATGTGTGAACACTTTACTTCTTTTGAGAGTAAATGTAGGGAAACTACTTTCTAAAATTGCATTGTAGCATTGTTTAGTAATTTCTTAGCATACTTTGTACTATAGTATATCGTGCACTATTCGCTCTCCATTTGGTTTACGATGTCTAATAATGCTCTTTTACTTGCATGCGTCTTTCAGGTTTTTGAATTGCACTAATAGAAGGGTGTTCATTGGACTCACTGGACTCTCTGCATTGGTCCAGATAATGTGAATGAGCTCCTGCTGCATCCTGCTGTCGTCAGACAGAAGGCGTTCCCCCGTCATCTTCCAGATATCAGCGAAACATTCTTTAACTTTCTTTAGCCACTGTGTTAATGCTGCAAAAACATGTCATATTTGAACGTGAGATATTTAAATATATTTAGAAATACAAACAACGTGGACATCACTCACCTTCAAAGGCAAAGTAATGATCCAGCTTCTCCTCACACAGACCATAGACCAGAGGAAACAAACCTTTCAGCAGTAAACACGGCTGAAAAGAGGGAAATTATGGATTTGGTAATGAAAGCAAGCACAACAAAAGTAAAACATGTTTTTGACCTGAACTTTTACTAGATTTACTTCTGTGCCATCCACATGTGAGCTGAGCAGGATGTGAGGTCGACAGCAGGTCAGCAGGCCTCTGCTCACAGCCAGCCGGTCCACTCCGTCCGTCCCCGTCGGGCAGCACTGAACCTGGAGAGCACCGACCGTCAGCAGCCAGGGCTCTGAGAAACAACAGGAACAGCTATTCAATCAGGAATCTCTAGTAAGGAATTTGTAATATATATAGTTTATAGGCTTTTTTGTAAATAGTTCAAAGAAGAACGATAAGGGATACAAACAAAGACCACATCTATTTACATTTTACTCACATGGGCACATACCTGGGTCAAATTCCTAAATGTGCTTTGCTCATGCTATTTGTCCATAGGCCTGTGACGATAACTATCTTTGTTGGACGATATATTGTCCCAGAAATAATTGTGATAAACAATAGTATTGCCATTTTTTAAGATCATTTTATGCCACTGGTATAATGATAATATAATATTATAAATCTTCAGATACTAGAATAGAATATTATAATTAATTTAATAAATTTAATTAATTATAAAATATTAAAATATCCTTAATAAATGAATCAGAAATAACATAAAACCACCCAACAAAAACTATAAATAAAATGGACTCTGGCTCTGTTAACAAAAATGGAAAAAACCCTGCTGTTTATTTTGGCATCATGTTGACTCAAATATTGGTGACATTCTTATGTAAACAAACACGCACGTAAACACAACAGGCAATATATATATATATATATATATATATATAAAAAGGTGAGCAAAAATGATCGGGGTAATTTCCATATATTGTTTAATAACGCAATTATTGTGACAGGCCTATTTGTCCTGCGGTGTTGATGGTGACCTACCTAAGTGAGAGACCTGCAGCAGACTCCAGGCAGCAGCTTCTCCGGCTCTGCTCTCTGGTGCGGTGTTGATCAGCATGGCCACAGCAGTGCCGGCCAAAAGACGAGTGTCCCTGTTGCTGCACTGCAAGACACGTACACACCGACTGATAAGACGGAAAGGGAACAACTGAATAAGTGACTCTGAACTGACAAATTAATAAGATACCTGTCCAAGTATTATGTCCATAAGAGCCTGCAGGATGGTCTGCACTGTTGGGACCCTGTGCTCCCCGTCCCACACTAGAGGAGCCACTTCACTGGACAACAGCTGGAATATTTGCAAACACACCTGAAGAGATCACAGTTCTCAGGTCAGTAACGCAGATCACACGACAAATCTGTGATGAGTGCAGTGGACTGATAAAGGATGTACCTTCACCGCAATGTAACACAGAGGTCCGTCTCTCAGGGATTCATGTTGCATTACAACCGGGAATAACTCGGACACTTTATTCAGCAACGGCAGGAATGACTCTCGCCACACCTCGCGACCGATAGTGCTGTCTTCCAGGAACATACAGGCTGAAAAAGGTTCAAACAATAACAAACAACAATAAGTTGATTGAAACTTACATATAAATCAGTACCATGGTAATAACACTTCATCTTTAGGCTGCTCTGCACCAACCTCTCTGCAGATCCTCAAAAGACAATACCTGCAAAGAAGTTGAGGTAAAAGTTATTTGCAGTGTATTTATGCAAAATATATGGCAAACACAAGTGTAAGTGCGAGCTTTATTGTGTACCTGGTCAGTATAGACTATGGAGTGCAAACAGTGATGGGTTTCTCTAAAAACCAATTGTTGGTCCACCTTTGCCAAATGTTGCAACATCTGTCAAGCATAATGTGAAATTTCAATGAGATTCCATTTTAGTTTTTAAGCATTGTACGGTGAACAGACATACTGTAGGGCTGACCTGGTCCACTTTACGACAGGCTGTGGAGATGTTGACCATCTGCAGCTGCATGGAGATGAGGAGTCTGACAAGAAGAAGGAGACGACTCTCCTCCCACACACGAAGCTGAGCCTCTGAGATGTGTCTCAGCAGCTGGACAGCCTCCTCTAGACTGCGCTCCTTACATCTTTTCACACTACTCCTGTTCATGCAAACATAACAATTCTCTCATTATTACACCTCATTAAAAGGGTGACAAGTTCTCAAACATGCTGAGGTTATAGTTACCAACCTGGAGGATTCAGACAGTTTATCAAAAAAGAGCCTGAGTGTTTGGTTGGCATCTCCAGGTGCTCGATCCTCGGTGATCACACAGTCTTGCAGACTTGACATCAGGTCTTCAAACGACAACATTGTTTTATTAACTTCACTGTGCGAATTTGAGACGTTTTCAGAGAGGCGGCACGCTATCACGGTGGTCACGTGACCACTCTTATTCTACTATTATGAGACCGTTGGTCGTTTCAAAATGACAGCGACTTGCTGCCACCTAGAGGCGGGTGGAGAGTTCTGTTTTTTTTTCCAAATTAATTGTATCTTATTGGGTAAGTATCAAAAACACCCAAACAAGGAATCACATCATAAAAGATAGTGCGATCAACAGGCACACAGATAACTTTTAAGTGTTTAAATCTGAATTAAAAATATTTTTTTAAGAACTTCACATTCTATCAGAGCAGCGGCCCCCAACCTTTCTGCACCACAGACCGGTTTCATTCGTGCAAAACATATCATTTCATTATTACATATATAATGTAAATGTAATATTATGCACTTTATTTATATTATTATTAAATTGCAATATATATAATATAATACATAATTTTTTTTTTTTTTACAATAAATGTTACAGACACAAAAAAAAACATTTTATTCTTTCTGCGCGGCCCGGTACCAAATGACCCACGGCCCGGTACTGGTCCGCGGACCGGTGGTTGGGGACTCCTGTATTAGAGAATACTATGGGAGCCATGTGATTCGGGTGAAGTGAAAAGTGAGTACCATTTTTATTTTTTACAGTACATATTATGATCATATGAGAGAGTTAATGTTCAACGAAATGGCTGTGAAAACCCTGAAATATTCTGGTGTACAGATGAGCAAAATTTACAATGGCTGTTTATGTGTTTAAGTTTACTAGCTTTGTCTGAAAAGCCTGGAAAAGATGGCAACATAGATTATTTATTGAGTATTTATTCAGATTTTTCCAGTTATAAGTAGTGTTGAATGTTTCTGTCAGTGATTTATGAATTTAGTTGTACTTGAAGGATTGGTCCGTGAAAGATGCTTAAGCTGTTTAAAAAAATTAAATAAAAATGCATTAATTAATTCACTATCTAGCAGCCATTGTTTAGCCTTTGCTTTACAGGCAGACGGTTGTGACAAAGGAGGCAGCTTATGCATGTACATTGTGTGGCTCTATAAAGATGTATGCAACACCAGCTCTTGTGCTATGACTTTGGACTTCCCCTACCTTCTTAAACGAACTGTAAAAGTAGTTAGGATCACTTAGATGTACAATTATATCAATAATATGTAATTGAATATGACAGCTTGCATTGATACTTGCCAATACGACTCCAATATGGCGTGAGGAGGACTTGTAGCAGTAACCTGTTTTGCGTGCAAAGGTTCTATTCCGTTACTATTTATTACTATTCTTACTGTGCTTACTTACTTACCTTACTGTGCAATACAATCACGTGCAATACGTATGCGCAATATATCTCTTTTACTATGTATTATTGTTACCACTGGCTGCTAGAGTATTACTCTCACTGTTCACTTACTGTATTACATCAACCTGCCACTTACTTACCACGGTTGTTGTGTTTTTTTTGTACTTATATTTTGTACTTATATTTTGTACTTGTACATTTGTACTTAACCTTTTATCTGCACTGTCCCTTTGCTGTTGTAGTGCTGTAAATTTCCCTGCTGTGGGACGAATAAAGGTTTTCTGATTCTGATTCTTAAGGATGTTCCTCTCATCCATCCTGTGGGTGCATGTGTGTGTGTGTGTGTGTGTGTGTGTGTGTGTGTGTGTGTACCACTCCAGGTCAGACGAGGTCACTGTTGTACACTCAAGTATAATTTTGGTTTCTCCTGTTTCCTCAGAAGAAACACGTCTAGGATGTGATTGGTTTAAGATCTGCGTTGCCATGACATCACTAACAGTTTACAAATATGTCGACTTTATAATCTGAAGTGAACCAAATGGCTAACGTGGTTGACATATTCTTCTCCCATGTTTCACTTTCACGCCAGATCACATGTGTTTTGCTGTTCGTTTCCTTGGCTCACACTCAAAACGTTGTCGGTAAGATTCAATTCATCCAGCTTTACATTAAATTAGCTAACGTTCACTAGCATCACCTAGCTAACGCTAACTAGCAACACCTGGCTAACGCTAACTAGCATCACCTAGCTAACGCTAACTAGCCAAGAGCTAGCAAGAAGTCAACGGTGCTAACGTTCAAAGCTACGTCAGTTGAGTTACTCATGAAATAACTGCCATGGAGCTAACGTGTGAAGCAGTAAACAGAAATGTCCCCGTTATGTTGAACAGTTTTCCAGCCGTCAATTCTCACTGCAACTGGAGCGACGGTCACTGCACTTTTGGTCGGAAACACGTCGGACGTCTCTCTGAATGTGAGGGCAGTATCTCCATCTAACACCACAGGTACACGCTATAAACACGTCCCGATGCTCGGCTTTAGCGGCGTCATTTTCCATGTAGGGCTCATGTGTTCCAGCCCTGTTTGTTTGTTTGTTTGTTGTTTGTTTGGAAATAATAAGTTGCCATAATATGTATTATTCTCAAGTTTAGTGGCTCACAAAAAGAGAGAAGGATGGCAACGATGTGGCTTCATTGTAGTATGTTGCCACGGGGGACATATTTAGTAGTTTGACATTGTGTGTGTGTGTGTGTGTGTGTGTGTCCTTTTACAGGAAGCATTGGCTCTCCATCATGTGTAGCTGAGGTAACACAGTGGGTGCTCACACGGGAGCAGGTGGACAAGGTAAGAAGTCAATCATACAGTGAGCATTTCCATCATTTTATTATTATTATTATTATTATTATTATTTTTACAGATAATGTTGAACTAATGCTGCGTAAAGTTCAGTTAGACAGGGTTTAATCTAATTTTAAAAAAAACTCCCAAGATGTATTTAATAGATCTGATATGATAGTGCGAACATCTGTTTTCCTTTACATGTTTGTTTCATTTGGTGCCCCAGACTGCAGTTCGGGTTCAGCTGAGGCTGGATAAAAGTCTGCGTTTGTGTGGTGAGAATGAGACACACGCAGACTGCTGTCCAAAGCCGCTGTGTGTCCTGGAGACCCTTCAGGTGTCTGCCTGTGTGGGCGGCACACCTCAGGCATCACTGCTGATCCAGGCCAGGATATACGCCCTGTTGGTTCCTGCTAAGGCTGGATCTGGTAATTCAAATTAAACTTATCTCATCATAATCGGCCTTCATGCTAAGGATGTAAGCACAGAGAGTTCCACATTTATTTTTATTTTTTATTCTTCTTTTATTTTTTCTTTATTTTTTTGTTTTATTATCTCTGATACATTTTTCCTTTTTTTTTTTTTTCTTCAAACATGGAAGATAGCATAAAAAGAAATAATGATAAATATAAAATAAGAGGACTGATTTTAAGATACTAGACATGAACCACATATACATATACCCATCAGCACGTCAATATTTCTTTCCATATTTACCCATATATATATATATATATATATATATATATAAATGTCCTACACATTTTAAAACAGTAATTTAAGTTAAATAAAGAAAAAAACATAAAAAAATGCTCTCTATTCTCTCTCCTTTTTTATCTCATGTACCCATGTCTACCCTGTACCAAACCCCGTACAGTACAGTACAGTACAGTACAGATTCTAAAAATGTTTCCAGTGTGAGTTCCACATTTCTAATAAATATAAATCTCCTATCCGTTTCAGATAATAAAACAGTTATTCCAAACCAAGTGTACCAACCACTGGGCTCTTGCCCCTGTGACCTCACATTCAGCGCATGTGATGTACGCTGCTGCTGTGACAAGGTATTTACATCTCTCACATTGTTGCGTTAACAAGAGAACTGCCTTTTAGACGCATATATTTCCTTTTGTATTAATCAACAATGACTTATTTGTCTTCTACTCTAACAGGACTGTTCCACTGAAGATTTGAAGCTTTTTGTGTCCCACTGTCTCCCAGGGCCTTTTGGTGGACAGGTCTCTCCTGCTCCAGATTATCAGTGCTCTGTGCAGTCCTCTGAAAACTCCCCAGATTGGTTTCCATTTTTATGTGTCAATTCTCCACCTGAAAACAACCCTTTCCTCGGGCTCTTTTACCAGGGAAACACAATGTGAGAAATGATTAATTATAAGTTTTTTTTTCTTTGATTGTTTGATTCATTTATTAATGTGTGTGTCATGTGTTCATCATTGATCTTTTGCCCCTTAACTTGTCTAGCACACCTAAACCTGGCCCATCCTTTCAAAGCCCTGTTTTCTCACCTCCGGTGCCAGTTAATGTTTATATTCAAGGAAGTCCCATTTTCACATTAAGTGACCAGTACTTCACTATCCCCCAGGTTAGTTGTGTGTGTGCTGTTTTTTAATTAAACTTTTTTAGACTAGATTTGGCGTTGTATCTGTTTCCAAAGCTGTAAATTGTAATGCCTTTTATATTTCTGTTCCACAGAAGGTGCTCGGGCAGTGTGTAAACAATGCTCCTGTAGCATTTTTGAAGAATTTCAAAGTCAAGTGTGCAACTCTGCTACGCTCTTGTCCAACTGGATCTCCCTTACAGACACTACCAACAGATTTGAGGATTAAAGTGAAGAATGGGCAAGGCGGTATGTGTTACCTGCTAAAAAATACTTTTGCAATAATTTAAACATTCTGGAGCTCTTTTAATCCATGTGCCTTTCATTTTCTTTCTCGTTTTTTTACGTGTTTCAGGTGATGTTATAGTGGATGTAATTGATGAAGTGGCCATTGACTCGAGTCAGTTTACTTCAAGCACAGATGCCTCTTCGGGTACTTAGATTACAACATATTTATTACCAAAACAACCTAAACTGTCAATTAACCTTAATGTTGAAACTTGTTAATATTCCTCTGAAGATGAGCGGCTGGTATGTGAGAATGTGACCTTAGCGCTGGACTACAAATTCTACTGGAAAGGAAATGGCATCACAAACATCACTCTGACTCGCACTGTTGGGAACATCACTTTAAATAGTAGTGGTGAGTGCCCAAAACGCTTGTCCATGATTTGGCTGATCATCAGTCGTAGTTGATAGATATGTTTAATGTAGTTTGGGCTAATTTCTTATATTCTGTCTCCTGAACAGTGACGTTAACTACAAGGTATTCTGCCGTGTTTCTGAATGGAGAACTAATGGGTGAGCCCAACTCAGGGAACCCAGGTGAGAGCAAGATAAAATACTTTGTCCTGAGAATGTTTGCGGAATAAACTGTACCTGTAACACACACACACACTCTAAATGACAGGCTATCAGGTGGGAAGGCCTGTTATTGCTGGAATTGTGGACACTTTGGACAATAATACAGGCTCAGTACAGAGGGCGTCAATCAATCTTTGGAAACCAGGTAAAACCTAATGTTGGTTACTGGCTCGCTGCATGTGTCACAATAGGGAATAGTGTATATTTCAATCATAACAAGTTGGATAAAACACAACACCATTTTGTGATCTGGCTAACAGTGAGTGATGGACTCTGTTTCACTGCTGAGATGACACCAGTTCTGTTTGGGGAGAATTCCACATCAGGATGTCTGCTCCCTGTCAGCCGACAGAATCTGACTCAGTGTGATCTCCTCAGGTAAGTAACTCAGCATGAGTTCATGTTTGATGTGCTGTATTTGTGCTCAAGTGAAATATAATGCATCTTCACCCTTTTTAGAGAGACTGTCACTTCTCTCCAGGCTGCTTTGCTGACAGCCACATATGTGGCAAAGAGTGGAAACCCAGATCCTCTAACTATGACAGACTGGGTGAACATAAGCTGTAAGTAGATGGTGTAAAGAAACGATTCATGCAAAGTTTTCTTTTTGTACAGTCCATGTATGTTCATGTAATGAGATCATATATTTGTTAGTAATATTAACTTTATTTATGGCTGTACTTTTATTTGAACATGTAAAGCAACATTTACAGTGTCAAATGATTATTTTTTAAGTTATAACTGAATGTTTCAAACGACGTATGAATTCCAGTTGTGGCACAAAACTCAAGCGCAACTATGAAAGACACCACAAGTTCATGCCATGGGATTCCATCCCACCAGCATGTCCATGTTTGGAGTCTTATCACTGGCACGGTAGAAGGCATACCTCAAAGGGATATCCGTGCTTTGCAAGTCAGGTGTGTATCAGGTGTTTACTCAATGCACAGTTTAAATGGTATTCTCAATTCAGGAGGAGCTGTTAATCATCCTATCTGTCCTTTATGTCATTATGAATCATGGATCTTATGTTGGTCATTTGTAGCTACAGCCTGTCCCACTGGACACTGGATTGTGGAGGAGGTGATGTCTCTCTCTGTGTGGACCCAATGGAGACTCAGTTG
>CALSBV010010907.1:892616-904442 GCA_943590825.1 Bovichtus diacanthus | reverse complement strand
TGGATTGTGGTAAACAGTTACTGGACCAAGACTTTTTTTCTTATAGAGCTTGTACAGACTAGTAGAGCTATTAAGCTCTCACAGTCTGTTATTATATATGATATTTGCATTCGCCTTCAGACGGCGTTGAGGGCTTCAGAGTGAAGGTGTAGTGCGCAGACTCCAGGGGGCGGTGGTGATTGGTCAAAGGTTACTTACTTCACTGCTGTGTGTATTCAACAGTGTGAAGTGACGTGGAGTACTATGGAGATGACAAACGGACGTTTGCTAAAAACTTCATAAACTATGAGAAGAGTCGTGACTAGATCTTTGGATATTCTACTTTGGTGTTTTTAATACCGGATGCCTCATAATTTCAGATTCCACTTTGACGAAACAAGTTTTTCCATCCAAGAATTAACAACACAGCGGTCGCCGGCTAGCCCATAAGCTAACAGGAACAGCCTCTGCCGTAGCAATAGCTATCTTAAGTCAGCGTCATGCAAGTCATATATTGTGTTGTCTGCGGAGCCAAAACATGAAAAGCACGAAGAAGGACTTGACTAACCGCCGTTGACGTGCTGTAATTGATAGAAACTGCAGTAGTTAGCTTGCTAATATTAGCCCCTCGGTTTAGCAGGTAAATAACCGAGCGAACTGTCAAAATGTGCTCTCTGCTCCGGGGGGAAGAGATGTGTCTGGCCCAACTGTTTCTGCAGTCTGGCTCAGCATACGACTGCATCAGTGAACTTGGAGAGCTGGGGCTTGTGGAGTTCAGAGACGTAAGTACCGAAAAGACCAATTGTAATCTACTGGAACAAAGTAATGTCTCACTTTAAAAGTTACTGCTCAGTTTGCAAATATAGAAAGTAACTCGACAACTTTAACTTACCTGGTTGTTTGTCAGAGCGGCTGTAACATTTGTCGCCGACTTTTGTTTCATATGAAAGTAGACTTTGCCATTGTTCTTGTAACTTACAGACGCTCTGTTATCCTATGGATCAGATATAGCAATGCGGATGTAAATATGCCCGTGCAGGTTCTAAGTGTATGGGTTATGATGGGTTGTCCTGAAGATATTTGTATGTTTAACATTGTCAATGATGAGTGGGGATGATTTCTCATCATTCTAGTCTTGACTAAATCTATCTCTTGCACCTGTTTCAGCTCAATCCCAGTGTTAATGCATTCCAGCGGAAACATGTCAATGAGATCAAAAAATGTGAAGAGATGGAGAGGATCCTTGGTAAGGATTTATTGATCTTTTTATATACAGTTTGCCAGTAAGGCTCCCTGTCTATTCAATAAGTTGTAGTTGTACTCAAGCTTTGGGCAGGAAATCAAATGTTTTCGCCCCAGACAGGAGTAAGATGAGGATGGGACTGAAGAAGCCAAGCAGGAGTACAAGAAGCCCCAGGCGAACTTCTCACTGAATTAAATTGAAAGACAGTGATCCTGCAGTCATGAGAAATGTCAGCTGGTTGTAGATTTAGTTGAATGAAATGAGGTCCTTGATTAACCAGGCCCTTTATTATTAGATTAAGAAAAGAGAGTAACACACTGAAAAATCCAGTATTATTCAAAGGCTGGTCATAGTATTTGGAAGTGCTGCAAATAAAAATAAACTTTTTTTTGTCTCACAAAGTTTGCTCTATTTTGAACAGGTTACCTTCTGAGGGAAGTCAAGAAAGCAGACATTTCACTGCCAGAAAGAGACGTGAACCCAGTGGCTCCTTTACCCAAGCATGTCATGGCTATAATGGTTAGTTACTTGCTTATGTATCATCATTTATCATTTTTTGAAATGTAATTTGTTGATGGCAGTATTCCTGGTGAGCTTTTAAATCAGTGTTGAGTTAATGCCCCTACAACTAGATTTATATAGTTGAGTACGTACTCTAAGTAGAACACTGAATCTTACTTTGTTCTGTTCTAGTCTAAGAAAAATTGGTAGATTACATCCAAAATGTTTTTACAAAACTCGTAAATTCTTACTACTATTTCTGTAATGCCCATTATCTCTGGGTGTCTGTGTGTGTGTGTTCGCAGGAGCAGCTGCAGAGACTAGAAGTGGAGTTGGGTGAAGTCACCAGGAATAAAGAGAAGCTGCAGAGGAATCTGCTGGAGTTGACAGAGTACACACACATGCTTCGCATCACCCGCAGCTTTGTACAGAGAACAGCAGAGGTTAGTGTGTCATTCTGTAATGTACATGTATTCTTTACACCCACATTTCATCTTGTTTATACAGCAAAAACAAATGCACGATGTCGTAATTAGAATCCGGTCTCTGTTATCTAATTTTCATTTCCTTCTTAACCCTCCTTGCATCTTGTGTTTACATTTAGCGAGAGCCGCTACAAGCTCAGTATGAGGAGTTTCCTTTCCTAGAAAAAGACACAATGATGGACTACAGCAGCATGCAGAGACTTGGAGCCAAACTGGGGTGAGGGATGAAATTCTGCCGGCCATATCAGCATTACTTTTATGTTGGCGTTTGGACTTGGAGTTCAAATTTATTTTAGAATTGACAGTAGGCACTAGGTGTGTCATGGAAATAATATAATGTAATATAATGCAATTTTCACTCAACAATAATATAATGAGGAAAAAGTAAGTGGGTTGCTTAGCTGCTGCTACACATTTAAAGAACGTTTAAATTTGGCATTTTTATTTTCCTGTGTTTCCTGTTTTCTGTGTCCTCTCGGTCTGCCATTAGTCTTTTCACATACAGATGCACTTTATACACAGTACACACACAAACAGGCAGGAAGTTCAAAATGTGCAATTACTACTCTGCACCATAGCAAGAATCACAGCTGCAGCACGCAGCTTGTCTTGTGTTCAGTCGAGCATAATGTGACCTCAATAATGTAAGATTGTATAGATAATAACAAAGCTGCGGCCACTGTGATGTTAGCCATATTGCTCACATGCACATGTGCCATGCTAACACTTTCCCTCATCTCTGTAAATCTGTGAGCTTTGAGCTGTGAGTTTAAATATCAATGTGAATGTATAAGCTAGAGTTTAGAATTAAACGGGAAAAAGAAAACTATGATTTTATTTTATTTCACCTAAAAGTTTTTCTTTTGTTATGCAATTGCACAAAAGAGGACTTTAAAAAAAAAAAAAAAAAAAAAAGTAAATGTTTTAAATGTGGCAACATAAACAATGTTTAAGATTAATTTTGATTGTATTTTATTGAATTGTTATTCAATTATATATTTTTATCATTATTGGGATATTTTGAAGCTAAAAGTTAGTTTCAAAGTTTGTGTGCTTTAGTGGGCATATATACTATGTTGGGCTGTTTGTGAATGTTTTGCTTATTCTCTTGCAGTTTCATTTCTGGGCTTATTAAGAGGACGAAGATCGAGGCCTTTGAGCGGATGCTTTGGAGAGTTTGTAAAGGCTACACCATCCTCAGCTACGCCGAGGTCGAGGAGTATTTGGAAGATCCTGACACGGTAGGTTTCTCAAAGCTAACTTTCACTACAATTCGTGCTTTAGTTTAATTACTTGTTATTTCATCTCTGTGTTACAGTAAGATTAAAACATCAAAAAGAAATAATTGCATGTAGTACAAATTTTCTAAGTTGTCTAGATGCAAGGTACTTTAATTTGGAACAAGATAACAAAATTGATTAATATACACACTTTAGGCATCATCTAAGAAATGCTTGTAAGGACAGATTGGATCTTAACTTCTCTGTCTGGGACTAATCAATTCAATTGTCTTCATTTTTGTAGATGAGATCAAAATTGATGTGCAATGGAAACCATTTTCAAGCTGATGCACATAAATCCTTGACGAAGGCCATGACGTTGCAAAGAAACCATAATTTACTTCTGGACAATATGATAAATAATTGTAAAATGTAAAATATTCCAACGCAGTTTATATTAAACATTTTAATTATTTTGCTATAACAGCAATTTAGTATAATTTAAAAAAAAAAAAAAAAAAAAAAAAAAAAAAAAAAAAAAAAATTTATTAATTCAATGTTTTTTTAAAAAAAAAAGCACAGATTTGCTAGAGATTAGATGGTAAATATAACTAAAAATATAATCTAACTTTTTGTGGTGGAGTTTTATTAAGAAACCGTTCAGAGGACAGAGTATTATGGAGCACTCTGAATGACAAAAAAGAAAGTAATATCCTGACACTGTGGCCCAATGTATATTGGATACTGTAATGGGACAACATTGAAAATGATGTTATGAATTCTGATCCAGTCCTTCTTGCTGTTCTAATAAACGACTGCTGTGATCTTGTCTGGTCACATAAAATGACAGCAATAATCCACTTATCCATTTCCTCTGCTTGAGCAGAAGGCCGGCATGCAGGGCTGCAACTGATCACTTGTGGAATGTCAAGACATACTTTCACTGATGGAAACTCAGGGACAATTACAAGCAATGTTAACATGTGTTGCTGAATGGTGAGAAAAGCGGAGGCCTGACATTAAGATAAAAATAAATGTCATGCTTTTTAGAAAATCAAGTAGAGAAAGCAATGCCTTTCAGCAGCTTTTTCCAAGGTCAAGAATGAACTTTCAATCCAAAGTACTTCTCAGTTCTTTTTTTGGTAATGAACAGCTTGATTTTTTTTTTTTTTTACAAATAAATGGAAATGCATATTTTAGGTGGTAATAGGAAATATTCTGTTTTGGAACAGAAAATGTAACTACATGAAAATCTTCTTTGGGCCCATTTTTTAATATCAATGATCATTGATATACAACACTTCCTCTTTTTCTCTATCTGCAGGGCGAGCCTACCAAAAGTGTGGTGTTCCTGATCTCTTACTGGGGAGACCAAATTGGTCAGAAAGTGAAGAAGATCTGTGACTGGTAATTATTCCACACCACTTTGTTCTATGGTTGCTCTTTTTAAAGTCAGAAAAGGGCTGAGATCTGGTAGTGGTATTAGAGGTGGTGGTGGTAGTAGTAGTAGTGGTGGTAGTAGTGGTGGTGGTGGTGGTGGTGAGTTGTTACTAACATATGTTCTCTCTCCACAGCTACCACTGTCACTTGTATCCCTATCCCAGTAGCAATGAGGAGAGGAATGATGTTGTGGAAGGACTAAGAACTCGCATCCAGGACCTGCACACAGTATGTCTATTGTTTATCTAGTATCTAATTATACAAATGTTGAAATAGTGGCAGGAGTGGCAGTTTGTCATTCACGAAAGGTTTCCTTGTAACTGTGTCAGCTCTCTGTTAAAATATAAACTAGATGATTTCAAATATTAGCTCTCCAGCTGTTGTTTTTTCTTCTTCTTCCTGGTAGTGTGTTTTGTGATACATTTTCCAAAATAAGCTTGCAGATTATCTTGTTTTCAGTGAATCACATTGTGAGGATTTCTAATTTGAACCATTGTTTTATGATCAAACAACAAGTACTAAATGAAATGGCTGATTTATTTTCTAAAAGATTAACCCAATTTTGCCGGCAGTTACAGGGTCAGTTGAGTGAAGCATTTAGTAGCTTTAACCTACTGTGGCTGAAAAACAAAATTGCCCTCACCCTCTGTAGCACATGATCAACATGAGACGTCAGCGGAATCTATTTTCTTTCCTTTTTCATGCATGCTTTTTTTTCATCGCCTCCCCTTTCCTGACTGTTTCTCTTGTCTACTCTTTCTTACACACAGAAAAACACCCACAAAAAGCCTCTTGTTTAAAATGTGAATACTTATTTCTCTCTGTTAATGTTCAATACATAATCATATACATTTAAAAAAAAAAAAAAAAAAATTCAAGGTTTATACACTTTCCTTCTCTCCCTTTTTTTGAATTTTTGAATTTATTTTTTGAAAGTCTTGAATTTCTTATACACGACACTGAGTCCTTTTTATCTCTTACCGTGTGCAGGTACTTCATAGGACAGAGGACTACCTGAAACAGGTCTTGATGAAGGCCTCAGAATCCGTCTACACCTGGGTCATCCAGGTCAAGAAGATGAAGGCCATCTACTACATCCTCAACCTGTGCAGTTTTGATGTTACTAACAAGTGTCTGATCGCTGAGGTGTGGTGTCCTGTCAATGACATTCCCACACTGCGGAGAGCTCTAGAAGAAGGTTCGGTAAGGAAACTCTTCACAGAGCTGCTCTATTTTTGACTTTGGCTCCATAGCAGGCTTTCTATGTTTGTTTATTTAACGGCGACAGATGCTTCATTAGACTGTGGTATTGTTATCATAAAAGCGAGCACTGAATGAGGCGTTGCTTTTATTTATCCCTCTTTAGTTTAAGAAAAGAGACGTGACTTGGCGAGGGCACTGAAGGGCCACTGTTCATTCAGTTTGCAGGCTGCGGAGGACAGAGTGTGTATTCGGGATAAAGAAATGCAAAGATGCACTAATGAGAATAACTGTTAATACGGAGGTTTATTTATCACGTTGCCTCAACTGGCTGTCTAATGTTTACGTTATGACAAAACTGTTGAACCACAAAGGGACATAATATTTTTCTCCTGTTTGTTTTTTCTTTTGGTTTTGTTGCATGTGCTGCCTACCTTCTGCAGTGCTAATGAAATGTTTCAAGACTTGGTGAAATGACTTTATGGCAATATGCTGACATTTTGATTTGACATTGATATTCCAGAGAAAAAGCGGAGCGACAGTTCCTTCCTTTGTCAATCGTATCCCCACCAACGACACTCCCCCCACTCTGATAAGAACCAACAAATTCACCTCTGGCTTCCAGAACATTGTGGACGCCTATGGAGTGGGAAATTACAGAGAGGTTAACCCTGGTGAGTGAGTGGGACCCTTTGTTTTTTCTGTGATTTTTCTTTTTTCAAAGACAACATGATTGTGATTTTTGAGCCTTTTTGAAGAAAAAATGAAAATCCTTTTTATTGTCATTTTTCTTTGTATTGTTTGTAGCTCCTTTCACAATCATCACTTTCCCGTTCCTGTTTGCTGTGATGTTTGGGGATCTGGGTCATGGAGCTATCATGGCTGTATTTGCTTTCTGGATGGTGCTGTACGAGAACAACCGAAAACTTAAAAACACCAGGAATGAGGTGAGCGAGTACTCCCAAAGCAATTCTTTTTTTTTTTTTTCAAACCTAATACTCCTCCTACTGTGGCATACAGTGTGTTTTAATGTGTAACTTCTATGTGCAGATCTGGAACACATTCTTTGAGGGGCGTTATATCATCCTCATGATGGGCCTGTTCTCCATCTACACTGGCCTGATATACAATGACTGTTTCTCAAAGTCCCTTAACATCTTTGGTTCTGGATGGAGTGTGAAGGCCATGTTCAGAGAGGAGGTGTGGAAGTGAGTACTTCATCACAAGACAAACGTATCATTGTAACAGTAAAAAAACAGCTGAGCATGCCCAGGAGGTCATAAGTGTTATTTTTACTGTTAAGAAATGTTATGAACAACCTATTATACTCGTTAGATATGAAGACGAGATGAGTTTGATACTTTTGTGGATTTGTTTCATATTGACCTACATTTAACACACACTGGGGGTTTTATTTGTGTCCTAACAGGGTTGCTGATATCCATGGGAATCGTTTTCTCACTCTGGATCCAAATGTTACGGGAGTTTTCAAGGGACCGTACCCTCTGGGAATTGACCCGGTGAGTAGAATATATTGAAGGACTAGTCTTCATGAATCACATGCAACATGAGCATAGTTATAAGTTCTAAGAGAAAGTACTGTGATCTTCATATATTATTATTTTAGCAATAAGGACTATGAAACGACTATGAAACGACTATTAATGTGGAGCAGCCACGTCTGGCGCTGATACAGTCGCTTGGATCAGTGCATCAGTATTAAAAACAGTAGGTTATCGCACATTGTGTGGAAAAAAATAAATAAATTGGTGTTGAATTCTTGGAATGAAAGTTATTGAATCACTTGTACAGAAATAACAAATATTAGATCCTGTCTTGCAACAATGAACAAAACCCAGCTCGCTTTTCTTTATGGTATTTAAATAGCATTGCTGGACTTCATTTTGTTTACCAATAAAAACTACCCATTAAGTTATAAAGTATATGCCATCTTTTTGTGCACAGATTTGGAACTTGGCTTTGAACCGCCTTACATTTTTAAACTCCTATAAGATGAAGATGTCGGTGATATTGGGCATAATACACATGAGCTTCGGGGTCATCCTCAGCACTTATAATCACTTGTAAGTACTAGTTTATGTAACCTTGTAATGCCCTTTTATGTTATGTTATAGTTTTTTAATAGCCTGCTTTATTTTTTGTCAACAAATGAAGGCACTTTAGGAAGACGTACAACCTGTACTTGGTGTTCCTCCCTGAGCTCCTGTTCCTGCTGTGTCTGTTCGGCTACCTGGTGTTCATGATATTCTACAAGTGGCTGGCCTTCACTGCCAAGGACTCCCGACACGCTCCAAGCATCCTCATCCACTTCATAAACATGTTCCTCATGCAGGGTGACGGAGTGCGGCCCCTCTACCCCGGACAGGTGAGAAAAGAATATGAATATTCTTCTACAGTGTAACTTATGTGCTTTCTATTAGTAAGAGATTAAGTCTGAGCTTGAGCTTGCTCTTCATTTATTTATTTCTATTAACAATATGTAATTTAATATGTATTTTAAAGCTAATGTTAAAAACTCTGGAAGAGCCAGGCTGTAAAAATGTTTTTGTTTTAAGTGTGCACAATGCTATGTGAATGTACTTGCAGTAGTACTGATACTATGTCAAATGATGAATGTGAAATTATTGCTTTTACTAAATAAAATAAAAAAAGATGTCACTGGGACGGATCATAACAATGCAATGCGATGGTGTTTTGCTTCTTCCAGAATGGCCTGCAGATGTTTCTGCTGGTCGTTGCTGTTCTCTCTGTGCCCGTCTTACTCCTGGGGAAACCCGTCTACCTTTATTGGCTTCACAACGGAAGCCACCGCATAGGAATGTACAGGGTGAGCGTTCCACATGCCTTTCTGTCTGAACGTTTGCCTACTGTGTAAAACACGTTTCCGAATATTTCTTCACTGACTGTGAAATATACAAAACGTGAGTAGCTTCCCTGTGTGTTCTCAGGGATATGAGCGTGTGCGGCGTAACAGTGAAGAGGAGCTCTACCTGATGAGGGCTCATGACATGGAGGAGGGCAGCAGCCACAGTGATCTCTCCACTAGCGGAGAGCGGCAGACAGAGGAGGTCGGCACAGCGACACAACTAGATAGCTACCCATTAATCTTAAACTTTCTAATAAGCAACCATTGTTATTTGTTACTGGTTTCCGCCAGTGGTTCTGAATTTTGTTTTGTTGTTTTGTTAGTTTGACTTCGCAGATGAGTGCCTTCATCAGGCCATCCACACTATAGAGTATTGCCTGGGTTGCGTCTCCAACACAGCGTCCTACCTAAGGCTCTGGGCTCTGAGCCTGGCACATGCCCGTGAGTATGATGTCAATTGTAGTGTGTTCCTGAAGTTGATCAGTCCCTCAGAACAAATTTTACCCCCAAGTCTTTTAACCATGATGCCAAACCCGCAGAAACCATTTTCCACCCCGAGTAATGACATTATCGGCATTAATTAGAGACATTAATAGGAGTCTAGATCAAAGCAAACAAATGTGGAACAATGACCGGCTGAATATGCTTTGTCTCTGTTTGTTGTGATCTTGCATGGGACACATGCTCTTTTCTCTGCTTTCACAGAGCTGTCGGAGGTGCTGTGGTCCATGGTGATGCGAATAGGACTACGAATGGACACCAGGCTCGGGGTTTTATTCCTAGTACCTGTGTTTTGCCTGTTCGCCGTTCTCACTGTCTCCATCCTCCTGGTAATGGAGGGTCTGTCTGCATTCCTTCATGCCCTCCGGCTGCACTGGTAAGATAAGAATAACCACTAAAGTACTCGTGTCATTAACAGGGCCAAGTGCTTTGAATTATCCTAGTGTTTTATATTCATAGCGTGTGCTTGTTTTTTCCTCAGGGTGGAGTTTCAAAATAAATTCTACAGTGGGACTGGAATCAAGTTTTGCCCCTTTTCCTTCTCTCTCCTGCCCTCCAGCTTTGAGCACGATGGCTTACTGTGAATGGACTATCTGGTAATACTGTTAGGTGGTAAATGGAGCCAAAAGAAGCCGCCAGGGTCCCATGCTTCTAAAGACATATTCCAGGGAAGTCATAAGGGGATTTAGATTTTTCTTGTCATCTTTTAAAAGTATGTCATGTTAAGAAATTCAATGGTTAGCTTCACAAACTTTGGGCTGAAACGCGCTGCCCTCCCAACAGTTTCAAGAACACAGACAGTACAAAGTCCACTGGTGAGAAATGTTTTCTTATTGCAAGTTTATGTAACACAGGGTATTTTGTACCAGGATCAGTTTGCTTCACTGCAGGTTGAAATGTGAGCCTCGAATTTAAAATGTAACTCGTACACCTAACTCCATCAATTTTCTACTGAAGCATTATTGGTAACAGTTGTTGATATCACTTGTATGGGAAACCACATCTGCCAAACTTGGAATAAATAAGTAAAATGGAGATATGATTTTAGTATGAGATAACATCAAATTTAAATAACATTAAAAAAAATAAAATAACAACCACCTTTTCCTTTAAGATTCCTTATTTGCTTTAATTATCCTTATTTATTCATTTTGTTTTCCCTCTGTATGTAGTTATTTTTGTCATCAATTTTGTCATAATTGTGTATATGAATGCAGTTATTTTCACTTTTCAGTTTTGGCAGATTTGGTTTCTGTACACTGTGTAGTGAGCCACCTTCCAGTTGCATAGTTGTTGCTCAGCGTTTTGTTGCACTGACTGCCTTACAGAATTACAACCAAATGACAGCATACTGTATCATTCTTCAGTTTCACTTGTGCTTACTTTGTGGTAACAAAACACTACGAAGGATCTTTGACTTGTCAGTATTGAAAAGTGCCCGGGCAGGTGTGTGACGATAAGATGTATATACTTTTACAGAATTATTTTTTTATTTATTATATTTTAAAATATTGTGTCAGAATTAAAGATGAATGTTAATGGGGATATGATTTTTATTTGTATGCATTCACAGTGTTGCCTATGCGTCTGCCACTTACTGTACAATTTAACGTTCCACACTTTTGCCGTTACTTTGAAAGATCCTATATCGATATCCAACTCTGTGGCCGGGCTGTATTAAATCTTATTAGGAGAGCATTGAATAATGTACTAAAATCAGGCATTAGTAGTATTTGCAAATTTTATTTTGTTAGTACTGTATGGGATTAATATTGGTATTTTTGGTAGGAAGGAGAATTTATTGTTGTCATTGTTGCAAGATTGAGATTATTCACTGGCAACAAAATTAGATCTTCTTTTTTTTTTTTTTTTTTTGAAAGTCATGACCTTGTGTGTCAAGAGTGGAACAATATGGTTAAATCTTGTTAGAATTGTTTTATTGGGGCCAGTGATGTTTGATTAGTAATTATTTGCCTGTAGTTGACAATACCCCTTCAACCACTGTCATTTCTTTTAATGCTGCCCTAATTTTTCCATTTGTTTTAATATTAAGAATCCATTTTTTTTTCGTTGACAAACACTCCATGTTCATGTTCTTTTGTGAAAATCATCCTCATAATAAATAGTATTTGTTTAAGAAGTTTTTTTAACTTTTATAATTTCTTCATCAAAGCCCATAACTGCATTTCTTATTGTTTCTGGGTTTGGAAAAGTTTCATAAAACGACACCAAGACATTTGTTCCTCTTCATTTAACATCTTTATATATGTTCGAGGGCTTTAAGCCAAGAATGTGAAGTAACCGTTTTAACTTAAATACAATCTGTAATTCTGGGAAGGTGACCTTGTGCTTTTTTTTTCTTTTTTTTTT
>CALSBV010010907.1:830247-891118 GCA_943590825.1 Bovichtus diacanthus | reverse complement strand
GCGTATTCACAATAACTCCCAACCTTGTTCAGTTGTAACACGTAAAATACAACACAATACACTCACTTGCAGCTGCTCTATTCCCATGTTCTACTGCGTGACTGAGCCTTGAGTTTGAAGTCCGCGTCGTAAGCGCGTCTCTTGACAGGCGCCATTTTGGGGTCCTTATACACACACACGCTGTAATATTATGGTGAAGCACAGTATGTATCACTCCGCGACGCTCCTGACCACGGTAGCCGTAATGCTGCAAGCGGTGCAGCTTTGTAGTTTACCAAAGTCGTACTAAAACATTTTGACAGAGCGCCGTGAGCGCCGTGTACCACACAAAATCGCTTTGAGGTCAGTAAGCACAACCAGAATTAATCCATATATAAGGCGCTCCGGATTATAAGGCGCACTGTCGTTTTTTGAGAAAATTAAAGGCTTTTAAGTGCGCCTTATAGTCCGGAAAATACGGTACACCGTTTATAGCCACAGGAAGAGGGAAAGATGGAGACCCTTCAGATCCTGACTGTACCCAAAGTGGAGCAGAGATGACCTCAGGCTCAGAGGAGATGTGTGAAGTGAGTCCCAGCCATGTGAGATCAAACTTTGATTCCATCCCGGTAATTGCTTTCAATTTGTGGCACACTTGTCTGATTTTGTGTTTTCAGGGGGTCGATGTTCAAGTTGTCTATCACATTGACCTTCGTGTGACAGTAAACGAATACCCGGAGAGATTTTTGAAATCCACTGTGTTCTACTTTCTCAGGAACACAAAGGGTGAGAAGCCAGATCTGTATCATTGCAAGCCTCTATAGCACGTGAAAAGGATGATCCAATATGTTGTTATTTGTGCTTGAAATAGAGACCATTGTTGAACCACTGGACATGAATGAGGCCAGTATGCTGATGCCCAGGCTATTTGACATTGGCATGCACAGTGGACAACCTCTTCTTGTGCTGCAGAACAAACTTGCCCATGTAAGTAAAATGAAATAAACAGCAAACAACCCGCAGCAACCACAAACAGTCAGAGAAACGTTAACCATCAACGTATATATCCAGAACTTCTGATTTTCTGAATAAAGAATACATGATTCATATTTTCTCTGTGTCTCCTGCCAGGTGTATATACCCTTGATTGCTGCCCAGCAGATGAAGATGACCGGTGCAGGTTATGAAAACGGGACAGTTTCTCCCCAGAAAGAGACCAATGGAGAGGGTGAAGAGGAGAGTCCAGTGAAGTCAAGCGGGCAATTCACGATTCGTGACGAGTTGCTCAACAGAACGTACAAGTATTTGAGCATGGTCAACACAACTCTCCAACACCTTCACATTCAAGGTTTGATTTTATAGGAGATACCAAGGTTTTTTTTTATTTATAACTACAGGAATTTATCAATATTTGATTTTTAAAAAAACAGGTTAAGATACTCTGCAGAATAATCAGCAAACACTTGGAGTTCCCCGTTTCCCCCGCTCACTTTTCAAACATATTTTGAGCTGTCTGCCATGAATGGACTTTGTTTACTGTAAACTGTTCTGAAGAATGTCCTCTTGCAGCAGGAAATGGAACAGCTTTTATGCAGGAGAACATAAAATACGCATGAACATTATTTTAGTTCTTTTTGGGGTGGTCAATAGAAAAAAAAGAAGCCTTAAATATACTGCTCATGCTTGTTTTTACAGTACAATCTAAAGATCAGTACCTTTGCCGCAGATGAGATTACGCTGCACATCCCTGAGCTAGACCTGGAGCCGGAGGTGCATGTACTGCTGTCTAATCCAGAGATGGTAGAGAAGTTGGAGCAGTGTGTGATGAACTGGCAGACTCAGATTACCATTGTAATTGAGGAGCAGCAAAACAAAAAGCCGCAGGTTTGTGACTCTTCCTATATTCTGAGTTTCTGATTCAGGCTTGTTGGTGTCAGCTGAAGGATTTGAGGTCAAGACCAGCATTAACATGTGTCATTGCTGCTGTCTGAAATGTTACCTAAAAAGGAAATCGCTGTCAGCTCAAAATGAAATTGTTTGGTAGAAGAAAGCATAAAACATACACAGTGATATCCGTAGACCAATGTGAAACATCAGTTTTCATTTTCCTCCAGGCACCTGGCCCTTTGGCCGAGATAGCTTTTTGGCAGGAGCGTGCGTCCATCCTGAGTGCTCTGAGTGAGCAACTCAAACAGCCCGTAGTGAAGAAGATACTGGAGGCAATGACCAAAGCGGATGCAGACATTGTCCAGACCCTGGAAGGAACGGTTATGGAACTCACTAAACACCGTGTGGAGTCGGACGATAACTTACGCTTCCTCAGCACACTGGAAAGACACTTCATGGTGAGCTGCACTTTTTTTTTTTTTTCTAAATGTATTATTGCTGAATTTTCTTTTACATTGACATATTTTTTTATCTCTGTTAACAATGAACAGTGTAACTGACAAGAGCTGGTGGTTACAAAAAACACACTTTTTCGTATTTTTTTGTACCAAAATTGTGATTTACAGGATGATTTCGCTGTCCTCACCTTCACTTCTATCAAAGTTACCGCTGTCTGTTGCAGAATCTGGGTACTGGAGCTAATTTTCGAGTGATCCTGGAGACCATCCCTCCTCTGATGAGCAGCCTGCAAATTGTGTGGATAATCTCCTGCCACTATAACACAAATGAGCGTATGGTCCCTCTAATGGAGCGTATCGCCTGGCAGCTCTGTGAACGTGTGGCTCAAGTAATTGATGTCCACACGCTCTTCAAGTATGTGTGAATGCATTTGAATGTTACATTGGAGGTTCAGAGCTCAGATAGGGTTTAAATGAAATATATTTTATAACTTCAATATTGATCAGTAGCCAGTCAGATTCCTTTATTATAAATAGAACGTTTTGTGCTTTCAGCATAACTTAACAATGTGCTGTGCTTGGACAGAAATAAGAGGGAAGTGGCCAAATCCAAGGTGCATGATGCTAAGCTGGTCCTGGACCAGTGGAAGTCGGCCTACTTTGAGGTGCGCGCTGAAATTGAAGAATCGGGCAGGAATCAACGCTGGGAATTTGACCGCAAGAGACTTTTTGAGAGGACTGATTACATGGCTTCCGTCTGCCTGGACCAGTACAATGTTCTGCAGGTCTGTGTACATGCACTTCATAAATACTGACCTCTCACTCATTAACTGAACTTGTTTTTTTGAAAGAGTTCTTCCTGATTCGCATTGTGCAGATTTTGGAGGAGTTCTATAACATCTTCGGTCCAGAGCTAAAAGGTGTGACCGGTGACCCCAAACGCATTGACGAAGTGCTGTGCAGAGTGGATAATCTGGTTTTGCCTATTGAAGAAGTCAGTTTCAATCCTTTCAACATCTCTAAGATAAGCAGCTGGAAAATGATCATGGAAGAATTCAACACTACCGTTCAGGCGAGTTTAAGACATCTGGAATGCAGAAGCTGTGAAAATATGAGTTCTGGAGCAACGTAACAATTTAATTAAGCACGGGAGTATCAATGTACCTCAGTTATAAGGCTGATTCATCTCTCACATGTGTCTGCTCAGGCTATCGAGAGAGAGGCCATCAACTTCATTGATCAGTCTTTTAAGGCACTGCGCTCTTCAGCTGCTGCCTTTGACATGCTCCTGAAATTCAAACACATCCGCTCCAGAGAGGCCGTCAACAACCACTTGATGAGAAAGTTTAATGACATCCTGGCTCAGTATTGCAAAGAGGTACTGTACTGTGAAATCGAGACAAAGCGCTGGTTGTTATTTGACTTTGCAGTTACATTTAAATTACTATCAAACTGTGATCATTTTAGATCAATACGAGGCCTCAGTTGAGGAACACTGAGTTCATGCATGTGTTTTGCATTGTGATTTACATTGTAAGCAAGGGTGTAAACTTTATGTTACTCTGCATTGCAACTAATTACCTTAAGTAATTGACATTTATTCTATATACCTTTTTGATACATCAAGGTTCAGCTTGGTAATACAAATAAAACCGGGAAGTTACACTGCACACAACACTCTTTAAAATAAAATATACAACAAAGCAATATTTCATGCTGCGCCAGATTATCATTAGCACGTTTGTAGAATGCCTAATGTCTTTTTTGTTGTACTGTAGGTGGACAGTATAAATGAAATCTTTGAGGCAAAGAAGGACACACCACCTCTCAATAGGAATGAGCCTCCTGTGGCAGGAGCCATCAGTTGGGCTCAGTCTCTTTTCTACCGCATCAAACACACCATCCTTCCCTTCCTGAAAGTGCCAGAGATGATGGAGGGTGAACAGGGCAAAGCGGTGAGTTATTTCCCTGTTGCACAGCCGTATTTGTCAGTGTAAATATTAAAATGTTTAGACACCTGAATGCGATTGAAAGCTTTTATGGGACTCTTGCTGCATTCTGCTTAGGCCAAGGAAAAGTACATGGAAATGGCATTGCAGATCAGAGAATATAAGGGGAAGAAGTATGAGCACTGGATGGCTGAGACAGAATGCAACTTGCCATTGCTGATGAAAAAAACCCTGCTGGTCAAGAGTACTAGTGCAAACCAAATCCAGGAAGAGCTGGTATGTATCTCGCTGTTTAATTACTTAGAACTGTTACTCACTATTGTGCACAAATACAGATACAGTAACTATCTCTCAAATTCCCTGCCTTTTTCTCATTAGAAGGATGTCCCACCAACTGAAATCAGCCTACAGATTGGTGTGAGATACATTGTGAACTTTGCTCCAGAGATCAGGGAAATCATTTCTGAGACAAACAACCTTGTATTGCTGGGATACTCTGTGCCTTATCTGGCTCAAAACATTGCTCTACAGGAGCACAAATTCATCAGGTAAGGATAATCACCAGTAACTAAATACCAAACCACTGAATGATGTACCCTCTGGCCTGACCCGTTTCCACCTTTGGCTTTAGGTATGTGAATGATCTGAACAATCTTGTCAACCGCTACCACTCTGTAATGGACAGCCTGAGTGAGGCAAAGTCCATTATGCTGAATGACCATATCAAGACAGTCGAAAAAGAGATGCATTTCGGATGCAAAAGACTCAACTGGAATTCCTTGGGTAAGGTGCATACAAGAGGCAGAAATATCTGTTTAGTCTGATGTATGCAAACTCTTGGTTTGATGATATTAGTAATGTCTGTAAAATTGAAATGAGATCATTTGTGTTTGGTTTCAGGCATCAGTGACTTCATCAACCGCGGCGTTGAGGCTGTCTCTAAGTTTGAGCTAGTTGTCAGTCAGATTCAGAAGAATGAGAAGGACATTGAGTCCAAGTTGCAATCCATAGTGATGGCCAACTTACTGAAATTCCCAGTCCCAGATAAATCAAAGGATTTACCAGGTCGGAAAATATTCATAGCATATAATAATTTTATTAAAAGAATTCCAACTTCTTTTCATTGACTTAATGCATGTTTTTATTGTTTTGTTTTGAAGGTGTCAAGGAGTTCTGTGAACGTATTGAACGAGAGCGGGCCAAGACTGTGAATTTGCTGAGTAGGAAGTATGCAGACATTGGACCGCTCATCACTAAGACGGAACATTTGATCTTTGAAACCAGCAGTGGAAAATCCAAATGTATGGCTAACTATTACATCTACTGGGAGCGCAAGGTGCTTGACTCTCTTATAAAGATGGTGCTGAGGTAATCACATTATGTTAAGGTTTTTGAAGTTATCTACTTTGTGAGCAGTAATATTGACCACTTCTTTAAAATACAGTACAATATTTGTCTCAACCACTGTAACATCCCTCTTGTTGACTTTCACATTTAGGAACACCCAGGCCTTCAACATGGTACTGAGGGGAAGCGCCGCTCTTTTCCAAATTGATGCCATCCTGTCTGCCCCGAAGATTGTGCTGCAGCCCCAAAGCACTGAGATCTACTGGCTGATCATGCAGTGTGTCAGAGACTGTGTAGAGAGCACCAAGGTAGGATCATCATGATTCTCCTATTACACTGCATTCAAAAATAAATTAATAAGTCATTTAGCACTTACTATGTGACTTGATTTTGACAATATTGTTGTGTTTCAGCAATTTGTGCGTTGGATGCATGGGACCTGCATTGAGTGCCCTCCACAACGTGTGGGTGGTGAAGATGAGGTGGTGACATTTAGCTTCTACAGTGACGTGTGGCATCATCCTCAGATAAATGAGAGCGCCATGACAGTGTCCCAGAACATCCAGCGGCTGCTCTTCTCAGTGGATCAGTATCTTGTCCACTGGAAACGCTATCGGCCCCTTTGGGAAAAGAACAAAACCATCGTCAATGAAAAGTTTGCTGCAAGAAAGCCATCCTGTGTCATGTATGACGACAAGCTGCAGTTCCTTTCTCGTATCGATCAGGAAGTGATGCTGGAGCCTCTGTTCAAGAATGAGCACGTCATCCATCTAAACCTGGAGCCTCTGGCTCACACAGTGCGGGAGACTGCTGAGTCCTGGATCAGGTCACTGGGCAGTCTGCTCAACCTGCCTGCCAAAGAGGATCTCTTCAACTTGAGAGATGAACTCATGGTGTTGAATCATGTTACACCGTGTATTATGTTATTATAGTAAATATTCTTTGATTTTTATGTGTGATTTGTCCTTATGCTTCTTTTATAAAACAGCAACTATCTGAGAACCTGAAACAGAACCCTGACACTTTTGAAGACTTGAAGTCTGTCCTTGCCACCATATCAGACATCAGGGACATGTCTCTAGATGTGGAGATGAGATTCACTGATATCCAGGAGAGATACAGAACTCTGGCCATGTACAAAGTGGAGGTACTGTGTGTTAATGTTAAATGATTGCCCATTGAAAGCATAAGTTGATATTGTTTCCCTTGTTTACTGTCTCATGTTCTCTTTTCCATGTGTAGGTCGGAAAGGATGAACTAGAACTGGTGGCCACTATTGTCCCGATGTGGAATGACCTGTTTGCAGAATCCAGACAAGTGGATCGAAGTCTGACCGATGTCAAGAAATCCTTTACTCAGGTAAGTCAACCTGCTTGAACACAAAATGAAAAGTAGAGTTTATTTTTTTTTTTAAATGTAGATTTACAAGTTTCTTCCTGTTCTCCATCCCTTACGCTCAAAGACTACAACGGAGAAGACTGAGGATTTTAAGCAGGAATTGTCTATCTTTGCTGAAAGCTTCAGCATGCATGGACCTGGAGCGGTGGGAGATGATTTGGAGAGAGGTACTTGTGCACTTGTTACATCCAGAGCAATCATATATATATATATATATATCACATATATATATATATATATATATATATTTTTGAATGTAGTGGAGGAAACAGTCTCTCTTGTTTGTTCTTTGCAGGACTGACCATTATGGAAACATATGAGGCAGACCTTGCCAAGATAGTGGCAGGACGGCAGGAGCTAGTTAATGCTGAGAAGCTGTTGGACCTACCAGTCACCGTTTGCCCAGAAGTTATCAGCATGCAGAAGGACATGAAGAGCCTGAGACAGATATATGGCGTCTATAAAGCTCAAAAGGTCGGATGTGGTTGCATATTGGGACAAATTGCACACCGCTCTGGTATAAGTATTTCATGTGTTTGTCCTTACGTGTTTTAGGAGGCAAAGGCGGAGTGGTCTCAGACGTTGTGGGTGGATTTAAACATCCAGCTGCTACAGGAAGGTGTCGAGGGATTCATCAAAAGCTTGAGGCAGCTGCCCAAAGATGTGCGGGCGATACCTGTGGCCTTCTTCCTCGACGGACGCATGAAGGAGTTCAGAGAGTCTCTGCCTCTTCTGCTGGACCTGAAGAACGAGGCCCTCAGAGACAGGTCAGTCTGCAGATTGAGACCAGACCTGGAATACATCTGACACCCAACACAAAATGGGAGTAGAGTATGAAATGTTGAAAATGTACATTGACCAGGTAGTAATTATGATGAGAATAACAAGATGCAATGAACATGTGTTTTTTATATTTTGGGCCACAGACACTGGAAGGAACTGATGGAAAGGACCGGCACCAGCTTTGAGATGAACCTTGACAGCTTCACTCTGGAGAACATGTTTGCTATGGAGTTGCACAAATATGCAAATGTCATAGGTGACATTGTGACGTCTGCTGTAAAAGAGCTCAGTATCGAGAAGGCAAGTCTTTGTGAATGATCTCAAGCTGGACTTAGATCAGTTGCATCAGTTTATCAGTGAAATCACAAATTCATTGTTCATGTGTGTGCGTTTGTGCTTCCAGGGAGTGAAGGAGGTGGTTGAGACCTGGGAAAACATGAAGTTCAGTGTGCTGCCCTATTTTAAAGGCACCCAGGAGCGTGGTTCTGTTCTGGGTGCAGTGGACGAGATCCTGCTGAATGTGGACAACGATGCCATGAACCTGCAGAGCATGGCGGGCAGCCGTTTCGTTGGACCTTTCCTTGGCACCATACAACAATGGGAAAAAGATCTGTCCCTCATCAGTGAGACCATAGAGGTCAGTGAGAGGGGCCACATTTCTCATCACACTTGAATCCACAAAGTCCCTACTTAATAAAATATGTCTTGCACAGGTATGGTTGCTGGTACAACGGAAATGGATGTACCTGGAGAGCATATTCATTGGTGGAGACATTCGCTCGCAGTTACCGGAGGAAGCCAAGAAATTTGATAACATTGACAAAAGGTTTAAAGAAGTGAGTGTTGCAATAATATTAGCCTGATGAAAGCAAAGTACTGTTACTGGACATCTCGTAATAATATCGTCTTCTTAATTCCTTTTGTGTAGATTATGAGTGACACAGTGAAGGGTCCAAACATTAAGCGCTGTTGCCTGATTCCCAACCGGCTAACAGACCTGCAGGCCCTGAGTGATGGACTAGAGAGGTGCCAGAAGAGTCTTAATGACTACCTGGACTCCAAGCGGAACGCTTTTCCTCGCTTCTTCTTCATCTCAGATGATGAACTGCTCAGCATTCTGGGGAGTAGTGACCCTTCCTGTGTCCAGGAGCACATGATCAAGGTACCACGCCACTACAGACTAAGCAGTAGGGATAGAAAGGACGTCATGCGTTGTTCTTCAAAGCAGGGATGAGGAGGCTCACTGTTTGCCTTGTGTGTGAAACATTTCCTCGATACATTTTCTTTTCTATCTTCCACAAGATGTATGATAACATAGCATCTCTGAGGTTTGATGTGGAAAGCGACGGGGAGACAGTAGCCGGAGCCATGGTGTCTGCTGAGGGTGAGTTGATGGAGCTGAAGAAAGCTATCCCGGTGGAGGGCAGGGTGGAGGAGTGGATGACGGGAATACTACTGGAGATGAGGAGGACTAATAGACTCATCACCAAGGAAGCAATCTACCACTACGGTGAAGACAGGAGCAGGTGTGTGTGTAGATACTACATGTGTGTGAGCAATTATGCCAGCGTCTGTGTGCGCGAATGAGCCCCAGTGAATGTGTCATTCCCTTGTGTCTCAGGGTGGATTGGATGTTGCTGTACCAGGGGATGGTTGTGCTGGCTGCAAATCAAGTGTGGTGGACCTGGGAGGTAGAGGATGTCTTTAAAAATGTGAAGAAAGGAGAGAAGTACGCACTGAAGAACTATGCTAAGAAAATGCACCAGCAGATTGATGAGCTGGTGAAGCGCATTACAAAACCTATGAAGAAAAATGACAGACGAAAGATAAACACTGTGCTTATCATCGATGTCCATGCAAGAGACATTGTCGACAGCTTTGTACTAAACAGGTAAACTTTTGCCAGTTTCAACATTTTTCATCGCAACTCGTGTGTTTTGAAGGTGAACCTAAATGAAATAAAATGCAATTCTTTTTCCAGTATAATGGACGCACGAGAGTTTGAGTGGGAAAGCCAACTCAGATTCTACTGGGTCCAGGAACATGACAACTTATACGTGCATCAGTGCAGTGCTTTGTTCTCTTACGGCTATGAATACATGGGGTTAAACGGTCGATTGGTTATAACCCCGCTGACAGACCGTATCTACCTCACCCTCACGCAGGTCTGAGAAGCTTTGCAAATTTGTAACACCCAAGCAGAAACATGTCAATTGTGCTGCCAGCCTGTTTTGACAACATGACATCTGTTGTGGGTGTTTATTTGCAGGCCCTCTCCATGTACCTGGGCGGAGCTCCTGCTGGACCGGCTGGTACAGGAAAGACAGAGTCCACGAAAGATCTGGCCAAGGCTTTAGGCCTGCTCTGCGTGGTTACAAACTGTGGTGAGGGCATGGACTACATGGTAAGAAGCCTACACTTGAAGAGCTACTGAGCAGCTACTGAAACATTTCTTAACATTTCTTTTCCTGACAGGACATCATTTGTCTACATTATATTCACCTCTTAGACATCACTGTGTGTTGTTTTTGCCCAAATTATAAAAACAATTTTCATATAGATGTGGCAGTGCCTTGTTTGGGACTCTGCCATGAAATGTAAAAAATGCAACCGCACTTCTTCAATAATAGAACATACCATGTAATCATCCGGCTTGTGAGCTTATGGTACGTTCATGCTCTTCTATGCGCGTCCTGAAAAATACAGCGTATACACAAATGCATACAAATTGTTTCACTTGCATCAGTCTCAAAAGTGATGGCCAAACGTTTCTCTAATCATTTGCATGGTCTGTTGAGTGTGCAAACTTTACTCTGTTGCACTCTGCCGGACAAAGTAGTCACTCTCTGTTTTTTTTATTTGTCACTAGCTTTTTTTCCCTTTTTAAATCCTGTCCTCTTTGTGCGTAGGCTGTGGGTAAGATCTTCTCTGGCCTTGCCCAGTGTGGAGCGTGGGGCTGCTTTGATGAGTTCAATCGCATCGATGCCTCAGTGTTGTCAGTTATCTCCTCCCAAATCCAGACTATACGCAATGCTCTCATTCTGCACCTGGAAAGGTTTCATGTAAGTATGTTGTAGTGAATACATCAAACATTATTCCAGTTTTCATATAAATTCATATATATTTTACAAAGAAGGTTATCTCTCTTAATAATAATAATTTAGGTGGATTGCTTGCTTCTTTAGTCTACACACAGAAAAGTTGTGTGTTCCCCCTAAACCACCTTCTTCTCACTATGCACATCAGTTTGAGGGCCAGGAGATCAGCCTGGACAGCCGCATGGGGATTTTCATCACCATGAACCCGGGTTATGCAGGACGCACAGAGCTGCCAGAATCAGTCAAAGCCCTCTTCAGGCCTGTGGTGGTCATTGTGCCTGACCTGCAGCAGATCTGTGAGATCATGCTCTTCTCTGAGGGCTTCCTATTGGCCAAGGTGAGTGACGCGCACACTTAGAGCACAAATTACAATGTTTCAATTTGGCAGACGCCCTCATCCTGACTAATGTATAATGAACCCTGCATATACAATATCACTATAATGTACAGGACTTATATTAATGTTCTCAGGTAATTCTGAAATTCAAGGATAATTTATACTGAATTACTTGTAAAAATGTTCTGATATTTTTGAGCATAGAAAGACAATTTTTCATATGAACTTTGGAAAATCTTTAACTCTACACTGCAAACTGCTTGCCGCTCCACATATCTACACTTTTGTTCAATTCAGGTGCTGGCAAAGAAGATGACCGTACTGTATAAACTTGCTCGTGAGCAGCTGTCCAAGCAGTCCCATTATGACTTTGGCTTGCGAGCTCTGAAGTCTGTCTTAGTGATGGCGGGAGAGCTGAAGAGAGGCTCACCAGACCTCAGTGAGGTAGACACCAAACAACCTTTTCCATGTTTCATTTTCATATCGTGAATAAAACACTTCTCACTTTTGCTTACATTCAATATGGAACTGTTGAGTTATTTCTTTGTGATCCCTCAGGTTTAGACTGTTGCTGGATTGCTGTTGGGAAAAAGTTTGGAATTTGTTTAGATTGCCAAATGCAAGATTTAGATGAGGTCTTTTAAGTGTCTACCTAGCAGCTTGCAAAAGAAAGCAGTACCTCTGGTATTATAGTACTTCATTACAGGTTTCAGTCTGGCCTAAAAACTAACTCTAGTAAAATGACCATCACTCAGCCCCATGTTGAAAATCCCAACACTTGTGCAAATCTACCTTAATAAACTTAAGAACCGCAGGTTAAAGAAACATGAAAAGAAGAACACTAGTGACAGGTCACACAGAACTAAAATTATGATTACGTTAATGATTGTTGCTGAAAAAAGTTTAAATTAAATTGAAAAAATGGGTTAATTTGATATGGCAGATTTTCCATTTTTATTTATTTTTATTTTATTTATTTATTTGACAGAGGACAATACATGTAGGCATTGTTACATTTTAAATGAAAATATTTTACTTTAATCCTTGTCCGCATATAAATGTTGTTCTTAATGCTTTGTGCTCTGCTGGTATTTCCGCCTTTCCTCTCCACAGGATGTGGTGTTGATGCGTGCTCTCAGGGACATGAACCTACCAAAGTTTGTGTTTGAGGACGTGCCCCTGTTCCTCGGGCTGATCTCAGATCTGTTCCCTGGGCTAGACTGCCCTCGTGTTCGCTATCCCAACTTCAATGATGCTGTGGAAGAGATCCTGCAGGAGAACAAATACGTCATGCTGCCTAACCAGGTTTCTTATCCGGGTCTAGATTTAATTCTTTGCTACACAGGCTTTCCTACTTAAAGATTGTTTAGTTACAGTGGCAAAAGATTTAGTTACAGCATGTGAGTGTTTAGATGTTGATATACCCTTTTTCTTTATGCTGTCTGTGCTTTCAGGTGGATAAAGTGGTGCAGATGTATGAGACCATGATGACCAGACACACTACTATGGTGGTGGGCCCAACAGGTGGAGGGAAATCGGTTGTGATCAGCACATTATGTCAAGCTCAGACCAAGTCAGTTTACAACAACTAGGTTTACACCACCTTCCCGACCTTTTGTGTGGACAATAGTGACATGTATTTGAACTCATCATCAGATTGGGATTTCAAACCAAGATGTATCCCCTGAACCCTAAAGCCATGAGTGTCATTGAACTTTACGGTGTTCTGGACCCTGAGACTCGAGACTGGACTGATGGGATCTTATCCAACATCTTCCGCGACATCAACAGGCCTACTGACAAAAAAGAGAGGAGGTATAAAACATAAGCTAAAAGTAAATAACTAAAGGACACTTTTAATCAATCAGTGGATTAAGATGTGCAGTATGCCAGTGTCGTCATTCATTCAGTCATACTATGTGAACTCTGACTCCCAGATACATCCTGTTCGATGGGGATGTGGATGCTCTGTGGGTGGAGAATATGAACTCAGTGATGGATGACAACAAGCTCCTCACTCTAGCCAACGGAGAACGGATCCGCTTACAGAACCACTGTGCCCTGCTGTTCGAGGTTTGTCTCAATTTCAAGATGGCTGTCGGCAAAATACCTTTCCTTACACTTTTCTGCAAAGCAACTTTCAGAGTGATAATGTAAGGAAACTTCCCCATCACAGGTTGGAGATCTGCAGTATGCTTCCCCCGCTACTGTTTCCCGCTGTGGGATGGTTTTTGTTGACCCCAAAAACCTGCGATACACCCCATACTGGCAGAGATGGGTGAAAGACAGAACTGGCGGGGTATGAGACAAAACATATATACTATTTAATAATTGCCCTTGTTTATAATTTGATAATATTTCTACACTGTTTTTTTCTTGTTTTTTTTTCTAGGAACAAAAAGTGCTCAACCAACTGTTTGAGAAATATGTGCCCAGCTCTATTGGCATGATTGTGGATGGTGTTGTTGATGACAAACAGGGCCAGAAACTGAAGACTGTCGTCCCTCAGACAGATCTGAACATGGTAGGTTCATCTCATCCATCGCAAACGTACTCCAGTACCAGTGTTGTGGTATTTATGCATAAGGATTAGTATAGTCCCATATTCAGGTCCCTACTTGGCTGTGTGTTCAGGTGACTCAGCTGTGCTTAACACTGGATGCGCTGCTTGAGGGTGAGAGCAGCAGTGCTGAAGTGCTGGAGTGTTTCTTCCTGGAAGCTCTGTACTGCTCCCTGGGGGCCACATTGCTGGAGAGTGGGCGGATCAAGTTTGATGAGTTCATCAAAAAGCTCTCCTGCTTAACCACAGTGCATGATGAGAAAGCCCTGGCTGGGCCTGGTGAGATCCCAGGTAAAACGTATATCTACTAAAATGACTATGAAATTAACAAGCATTCTAAAAGTTATGCATTTTTAATATACCCTTTTAGGCACAATATGATTGTGGGTAACATTACATTTTGCATACTAGAGCAGTGATTTTCAACCTTTTTTGAGCCACGGCACATTTTTTACATTTACAAAATTCTGGGGCACACCACCAACCAAAATGACACAAAATGACACTCTAACACAGTACATATAATACATATAGTTAATAATATAGTTTCTAAATGTATTTATACTCAGTTAGTGTGAAACCTGGGCCTGTTTCGATGAACACAAAATGGATATGCTGGCAGTAATGGTAGAAAGACACACACGAAGCTCTTCCTCAACAGCTCTCAGTCTCTCTCGGTTTTTAGTTTTTATCGCAGTCAAGCTTGAGAAGCTCAGCTCACACAGATATGTGGTTGAAAACGAGAGCAATGTCAAAATAGCTTTGTTGGCCAGAATGGGGAACTCCTTGGAAACAGGGAACCAAAAACTGTCCAAAGGAAGATCAGCAAAGTTTAGCTTTAAACCACGACCTTATTTCAGTTCAATGAGTTCCTCTTGCTCCTTTAAAGTCATGTCTGGCAATTGTGTTATCTGAGAGGCACTTTAGCTATCTCTTTGGCCGAGCATCTCATTTACAATGGCTTTACAAGCTGGCAGTATTAATGTTTCTGCCACAGTGTGGGACTTTTTTGATTTAGCTACGAGTTCAGCAACAAGGTAGCTAGCTTTGAGGGCTCTCTCGTTTACCTTTGTGGTTTTTCTCAAAAAAGTTGCCTGTTTCTCATTGTTTGTACGTAAGCGTACAAAATAGTCCATCGGCTTGTTTTGAACGGAAGGGTGTTTCGTTTGGAGATGGCGTTTAAGCTTGCTTGGCACCATGGCGCTATTGGATAGCTTCTCACCACACACCAAGCACAGCGGAGTCGGTGCCGTTGCATCCCCGGTGAAAGTAAATCCAAATGAAAGATAGCTTTCGCTGTATTGCCTCGAGCTCACCGTCTTGTCTTTTTTCTTTTGTCGACCACTCATACTAGGGCCTTCATCTGGGTCAGAATTTTGTCCAGGGCCCTGTTCGGCATTTGCATTTTCCCTTCTCAAAAACTTCTCCATCACTGTCACTTGCTCGTCTTGCTGTGATCCCAAACTGTCACTGTCGCGCAGCGCTAACTCTATTGTCTATAGCCCTCTGCTGCCACCCACTGAAATAGAAGAGTATTACATTATCTGCCACACTTTATTACAGCACAGACACCCGACAATGGTTAATTAGGTGATATTAGATAATTTCCCACGGCACACCTGACGATCTCTCACGGCACACTAGTGTGCCGCGGCACACTGGTTGAAAATCACTGTACTAGAGAATAGGGGTAGGGGATATGATGATTATATTTCATTTAAGATTTTTAGAAAAAAGGCCTTCTATGAAATTCCATGAACATGATTGCTTTATGGTTTTAGGTAGGATGAATAAAGGTGATGAAAACAAACCCATTTTTTTTTTCTTTTTGACAATTCTATTCTCCACATTCATGTGTGCAGGTGTGTGTTATCATGTCACTTTTCTATCTCATTGATAACAAAATGTCTGCATCAACACAGGATACCTCCCGACTCTGTATGATTTCCATTTTGATGGAACACAGCAGAAGTGGGTTCCCTGGAGTTCCCTGGTCACCAAATACACCTACAACCCTGAGATGAAGTTTGCTGATATTCTAGGTAAAAAGGAAAAATCAAGTGTCCTGCATTCATACATATGGATTTGAACAGTTTGGCCCTCCTGAGCTCCTTCTTCCTCTTTGATTCACTGATCCTTCATCTTTGCTTTAGTGCCAACTGTCGACACCACGAGAGCCAACTGGATCCTAGAACAGATGGTGAGGATAAAGAGGCCGGTGCTTCTGGTTGGAGAGTCGGGCACTTCCAAAACTGCCACCATTCATAACTTCCTGAAGAACCTGAACACAGATACAAGGGTGAGTCCACCAGCTAACAACGTGTGTGTTCATATGTTCTGTCACTTGAGGGAAATTCATTTCTTCCCTTCTCTTTCTAGATTACTCTGATCATCAACTTCTCATCCAGAACAACTTCAATGGACCTGCAGAGGAACCTGGAGGCAAATGTGGAGAAAAGAACCAAAGAGACCTACGGGCCTACTATGGGGAAGAGACTGCTGGTCCTTATGGATGACATGAATATGCCAAAGGTACCTGCTCCAAGCTCTTAACCGTGTATCTTGTCTCCTTCACTGTGACAGCGCTTGCATGTTTGACATTATTCTAACGTACTGTATGCTCGTCCAGGTGGATAGTTACGGCACACAACAGCCCATCGCACTTCTGAAGCTGTTATTGGACCGAGGAGGCATATATAACCGAGGGAAGGATCTTAACTACAAAATCCTCAAGGACCTTGGTTTTATTGCTGCCATGGGAAAGGCAGGAGGCGGGAGGAACGAGGTGGACCCCCGCTTCGTCTCGCTCTTCAGTGTCTTCAGCATCCCCTTCCCTGCGGTGGACTCCCTCCACCTTATCTATGCTTCCATTATCAAAGGCCACACCAGAGTTAGTATATCTTTCCCACATAAATCAATACCAGAATCTCAATCCTCCTTATCACTCGGATTTAATAAGCTTGATCAAATATTTTAGGCATTTGAAGACGCCATACAGAAGGTTTGTGATAAAGTCACCTTGTGCACTCTGGAACTGTACAACAACATCATCAAAGATCTGCCACCCACTCCATCCAAGTTCCACTACATCTTCAACTTGAGGGACCTGTCCAGAGTTTACAATGGACTGACGCTCACCAAACCTGACAGGTGTGATCTAGCACATTCACTCTGACTTTTCAGTTAAAGTCTTTGTTTTCGATTGTATTTGCTTTACCAGATTTCTCTCTAACAGGTTTTTGACTGTCACCCAATTTGTGCGTGTTTGGAGGAATGAGTGCCTGAGAATCTTCCATGACCGACTCATTGATGAAACTGACAAAGCCTTGGTAATAATGATCAATTAAAGAAGTAGATATGTACTGTAGATTCTCCTTTGCTATAACTATAATTACAAATGTAGGCTTAAAATCTTCTGCTTTCAGCTTTTAATGTACCCAATGTATTTTTTCAGGTCCAAGGCCACGTAAAGAACCTGATTGAGGAGCATTTTAAGTCTGACATGGAGGCAGTCACGAGGGACCCAATTCTTTTTGGAGACTACAGGACAGCCCTCAGTGAGACTGAACCGAGGGTCTATGAGGACATACAGGACTATGACGCGTCAAAAGCCCTGTTTCAGGTGCTATCTAGTTATTAACTGTGTTAATAATCTCAGGGTGGTCTCGGTCTAATATTCTTTTCGGAATGCAATAGTGTAATAATACAAACTTTTATTTACTGCCATATTCTGTCTTTAATTATACTGAAAGACCACTTTGTTTTTGCATTCTGCAGGAAATTCTAGAGGAATACAATGAGAACAAGTCGAGGATGAACCTAGTACTGTTTGACGATGCTCTCGAACATCTGACCCGCGTGCACCGCATCATCCGCATTGATCGTGGCCATGCGCTGCTCGTCGGTGTGGGGGGCTCTGGCAAGCAGTCCCTCACCAAACTCGCTGCCTTCACTGCTGGCTGTGAGGTTGTAAACATAAGATCCATGACGGGTGGGGTGAAGGGCAAATTAGGACAAATTTCAAATAATTTTTTTTAGGCTTACAGTACAATTACACTTTAAGGATAAGCAAATAGAATTTGTATTAATGTGTTCACTACTAGACACCACATGTGATGCCAAGCAAGGGGAGAGAATATGTACACAAGACATCTAGAATATTTCCATTTACTACCATAACAATGTGGCATTTGGTTTTGAATATTTGACTCAGTCCAATCTTCGCTTCAGTGAAGCATTGGCGCAAGAAGATTTGGAATATAGTTATCGATGACACTTTCTTCCAATTTGGGAACAGTAGTCTTCTGAAATTGCTAAATGGAAATTTAGGCTATTAGAGGTAAAGCAGCATTACACTATACCTTCATAGTCATATTTTTAAAAGTGGTTCTTAACTCTTATTTCTTATGTTGTAAAACATTATGGAGAAATATTTGCAAAGAAATCTCCAGCATCTAGTAAAGTAATCTGCTTTTCCCAGGTGTTCGAGATAACATTAAGCAGAGGATACAGTGAGTCAAACTTCCGTGATGACCTGAAAGCACTGTACTTGAAGCTTGGCATTGAAAATAAGAAGACAGTGTTCCTCTTTACGGATGCCCATGTTGCTGAGGAAGGGTTCTTGGAACTCATTAACAACATGCTCACCTCAGGTTGGATACCACTCTGACCTCCTGGCTCACACTCCTCTTAAAAGCTGCAGCTGCAGTACTGATCGGACTCTCTCTTATAGGCATTGTTCCTGCATTGTTCCCTGATGATGAGAAGGAGTCAGTTCTGAACCAGCTTCGTGATGAGGCTCTTACGATGGGAGCGGGTCCTTCTAAGGAGAGTGTGTGGCAATACTTTGTCAACAAGAGCGCCAACAATCTACATGTTGTTTTAGGCATGTCACCAGTGGGAGACACCCTGAGGACACGCTGCAGGAACTTCCCAGGTGAAATGCGGTGTCAATGCCGTGATTGTGTTGACATTTCTTGATTTATTTCACTGACTGTGTGTACTTTTGTTCTCAGGACTGATGAACAACACTGTGATAGACTGGTTCCTGCCATGGCCTCCACAGGCGTTACTTGCAGTGGCTCAGTCTTTCCTCGGTGTGTAATTACACACATTCATATCTTTTTTTTAAATGCATTTGTTATGGAAAAGTTTATTTTCAGGCGGCCATTCAAGGGCTTTCTTTACTTGATTTAACTGTAATGATACCTGTAGCAGGAATATTATCCCTACATTTTGCAAATTTCCTTTTAAAATTCACTAAGTTTTGTTTTTAATTGTTTTTTCTACAGGTGAAAGTCCAATGATTCCAGAGGCACACTGTGCGTCAGTGATAGCTCATGTATGCATGGTCCACAGCTCGGTGGGCGACTACAGCAAGCTATTCCTGCAGAAACTCAGACGTTGTAACTATGTTACTCCAAAGAACTACTTGGACTTCATTAGCACCTATTCTAACCTCTTGGAGGAAAAGGACCAATATATTCTGGGTGAGAAGATGGAACTATATATGTATACATTCTGTGCCTCTGAGTGAAGGGTTAGACTTCTGCCACACGGCTACTGCACATTAATATGTTTGTGATTTTATGACGGACTTTGTTTTGTGAACTTGTCATCTCCTGTTCCAGCTCAGTGCAAGCATCTCGAGGGAGGTTTGGATAAACTGAAGGAGGCCAGTGAGCAGCTGGTGGAGCTGAATGTCAAGCTAGCAGAGCAGAAGGTGGTGCTCGCTGACAACTCCACAGCTTGTGAGGTCCTGCTGAATGAGATCACCACAAACACAACTGTAGGTCAGTGAGAACCTGCATTTCTTAACTCAGGGTTATGTTAAACACGGTATATTATTCTCACAAAACTAAACACAGCTGTTACAAACCACTTATCGGTATTGTTCCTTTCCTAGCTGAGGACAAAAAGACTCTGGCTGAAGACACAGCCAAAGAGATAGAAGAGCAGAACAAAGTGATAGCTGTGGAGAAGAAGGAAGCTGAAAGTTCCCTGGCTGAGGCTTTGCCTGCATTAGAGGCAGCTCGCATCGCCCTGCAAGACCTAGAAAAATCTGATGTCACAGAGATCCGGTAAATTCTCCTCCTTGCTCAGCGGATTGTTTTCATGCGGTTGTTGAAAAAGCTAGCGACGGTGGCCAAATTCATCAGGATGAATGAATAGATAAACAGTGACATCTTTAATGCAGACACCATACCTGATACTCTTCCTCTATCTGCCTTTTTTCCTGCTGGTCCATTGTGCAGATCCTTTGCAAAGCCGCCCAAACAGGTGCAGGTGGTTTGTGAGTGCATCCTGGTGATGCGTGGCTACAAGGAGATCAGTTGGCAGTCAGCGAAGGGGATGATGTCAGAGGCTAGCTTCCTGCGCTCGCTGATGGAGATGGACTGCGATTCCATAAATAACAACCAGGTCAGGACTGTCAAAGGTATGTGGGCTTCATGATCTATGAATAATAATACCCATCTACTGTATATGATAGTGGCATTTGCCGAGTTTGCTACAGTTGTTTTCTTTGCCATTTCCCCTGGCTAGGCTTCCTAAAGAACCTCCAGACGAGCTTTGAGGAGATGCAAGCCATCAGTAAGGCCGGCTCAGGAATGCTCAAGTTTGTTGAGGCTATCATGGGTTACTGTGAAGTTGCGAGGGAGATAAAACCTAAGAGGGAGAAGGTAATGTAAAGTTTTTACTTGCTAACATCATGCTCTATAACAGTCTTCCTCAAAGAGTGGTCCACGGAACACTGGTGGTCCGTGAGTGACCCCTAGCGATCCGTATATTATACGTTTTAAAAGTGTTTCTCAAACTGTTTAAAAATGACTAGTATAGAGTGTAGCATAGATGTAGCATAGCTACGTAGCTGCGTGGGTTCGTTTTACAAAATTTTCTTGAACAAAGCTTTAAGTAAAAAAAAAACTTAATTTTCATGAAAAAAAAGCTTGGATGTGAAAAAAACTTGATTTTCTTGAAAAAAGCTTGGATGTGAAAAAGACTTAATTCCCAGAACCCCTGCTCTATTACAAGGAACACACATTAAACAGCTGTCTTTCCAACATTTTCTTCAGTTGGCACGCCTAGAAAAGAACTTCTTTCAGAGTAAACGGGAGCTCGAGTGCATTCAGGGTGAGCTTAACGATATCCAGAAAGAGTTGCAAGCTCTCGGAAAAAAGTACCAAGCCGCTATCGAGGAGAAACAGCAGCTGCAGGAGGAGGCAGAGCTCATGGAGAGGAGGCTAATAGCTGCTGACAAACTCATCTCTGGCCTGAGCTCTGAGAATGAACGGTGAGGGTGCAAAAGATGCAACACATGGAGTCACAACAACTAACCAACCAACCCTGCTAAGAGTTGCTTCTTTTCTTCATCCCTTTGTGTTCCACCTATATTTCTTTACTACTCTCTCTTTTCAACTACCCCTCACTCAGATGGACACAAGATTTGGAGGAGTTGAAGCAGCGGCGTGTGCGTCTCCTAGGTGACTGTCTGGTCTCTGCTGCTTTCCTGAGCTATGTAGGAGCCTTTAGCTGGGACTTCAGGAATGAAATGGTATACCAAGTATGGGTAAAGGATGTGCAGGAGAGAAGCATCCCCTTGAGCCAGCCTTACAAAGTGGAAAGCCTTCTGACCGATGAGGTGGAAATCAGCAGGTGAGAAGGAGTGTGTTCTCATGACAGATTTGAGTAGACAATTTACAATGAAAATGTGTTCAGTCAAATTATCGAAATGAGGTGTTGTGGGAGCAGGTTAGGTGCTCGTTGCACGTATGTGGAATTGTCTTTATTTTGGCTGTACACTGACTATGGTGGCTAACTATGTGCCAAATGAACCCTGTGTGACAGATGGGGCTCTGAGGGCTTGCCTCCAGATGAGCTCTCAGTGCAGAATGGAATCCTTACAAGCAGAGGGAGCCGTTTCCCCATGTGTATTGACCCACAGCAGCAAGCCCTCAACTGGATTAAGAAGAAGGAAGAAAAAAATAACCTCAAGGTACGCATTTTTAAGTTATGTGGCATTACTGCTCACAAGTCCCAGAATGACTGCTTTAGTTAGCGCTCCAGAATCAGAGTCACAAGGCACGGTCCTGACAGCATCATCATCCTTTTTTCCCTCAGATCTCATCATTCAATGATCCAGACTTCCTGAAGCAGCTAGAGATGGCCATCAAATATGGCTTCCCCTTCCTTTTTCAAGATGTGGATGAGTACATCGACCCTGTGATTGACAATGTCCTGGAGAAGAATGTAAAAGGAGCAGAGGGCAGACAGGTCATCACGCTGGGTGACAAGGAGGTCGACTATGATCCCAACTTTAAGCTGTACCTCAACACCAAACTGGCTAACCCCAAATACTCCCCATCAGTGTTTGGAAAAGCCATGGTCATTAACTATACTGGTACGACTGTTTGGCATGGCTACCATATTTTTTGTTTATAATAGTTGAACTGCATGTTCTAGATGCTTTGTCTGTCTGTCCATTTATTGTTTCTATGTTACGTGTAGTGACCCTTAAGGGTCTGGAGGACCAGCTGCTGAGTGTTATCATGGGCTTTGAGAAGAAGGAGCTGGAGGAGCAGCGTGAGCGTTTGATCCAAGAGACTAGCAACAATAAGAAGCTGCTGAAGAACCTCGGGGACTCCCTGCTCAGAGAGCTGGCCACATCTTCAGGCAACATGTTGGACAACACGGAGCTGGTTCATACATTGGAGGAAACAAAGTCAAAAGCCAGTGAGGTCAGTTTGGCTGCAGCAAGCATCAGTGAACTCATGGGATAATAGCATTTTCACTCAATTTGTTAATACTAGTTGTTTTTTTTTGTTTGATATTGTAATCATCAGGTATTTGAGAAACTAAAGTTGGCTCAGAAGACATCTGTGGACATTGATAAACTCAGAGACGGCTATCGACCTGCGGCAAAGCGCGGTGCTATCCTGTTCTTCGTACTGACAGAAATGGCTCTGGTGAACAGCATGTACCAGTACTCTCTGGCCTCATACCTGGAGGTGTTTGACTTTTCACTGCGCAAATCTCTTCCTGACTCTATCCTGCTCCAAAGACTGAAGAAGATCATGAACACTCTGACATACAGTGTTTACAACTATGGCTGCACAGGTAAATAACAAAGATTGAGTAATGAAATGGATGGAAAAGGATCCATTTCTTTTTCTTTTTTTTTTAAAGCACAGTATTTATGATATTATAACCTGAACTGACTGCATACCCGTAGGTCTGTTTGAGAAACACAAGCTGCTCTTTTCCTTCAACATGACCATCAAGATTGAACAGGCAGAAGGGAGGTCACCTCAGGACGAGTTGGAGTTCTTTATCAAGGGTGAGATAATCAGAGAAGTTGAACTCCTCTGAAATGTTTAGTTTTCAGAGAGTTTTAGGTAAATTACAGTGATCACAAACTCAGACACATGTGAACGCCAATGTTCAAAGTAAATGTTCTTGTTTTTCCACCTCTTGTGTAAAGGTAATCTATCCCTGGAAAAGAGCACCCGCAAAAAACCTTGCGACTGGCTTGCAGACCAGGGCTGGGAGGACATAGTGAAACTAGCAGAGCTGTTTCCTGAGCAGTTTGGCTCTCTGCCTGATGACGTGGAGAAAAATTCCACTGACTGGAAGTCTGTAAGTGACCACAGTGGCAAGAATCGCCATAGGCATTTTACTTTATCGGTTGAGAGGTTAACCCTTTTCTTTTCTCTTCAGTGGTATGACTTAGACGGACCAGAACAGGCTCCATTTCCCATGAAATATGAGGAGAACCTGTCAGCCTTTCAGAAGCTGCTGCTGCTGCGCTGCTTCCGTGTAGATAGAGTCTACAGAGCCGTGACTGACTACGTTACTGTCACCATGGGCGAGAAGTGAGCCTGTTTCCATTGCAATATTGCAGTTAAAGATATATATATATATATATATAAAATATATATAGACACATATACTGTATACACATATATATATATATATATATAATATATATATGTGTATACAGTATATGTGTATACAGTATAAACAGTGTATGTATATACACCACTGTGGTGCAGGTTAAGTTGCCTCAACACAACTATTTGACAATGTTTACAGAAGATATAATTGTTTATACAGAGAGGAATGAAGCCCTGAGTTTCTACGTGTTTTCTTGTGTATCTTCTCAGGTATGTGCAGCCCCCTGTGATCAGCTTTGATGCGATTTATGAACAGAGCACACCTTTCTCCCCCATTGTCTTCATCCTGAGCCCCGGCTCTGACCCAGCCACTGACCTCATGAAACTAGCAGAGAGGTCAGGCTTTGGAGGCAACAAGTTCAAGTTTCTTGCTATGGGCCAAGGCCAAGAGAAGGTACTGAAGCCTTCTTTTCCATATCACAGCATCATATCATATCACAACCAAGCTTGAAGAGTGGTGAAGTGGAATGAGTATAGGGATCAGGACGTACCAATAAAAAGTAAAGGTGTTGAGGGTAATTGTCTTCTGTACCTGTGATCAAGGTGGCACTGCAGTTGCTGGAGAGGGCGGTGTCCCGTGGTCAGTGGTTGATGCTGCAGAACTGCCACCTGCTGGTAAAGTGGCTGAAGGAACTGGAGAAGTCCTTAGAGATGATCACCAAGCCCAATCCCAACTTCCGCTTGTGGGTCACCACCAACCCCATTAAGGATTTCCCCATTGGCATACTGCAAAAGTCTCTAAAGGTGAAACGCATTTTCTCTTTACCTTCAGCAGAATTTTCTTTAGATTATTTTGTAGATGGCAGGGTTTCTAAGATCCAGTAGTGGGCACAAGGATTTCCTTAAATAGGTGTTGTATGTAAATGTTTTTAATCTATATGTTGAGAATATGACAATGTTGCATTTTTAATACAGCAAGGTGACACTTTTTAAAAAAAAATGTTTATTGTGCACACCAGTGGGGGATAGGCACATTCAACGAGCATGGGACAAACATTCAACAGTTTTTCTATTGTTATGAAAAAGACATAAACATGAGACCAAAAAACTTGTTAAGACTGGTGTTTTGAGTGTAAACATTTTGCACAGAAACTACAATATTAATAGAGTAAGGATTTCAGAAATGTCTGTTTGTTTACATGTACTTTAATGTTGTGTGCGCGCAGGTAGTGACGGAGCCTCCCAACGGTCTCAAGCTGAACATGAGAGCCACGTACTCTAAAATCTCCTATGAGACCTTGACTGCATGTCCTCATCCCGCCTTCTGCAGCCTGGTGTATGTGCTGGCCTTCTTCCATGCTGTGGTGCAAGAGAGACGCAAGTACGGCAAGATTGGCTGGAACGTCTCCTACGACTTCAACGAGTCTGACTTCTCCGTAAGTAGCACGGGAGCCGTTTGAAATTAGTGATTTGGTTCGATTATTAGCCTCTATTTATGTGGTATAATATCAGTTATATTTCACTGTTCAACGGTTTAAACAATGTAACTGTATTCAACAGGTGTGTATGGAGATCCTGAACACTTACCTGACCAAAGCGCACAACCAAGGAGACAGCAATATTCCCTGGGGAAGTCTTAAATACCTTATCGGGGAGGTTAGGCTAACTTCATCGTGTTTTAATAGATAGTATATTTATTATGTTGCTGGCTGATGCTGTACATTTAGCACCTCTGTGTAATGTTCTATAGGTGATGTATGGTGGGCGAGCCATAGATAGCTTTGACCGCAGGATCCTGACTGTGTACATGGATGAGTACCTTGGGGACTTCCTCTTCTACACCTTTCGTTACTTCCACTTCTTCAGCAACAAGGACGTAGATTACAAGATCCCTACAAATGGGCCCAAGAAAATATATGTTGGTCAGTTGTTATTTTCTTTTCTTTACATTCTCTTACTTTTAAAAAAAAAACCTTTCTGTCATCACTCACAGCTTTGCCCTGTTATGTAACAGATGAGATTGAGACCCTGCCTCTGGCAAACACACCAGAAGTAATGGGTCTTCATTCCAATGCAGAGATAGGATACTACACTCAGGCAGCTAAAGACATGTGGACTCACCTAATAGACCTGCAGCCTCAGACAGGTATGATTTGGCATCTTCCATCTCTCTTGCCCATTAATTGTTTCCAAAGGGAGACATTGTAAAGTTGCTTGCCTCCATATTGACTTGTTAATGCCGAAGAGCATCGCTGGAAGTAATATTTGCTATTTTCAGAAGGAGAAGCTGTTCCATACTGTTGAAGGATATTTGCTTTGTTCTCTTCGCCCCCGTGCTGCCATGTGCTTCCTCTCTTATGGCCTTTTTAATGCTCTCTTATGCCTCAGGTGAATCGGGTGGAAGCATCAGTAGGGACGAATACATCAGCCAGGTGGCCCAGGACATTCAGAACAAGCTGCCTAAGTTATTCGACATGGACGTGATCTGTAAAAAGTTTGGCACGGACATTTCCCCGACCTCAGTGGTGCTGCTTCAAGAACTAGAGCGCTTCAACAAGCTAGTGGTCCGCATGCAGCACTCTCTGGCTGAGCTGCAGAGGGTGAGCAGGGGGGGCAGAGGACAACAAGATATTGGGGAAACAAACAGGCAGGTGTTGCGTCTTTGTGCTTCACACAGGTTTAGATTTGTTCTGATTCTCTTGTGTCCCCCAGGCCTTGGCTGGTGAGGTGGGTATGAGCAGTGAGTTGGATGAGGTCGCTCGGGCCCTCTTTAATGGTCACATCCCTGCCATCTGGAAGAAGTTGGCACCTGACACTCTTAAGTCCCTCGGCAATTGGATGAGCCATTTCAAGAGGCGTTATGAACAGTATAGCTCCTGGGTGAGGACGGACACACTGTCACGGGTCATATGTAGCGTTTTGTAATCTGGCATTACAGAATGGTTAACAAACAGAGTTGTGTAAACATCTTGACGTATGACCTGTGTATGTTGGGTCCCGCAGGTGGATCAGGGAGAGCCAAAGGTCATGTGGCTATCAGGACTCCATATCCCAGAGTCCTACCTGACTGCCCTGGTCCAAGCCGCATGCAGGAAAAATGGTTGGCCTCTGGATCTTTCCACACTGTACACACAGGTGACCCAGTACCGCAGTGAGGATGACATCAGTGACAGACCTGGACAGGGTGATGATATAACACTCACCATTTGCAACATGATTAGTGATGACTTTTAAAGACTGATTGTGTTTTTCCCTGCAGGCTGCTTTGTGTCTGGCCTGTATCTAGAGGGAGCAGACTGGGACACGGAGAAGGGCTGCCTGGTTAAGAGTAAACCCAAAGTTCTGGTTGTTGAACTGCCCATTCTCAAAGTCATCCCCATAGAGACACGGCGCCTCAGATTACAGGTGTGGACACCAGGCACTACAGGCCTGCATACCGTACGTCACTATTTTGATGTTTTTTTTCCTAACTGTTGTTTTTTTTCTGTGTTTTGTACCGAAGAATACGATACGGACACCGGTGTACACCACGTCTCTGCGCAGGAATGCAATGGGTGTGGGGTTGGTGTTTGAGGCCGACCTGTTCACCACCATGCACATCTCCCACTGGGTGCTCCAGGGTGTCTGCTTATGCCTCAACGCTGACTAAAGACAGACCTCAGCCTCACTGAGCTGGTTAACTTTCACACAGTCTGTTCCAACATGTTAATTAATCACGATGATGTCAGAGAAAATCACTTTCAGCACCTCTGCTGTATGGGCAAACAAATAAGTTATGATGAAAGATTGTACATATTGGAAAATACATATTTTTAAATTGAGAGAGGCAAAAAAAGAACACTCGATTTTTGACTCATTGTCTACTTCATAGCTTTCATTATATTCTCACTAGATGGCAGCACACATCAGTACTGAGCTTCACTCTGGGCAGTAGCTCCAGGGATTTCTCTTTGCTGTCAGGCTATAGTGGGGTAATCTGTCAGGCCTAAAAGTCTACTACTTCTTTATGAATGAATAAACGTTTGCAATTCAGTTCGATCATGTTTAATTTTTCTCTTTATTAAACAAAAATACTTAAGAATTCGGTCTATTCCTAAAAAGGACAGTAGATGCAGAATATTTCTGCTGAGGTTGTAAAGGGAACACAATCTGCTGCATACAGTGGAAAATGTACCATTGACCAAAGGCTGCTAAAGTTTTCCACTTTACCCAAGTAGCTTTTCAGCTGTTCTCTGCAGTATAGGTAGCAGAGTGTGCTTTACTGTAACATTTAACGAACACATCTAGTGCAGCACTGAGTAATCGAGGCTGCTGAGGTCAGCGTGCCAAAGCAGGTGAAGTTTACTCTTAAAATCAAACGGCCCTTGAGGATCTGGCAGCTGGTGTGGCAGTGAGGTCACAGAAACACAGATTTAAAACAAGTTTTGAGTCATAACGTGCAACATACATCATGTAGCCGGAGTTGTGCAAGTGCAGCTGTAAATAGGGATATGCTGATTAGACTAAACTGTGACCTATAGGCAAACAACCAGCAGCATGAAAGTATGTGTGAACATTTAAGTCTGTTTCCTTAAGAGTCCTTACCTCATATGAGATCACTGTCATGCTTCTCATTACTGTATTGTGTAGCCTTTAAGGCCCCCTCTGAATGGCAGAGGGTAAAGGTTAGACAGGCCCATTCTCAACTTTAACTGGTGAGACTATCATAAAGAGTGAAGATGAGGACATGTTTACGACCTAACACAGGAGGGGAGGAATTGTGTTTCGCTGTTGGAAAGAGGGAAAGAAATGTATGTTGTTTAATGAACCTACACTTCATATGAGTAAGCAGATTATCAGTAAATGCTCACAGACAATAATGCAACGCTGTCTGTTTTCACAGTAAAGAGGGATGTAATCATGGAAGCAGAAGTGTAATAATAATACGGGATAAGAAAAGAAAAATCCTTTGTGAATGTCCATGGTGAGGATCAAAAATCCTCACAATGGAAACGACCCCCGTCTACCTCCTCAGAGGTCAAAATTATTTTCAGCTGCTCGTGACTGGAGGGACTTACATTAACCCTAAACTGATCCGGTTCCTTGTAAAATACCATGGGTGCCCTGAAACAAAAAACTCTGACACATCATTTTCCAGCCCTCCCCCACTCCCAAACAGTTTTTGTTATTGAGAGCAGGTGGGCTTAAATCAGCCCCATTCCAGTGCATGGACTGTTTGCCACTTTCTTCCTGTAGTTTACAGGGGGTGATTAGTGCCAGTCTGAATGCCTGTCTGTGAGTGTCAAAGTGTTAACATCATCTCTCATTAGCTGAGAACTTCACCAAAACTACAGCCAGTTGCACAAGTGCCCTTTGCTGCATCCTTTGCAGCTGGCGAGACTTGCAGCTCAGCCGATGGAGCCTGAGAGGTGTAGTCACCCCCAACCACAGATATACATCTTGGGCCCCAGTTTTTGGTTGCAGTGCCAACTAGGTGTTTAGTTTGGAGCAGGGCGGCAGCCCTGTGGTTACTGGCTGCTTGCACTGTAAACCTACATGTCCCACATGTATGGGCTGATGGAGGCTAGGGTAACCTCAACTATTCTTTTGCCACTGTCTGCCTGATGGCTTTGACAGAGAGGCTGCCGACAACTGCTAACGGACAAAAAACATCATACATAGATAGAGAGACAGACAGATGTTGAAGCATGATGATAACAACACTGATGAACTTTACTTTATGGGCGTTTAATATACAGTATATAACTATATATCATTTTTCAATAGGGCCAGAACTTAGTCATATATTCAGTTGTGTGTTCACTAAAAAACTATTAGTCACCACAGGCACAGCTCCAGTGATTTCAGAAGAGCCTCGGACTCAGCAGCAGCCCATAATTCATTTAGAACCAAAATACAATGCGTAATGTGCCGTCGCCTTGTGCGCGCATTGTCCTCTGCTCTGTGAGAGGTTGAAACGGGGCAGGGTAAAAAAGAGCCAGCAGGCTGTGCTTTTAAAAGACCCGAAGAGACTATAAAAGTGGTCGCATGCCCGCTGCAGTAAGCGCACAGACAGACGGAGGTAGGCAGAGCAGATAGAGAGAGGAGGACACACGCACACACACACACACACCCACACACACTTAACAACACCCACACACGCAGCAGTATTCAAGGTTTATTTTCACATGTCGGCTCTTTGTCATAGGGCGGCAATTTCCTTGAGTTCACTTTGATTTTAAGGCTCACTGTTAGAAGTCTACACAAGTGCGCGTTTGCTACTTTAGTGACTAGTGATGCTCGTCTTCTCCAGTCGACCCGGTGCTGTTTGACACTTTTCTCCCTCCGAGCTGGATTCACTAGCCGGTGTGTTTTCTTACCGGGGGGAAGTTGGGCTCATTTAAACTTTTCTGGCCGTAGCCTACTTTGGATGCCACGGAAATGGGACCGCGCCAACGGGAGAGCGTGTCCGCGCTTTGTAGTAAAAGTTTGCTTTGGACTGTGCTGATACTCTGGCTGACCACGTTTGTTGACGGGACCTGGAAGACGGGACTTTACAAAACCTACTCAGCCGGGACAGCAGTCTCTCACTCCTCAGTCTACCAGAAAAGGTAAGGAAAGCCACCACTTTAAATTATTACAATATATATATATACTGTACTGTATGTTAATCCTCAGTTGTGCTTTTACGCGCACACAATAACCCTTTTTGCCTCTGCAGTCTATTATTAAACCTTTTTGTATCCTCTTGTCAATGGCTCTGCAGAGCTACTCCCATCTCCATCCATCTACCAGCTCCTATTGTCTTCCTGACAGTTGGTTTCCTTTTTCCTGTGCTGGCAGCACACATTGCTCTGCTGACTCTCGTCCTTATTGTTATCCCCAGTTCGTTCACCCAACCGCCCGCTTTTCTGTGGGAGTCTTGAGTGCAACTCCACCGTCTCTGAGGTGTGCTGTGTGTGCTCTTTAGCCCCCTTCAGCAGCAGATGCAGCAGCAATGACTCCATCATCTGCTCCTTCCCAGCTGTCGGGGGTGCTCTTCAAAGCACCACCTTTGCTCCCCACATCTGTCCACGTAAAAGACCTGCTCTGATGTGGATCCCAGTGGTGAAGACGGGATGCATCTTGAATATGTTTTATAGTCGGTGAATGAGGGAGTGTGATGATTGTTATGCATGTAATAAAGGGCACAAGATTGATAGATTCAGAAAAGATAATTGAACGAAAACTGGGGTGAGATAGTCAAAATGATTGTTCCCCTCTGCAAGGGTGTTTCTGACAAAGAGTGACACTAAACACACAGGCAACCGGCTCTGCTCCCCTCCTGGACAGAGCCAGTGTTTAGCTTGGAGACTAGCCAGTGCTTAATGATGAGAGAACTTTTCCCGTCTTACAAATATTTATGGTGTCGGGGTGAGAGTGTGTGCAGATTACGTTGTGTGGGCCGAACGTGGCTGGAGGCTGAAACCTCTTCTCTCTCTGATGAGACCTTTTTCTTCTGGGTGTGTCCAGGTGGCTCTCAGCGCTCCCAGCCTCGCTCCACTGGCTCACCTCTCTGCTCAGCTCCCCTGTCACTCCTGGCCAGCGGCTTGTGGACATGTTTACTAAACACAAGCAGCTGGGACTCCACCGCATCTGGGCTTGTTCTGGGAAGGGGAGATGAGTTTACAGTGGGTTTGCTGCTGTTTGCAATTGGCAAGCGAAAGGAATTTCAGGATGGACGGAGATGAAGCTGTGGTTGGCGTGAGTCAGCCACCGTGTTCGGATGCAGAGAGGTCAGCGAGTGTAAGGTGACATGAGAGGAGCTCAGTCCACCTGCTGTCTCGCCTCATCCGTGAAAGCGGCCGTTTATGGTGTGTCAACAAGGCCAAACAGTGGCAGTGAGACTTCAGAGAGCAGGAGGTTCTCTCGTGGGCATTAGCAACTTGACATTGAATGACAGAAACTTAACTTGTCTTTGGGCTTCAGGCACTTCAAAGGAAATGGATATTAATTTTAGCAGACTGGGATTCTGTCAGAGGAAAACCTTCTCTAAGAATCCCCTCCCGTACCAGGCCTGTCTTCACACAGTGATTACCCAAATCAAAGGGGATTAGCGACTCTTGAGTCATTTTGCATTCGCTCTGTAGAGGAGCTGATAAAGTGTTCGCTCACCCTTGTCGGTCTTAACAACTATATGAGCTCAGTACACTGAGGGGTTACGGAGGTAGCTGCTTCTTTATTTCTTGTCTGGCCCACTTCTTTATCCTCCCTCGGAGGACTTGTCATGGTCTGACAGGCAGTCTGAACCTCGTGGCCGCCCTCATTCCTCACCCATATTAACCATATCCACGTTTTCTTTAAGCATGGGAATGAAGATGACAGAGATTCCAGTAGGCTGAGCCCCGAGTGGCTTAAAGCAGAATGGCTTTAGATTTCAAATAACTTCAAATAATGTATGCGCTCAAGGACAATTTTCCATGGGTATTAGGAAGCAGCAGCCAATTGAAAAACTCCATTAAATCACTGGCAGCTGACACATTAATCAGGATGATTCTCAGGGAGTGAATATACCAGAGTAGAGCTGCAGTGATTAGTCGATTAATTATCACTTTCTAAGAAAAACATTACTCAAATGTGATGGTTCCATCTTCAATGTGAGGATTTGCTGCTTTTCTCAGTTGTGGCGGCATTTTTCTGATGTTTTATAGACCAAACGATTAATTAAAGAAATGAAAGAAATTAAACATGAAAATAGTTGTCAGTTAAAGCCCTACACTTTTTAAGAACACAGGCGCGAATTCGCAATAGCTTGCGACCACGTATGCACATGCATCCATGCGTTCATGCATTCACACGCACAGAACCTCACAAACACTTGACCTCCGTGCCAAATTTCAGCCCTGGGGCGGAAACTGTGGCCGCCAAAGGGTGGGGAAATGTTTGTGCACGGACTTGTTTCCCCAGTCTTCTACCATTGCTAACTTTTTGCTCTACATGACGGTACATTCGTGACTTAATATCGGGCTGTATTGAACCATAGTGTGATATAAGTGAATTATTCAGTTGAGAGGAATTCCCTTTGTACTTCCAGCCTGAAACACTTAAAGGTGCACGCACCCGTTGCACACAGAGACACACTCACTGCTCACAGGTGTCCAGACCTGGAACAGACGACAGACAAAGACAAATGAGAGTTTTCCTCGTTCCTCCGAGGCTGCTGTGAGAGTGAATTAGCCCTGACCCTGAAGGCCTCACCGTGGTGCTTTGATGAGCTTCACTGTCCTGTGCACATGGAAAAAAACACGGCAGCTTTGAACCTGCAACATGATAGCCCACCAGCCCTATTATACTTCATTTAATAATGCTTCAATTTCTTCAAATTATTAGTTTGTTTTACACTATCCTCTTACTCTGCTTTTTCCTTGAAGCTTGAGATTATGACTCCAGGAATGTCGTATCCCTCTCTCTTTATTAATTTCACTATACTCTCTATTTCTCTCTTTGTCATTTGTTGTTGCTCCACATTTATCTTATGCCTCCTTGATATCCCGCGGGACCAACAGTGCTTCATAATTGTCTTTCCTTCCATTTCCCTGTTCCCATCGGAAGCACCCTTGTGTGACCTTATGATGAAATAACCTTTGTCTCCTCTCCTCTCCTCTGTCTGGCCGTTTGCCACATCTGTCTTTTGTCCCTTGTTCTCCTCGAGTACTTTTCCCACAGACAGAAATCTAGAGAAATTCCTTTAGATTTCTATCCATGCTGCATTTCAAACATATCTTCGAGTGCTCCTCCTCCCACAGTACATAAACGGATTGTTGGATGGAAAGGGAGTTACTGGGACATTTCTCACCGGAGTCTCACCAGCATGCCCTCATCAACAATCTTGTCAGTTCACACAGCTTAACTCCCAGCTTCTTCCTCCCCACAGAGTCTGCTGCAGAAAGTGCACTAACTCAGTCGCGTTGTCATAAAAGATGCAGACTACGAGGCCAAACGAGGGCAAGTTCGTGAGCTCTCTGTCAGCATTTGCATTCATTCAGGGTTCAGCCCATTTTTGACTCCCTGCATTTTTTCTACTGTCTTGGCGTCTGTATGTGAGGAACAGATGCGACAAAGCTGTGATTTTTTTCCCTTAAAGATTGTGGATTTCTTTCATAACTGTTGGCTGTGGCTGTGTGTGACCGTGAGAGATGGTTGATGATTTATTTAGCTTGGGCCCGGCATTCAGAGTGTGCCATGTGTGCTTTGAGACCCGATACTCACTGAGGGCCGGCTTGGTGCTTCTGCCAGTGAAACAGCATGATGCTGGTGGGTTTCACACTTCATAACATAAGAAAACCTCCAGTAAGAGGAAGGTGTTGACTATGAAACATTTTAGAGTGAAAGGCACCAAGCACCTGTGTATGAATAAAGCCAGACAACATTAAATGGACCATTTTATAATGCTTCTCTTCAACAAAATGAAGAAGGTTATTTGCTGTGAGGCATGTAAGTAAGACCCATTTTTTTATCTTTTAGTCTTTTACATCCTAGAGATAATGATGTTACCTGTATCCAGTTAATAACATTATGTTGAGGCATCTCCATCCTCTCTGCAGTGGTGGACCTATTGTTCTCTTGTACCTATTATGTATTGTGTAAATCAGTTGTGTAGTTAATGCAGCTATTGGTTGTCAAGCCGTTTGGGAAATTGTAAACTCTGTTATGCCAACTTCTTTTGTTATTTCATTCACTGAAGCAGCAGCTGTTGGCATTTCCTCTTTGGTAATTGCATAAATGCAATCCGAAGAGAGAGGGGAGACCATAAAACCCACCCCCACTTCCCTCCTTGTACCCCCTGGTGACAATCTTAGCTGTTCCCAGGTGAAACCTCCTCTCAGCCTGGGAAACTCAGATGTTTATCTGTTGGGTCTGCAGAATAAGTGGTGGGGAGGAGTTGGGGTTAGTACCCCCTCCTGTTACTCCAGGCTCTACCTGACCACAGCTGCTTCAATGTCTGACATTTTCCACCGATGATTAGAGGATTTTTTTTCTCGACAAGGGAAAGCAATCATTGGGTAATCATATAGATCCATGTTCATTTTTTGTAGCCTTAAGGCTGAAGGATATACTAAGTAAGATGCATGAAGGCTGTGCCTGTATTATAATAACATGTGTGGCAGATGAATCCCTACTGGCTTTACTTGAGAAGTTTAAGAGTAATTCAAACTGTCTTCTTTTTGCACACCTTTTACGTTTAATAGTCCATTTTTCATTTGTAACTTAATCTGGTGAACCTTTTTTTCAAAATGGCATTATCCTAGAGGCCACACGGCTATTATATGAATGGAAAAACATCAAGACTTATCAATCAATCATCCAGACACAACTATAGCATATTCACATCAAAAAGAAGTACCTGCAGGATATTTCTCAGAGGTGCCTCTGCTAGCTGGCTCAGGTCTGTGTGTGCGGCCGCCGCAACATGTGGGGATTGTTAATGGGAGCTGGTTCAGGGCTGCTTCGCATCCTCCGCCTTTGGCAGTTTCCTTTAGTGTAAACCGTCTCTCGCACACACAAACATATGGTCTCACGTATTGACAAACAGACTTTTGGTGGGAACACCCTCCCGCTCTTGCTAACACATTGGCTGCAGAACACACAAAGTGTAGTTTTGTGCTACGAGCCACACAGTCTCCTTTGTAGTTCCTACGTAGGGCCCCCTTTCTACACATCTATTGATTGTGTAAACACAGCCTATAGTGATTGTTGTCCTTGTTTCTCCTCCAGCTGTAACCATGTGAAGGTAATCTGGGTATTTGTACACTTCATTGTTGATAAAATAATAGTAACATATGGCAGCTCAAAGCGCCTGAGGGTGTTTTCCATATATTAAAGCAGTAATCACCCTTCAGTGTTTTGTTGATATGATAAGTAGGGGGATGAAACTGGCCTCTCAAGCTAAACTTTCCTTGTAAACATTTTCATCAGGAACAGACACCGATTAGCTCTCAAATGAATTTTCCAATAAATATAATAACGTCATTTGGTGCTTTAAACCTTATGGTGGCATCGAGTTCTTTACTGTGTGAAAATATACTGGAAGCCTAAGAAATAACTTGCAGGTGAATGTAAGTGAATGCACTTGACTCAGCCTGCTCGTATCAGATCTTAACCTCTGACCTTTACGTAAGCTTCACTCCGCTAGCAGGTCAGTTTCTTAACAGCCGCAGTGAATCCTGATGCAATGTCTTCCGAAACCTCTCTGGAAAGGGAGTGGACTCGTGACCCAGAAGTAACCCGCGGTGAAGAACTCTAATCTCCGTATGGGTCCCTCCTGAGGGACTTTACCTCCTCTGAGAGTCAAATGCAAACGGATGTGTATTGATAGAAGAGAGACTGCAGTGTAAATACAGCCCACAATGCACTCCTGCAAATCTCGGGACTGATTAAAACCGTGTAAACACCATAAAGAAGTTTCAAAACAAAAGGGGTGGGGGAAGGGAAGGAACAATCTCAACCCGCGGGAAAACAACAGTGAATCGAATGTGCCTGCATGGCTACTTTCCTTTTGTGAGCGTGCTGTCGTGTGAGTGCACGTGTTTGAAGGTGATTTGACAACATAAACCGTTCTTCCTTGCTCGTTATTTTTCGTTGCAAATGTGATTTTATTCTGTATCTAAAAATAACAACCGGTGCTTTATTCTGCACCGTGCATTTCTGGCTGTCACTCACTCTATCTCTCCCTTCAGGAACTGGTGTCCCCATACGGTCACTAAGACAGTGACTTGCCAGGTGCAGAATGGGACGGTCCTGCAGCGGGTCTACCAGACGTGCCGCTGGCCTCAGGGATGTACAGGAGGCAGGTGAGAAGACGACCTTTCTCTCTTTACTTCTGCTGCTGTACCACTCTCTTTAAAGAGCCCACCTTAAAATACTAAAAAACTTCTAAAAAAAGAGTTTAATAGCAGAAAAGCGGTTCTCTTTTTCAAAATCAATATAGTTATTATAGTCTTTCCTCTTCTGTGACTCACAAAGGGTTATATAAGCTTCACTGTTTATTACTGCAGTTTCATGTCATGTTCAAGGCACGTTGTTTAGACCGTTCAGAGGCAAGGAAGTTGGAAAACCATGTGCGTCAATTTGTGATGACAAGATTTCATGATTGTTTTTCCTTTTTGTTCCACGACCCACTGCAATATTTAGAGCTGATCTTCTGTAAAGTAATTCCAAAAACTGACCGCAGCACAACACAGCAAAAGTTGCTATATTAGGGTGTTTTACTGATGTGGTGGGTGACCATGCTTGGTCACTACTGTGTTGGAATAACAGCAGGTTTTCTTGTTCTTCCCATTCTGCCGACAGTGAGTGAAGCATCTTTCATTCATGAGAAAATCTATTGTAAGATATGCCAATGTCTCAACAATACATCAAAATGCAACGCAGCTGCACCACATGTTGTGTTCTGAGACATTTCATCCAACAAGCTGTTCCTTGGTGTGGACATGTAGGCATTCTGGAAATGAAAGAAATAAAAAACGTAAATCAGCAGATACCCTAAGAAATCAAAGTGCGCCAGGGAAAAATGAAAAATACAAATTCATCAAAAATAACTTGGATGAACTAACTGAAAAACACAGAGTAAGAAACACATACTGTGCATATTTCTTCACAAAGCTCACAGAACACACACCAGACAGAGAAGTGCCAGTTCATTCCCAGACAGCGGTCGTGACCCGTGTTTGTGTCATGACTTTAGGTTGTGCGTGTGTGTTTTTCAGCTACAGGACCGTGGTGAGACCTTCCTATAAAGTGGTGTATCGCACTGTGACCTCTCTGGAGTGGAAGTGCTGTCCAGGATTCAGCGGCGCTGCCTGCGAAGAAGGTAAGTCAAGACAGAAGGACTCATGCACACATTAGTTACACTGCAGATGAAGGAAATCACCAACAGTCGTGGCTCTCTGGAGGGGGCCGACATCTCTCGACGATCTAAGACTGAGAAATGGTTTAGTGCGTCTCCGTTTCCTCTTTTTCTCATTCTTTATCCCTTCAAGCTTACCAATTTATCACCATCTGCCTCCATCCGTGTTGCATTGCTGTCTTATAGCCTGCGTATGTGCCTTCCAATACACGTGTACGAGTAATACTTTAAAACAGGAGTGATTTCCATTAGGCTTACATAACGCAGCTTCTGTCTTCTAAATGAAGTTAAGAAATAAGATCCTTCAACCTCTTCAGGGTGAGTCAGATACCTCCACTTTATTAATCAGATTTAATGTGTTCATTCTAAGAGTCATTGTACGTCAGGGTGGATTTTTTTTTTCTGTGTGTGGTTTTAAGTTTTATATCCCAGCTGGAACCAAGTCTTCATGCTCTTAAAGTGCCATTCTAGCACTGCTGTTTTCATTTTGCAAGTACAGTAGCTGCCCAGCACACACACACACGCACGCACGCACACCACCAGTGTATAATGACTTCCCCTGGCACTGGCCCCTGTGTCTCTGTAGTCTGGGGAGAAGGGTGGAGCGTCTGTTTATGCCGGGACCCAGGACTTGACTGGGTGTAACATAAATCGTCAGGCTCTGCCACACAAAGGACAAAACTTTTTTACAGTTGTTAAAGTGGTCACTTTTTTGTGGTGCTGAAGGCAGAGGCCGTGCTGTTTGTCTTTTATGCTCCCACTCCCAGGTGAACCACTGTCAGAGCAGCTCTCAGCCCTTCCAGTGGACTGAAGGCTGCTGCAGTGGAGCTTCAACTGGAGAAATCTCTTAAAAACCGCCTGAATGTTACGCTTGTTTCAGACCTTCCCCACCCTCAAAGTCAAAGAACACATTGAGAGTGAGACAACCCAGACTTTACTTAACAAAAGCAGAGGAACACACAGTCAAACAGGGAGGAAATTATCCAATTAAGTTGTTGCTGGAGGAGATTCCCCTCCGGTTGTCATGGCAGTAGGGGGCTGTCGAGCCAGCAGGGATGCTGGGATTAGCCACTTATCTGAGCGTCGTTCCGGGTGGCTCAGATCACAGGCGGCGCTGAGTGGAAGTGACAGGTCCCATTCACAGGGCCTTTACTCTCCGGCACCATGGACGCTATCCAGGGCCACCGGTGCTTTGTTCTGCTCCTGCCGCGTGAGCAGAACCTCTTGCCAGCGCAGAACCCGATACCCCACTGCTGTCTGCCTCTTTCGTCGCTTTAAGGAGAAATAAAAGCTTGCCACACGGGCAAAGCTGGAGACCGGATTGTGCTTAAATCTGTTGCCATAGTGTTGCCAAGTGAAGTTAAAGCTGCACTTGTAGTTCAGTGGGGGCAAGTTTCAAATCCAGGCTCTTAATACCTGTTTGTGGCTCCATCTGCAAATCTTTACGCATTTCTTTGGGGATTTCAAGACTTTGAGCACTTGTTTGACCTTGAGTTAGGCTGACTTAAACTGTAAAAAAAAGCACCTGTGTTATATAAAAGATCATCAAACAACTACCATCCTTTTCAAAATCGAATGTCTCGGACAGACATTAAAAACATATAGCTTTTGATCTCGGAAATCTCATAAATAACACACACCGGATACATATATCTTTACCTCTTTTGTTCCAGTATTAGTTATATACCTTTGCTCCCATCATCCCTTTTCCTCTGCTTGTCTGCTTTTCACAGACAGTGGAAAATGTGTATGATCCACTCATTTACTCACGCTGCCGTGCTTTTACTTCCACCCTTCTCTCACCACCCCAGAAGCCCCTGGACACGTCAGACTCCAAAGGCCGTTCTGCATTACAACAGATTCCAACAATGTCCATACCGGCAGGACTGTAGAGCTGGGGCTGCTTTAAGGTGCAAGAGAGGAAACGAAGTGTGTTATAAGCTGAGGGCACGGTCAATGATCTGGCTATATTTTAAATGGAGATGAGAGAGCTGTTTTCTCTTGTGTTCCTCCGTTCTCACTACTCTGCCTGCCAGAACATTGGTCAACATATGTAAATCAACAGGTCCAGTCTGAAGAAAAGATAACCTGTCTCTGTTTAAGTTTTACGTTATGCGTTTCCAAAGCAGCAGAGATAAATGAGAGAACATTATGGGAAGAGTTCACTCCATGCTGCAGTCCAGTCATACACAGGCTTGTGAGGCTTTTTGGCCTGACACGCTCAAACTAACAGCTCCAGTAGCAAAATATTACATCACAACCAGGCTGATGAAGGAACTTACTCCAGCAGAGTCCAAGCGAAGTAAGATAATGCTGCATCAGACAGGCACCTTTCACATTTGCTCTCTTTTTCTTATTTACTCACCCCTACCTCAGGACTTGGCTCGAATTCCAGGCCAATGGTGTAATTACTGCGTCCTAATTGTTTTCTGTAAGGTTTGAGAGATATTGTCTTACTTGTGGACCTGGAACACAATGGTCTTTATCTCTGATTGAGACTAAGAAAAAAAAAGAGGCTAAGTATTTGCAGATGGAGGCACTTCCATAGCCTGCCAGAACCAGGGATTTAATGTATGCCTGGTTGGCTTTGGCATTCCCAGTAAGTAAATGCTTGTTTTCAGAAGGGATATCCCAACTTGTGCTACATCAAACACATATATCAAAATTATACCTCATTTAGGAGCAATTTTGTGATACCAGAATATCAAATGTAACCTATGTAAAACCCATGTAAAAATGCAAAGGCCTCATTATTAAATTAGAGCTGGCTCTCAAAGACTCCCATACAGGTTGCATCAGTGTCAACATACACTACAGCAATGAAAGATGATTGCACGCTCAGCAGTCCTGGAAATCAGTCAAATTCATAGGTATTTTGGACTTTTGCCCTCGAAATTTGGATGGAGACAGCAGCAGATAGCTTTGTCTTGATTTATGACAGGACAGAACTTAAAAGAAACATAGCTGGAGCTTATCACAGGAGGGGGCCGGCATGCAGCAAAACATATGGGGGAACGTAGACTTGAATTAGCACGGCTGTCAAAGCTCTGCCGCGGGGGTCCCCATCAAGCCGTATCTCGCAGCCAAGCGGAGGCTGCGGTTTTTGGGTCACAATTACGGTATGGCTGGGAGGCAGAGGCGCGCTGTCTGTAATAAGCCACAGAAATGTAATCTGTGTTTTCACAGCTCAGCGCGGCTTATCACAGGCCTGCACGCTAAACCCCGCGCTTTAAACATCAGTCGGCTGCAGCTTGCCATTAGCAAATGAAGAGTGGGAGTGCGTGGAGGCCGGTATACACGTCTGTCTGACTGCCAGAGTGAATGTGTGGGTGGGAGAGCGAGGTGTTCAGGATTTGTACAGTGAGGGATGCAGCTGTTCGGCGTGATTAGCTGCTTTAATGGCAGCAGGCTTTAGTAGCTGTGAGTAGAGCGACCCCAGCCTGAGGTCAGAGGGGAGGGAGCTGGACAAGAGCAGGTGACCTGCACTCCCACTACCCTTAGACCACACAGAGCAGCAGTATAAATGTCATTACGTTGACAAAACATGGAGTCGTCTTTTCATTTAGCCCTTTTTCTTTCAGTCACATTCCTGGATTCCCCTGTGTTTGCATTAGCAGGTGTTAAACGTGTTATTCTCTCTTGCTTCAATTCATTCACAAATACAGATTTGATGTAAGATATTGTCCACAGAGTATTAATCCCCTCATGAGAAGAGATCCACAAAGACACATAAATCGCGTACATACAGGGGGACAGGCTGTAGCCGGTGTGCAGAAAAGGCCACAGCAGCTGATATTCATGCTTATGTAAATGGCCAGCGCAGCACAAGTGCTGAGCCCAAATTGGAAGCAGCTGAAGTTCAAGCAAAGTGGGCTGAGGGCCCCAGATGAGATTAGACATGGGAGTGTCTAACTCTTTCAGGCCGCGATGCTCGGCTCAGGGGAGTTGTCATTATGGTCATTAATTACCGAACAACACCGCTGAAAATGCCAACCTAAAATAAACTAAACTAAACAGTGGAGGGAAGGTTTTCCTCTTCTCCTGTCTGTCTTTCTTTCCATACTGTTTCCTCTTATATAAGTATGTGCTGGTATGTGCATCAGGTTTATGAAAAATCCCCAAATTATAATATCAGGTTTTTAAAATTGGTATATATACTAATAATTATGATAATAATATTGTTATGACTTTATTTTAGAATGTTCCTTGCAAACCACATACAGAGCAGTTTGTGGAATAATAATGATAGAGTCATAAGAATTATAATTATGGATCCCTATGCCTTCATGGATTATGTTTGACTGTAATATTGTCAGGCCAAAGGCAAAGCATAATAATGGTACAATGTAAATTCCCTACCAGATTTATTTTAATATCAATTAATACAATTAACTAAATGTATTTGCTATCCTGTCTATTTATAAAGAATATATCCACGTGTTTACCTGCATCTCCTGGTGTTTTGTCTCTTCCTAAATCTAACATAAATGGCAGAGAACTTTAAGAAAAGCAGATGCACAATTTCTTAGATGAAACTTTTTATTCGTACATAGCCTTGATTCTGACTTAAGTTTTATGTATCTGGCTCCTGGACTGGAAATGCCTCTTCTGCTTACTGATTTATTTATTATTCCCCAAGACGTCCCTTGGGAGTGCATTGAAAACTGTTTTTCCTGCAGTCAGTAAGACATAAAGTGGGTCGAGTCAGCAGTGCAAAAAAAAAAAAAAAAAAAACTTTTAGGGATGAAAATAGACACACAAACCCACAAATACACACAAACACACACACACACACACGCCATGGCAGCTGGAGTATTCTTCTGTCCCCAATAAAGCGGAGGCATTTCCCCTCGGCCAGTAGTTTAAGTGGACCGGTGTGCTGACGGAGTGACCCACAAAGAGACAGGCTCTTTACAGCCTGACGGATCACGCAATCAGGGTCAGAGAGAAGAAAGACGCTCTCTTCCTGGTCAGGACGAGGCCGAATGAACTGGTAACAGAGCCGTTATCATGTCGAAAGATAAAGAAAAGAAAAACCTTTAAAATCCTCCTCACTGCTGGAGGTGTGGGCTCTACCTTCTCTCTCTCGTGTCTTATGCACTCAGCGACTGATGCCATTAAAGCTGCATTAACCCCGTCTGCTCCCTGCCTTTCAACATGTCACCATCTCTCATCTCGCAGGTGTAGAGTGGCATGATGTAGGTTTTGTATAACACAGCGCTACTGTCTTTAGGTAGGTCCAGAGAAGGTACTGAATCATATTTGACGTTTTGACGTCAGTGCAGAGACAATAGCAGCATTGATGTGGTCGGCACGCTCGGGGTGCTGCCGGTTCAAGACAGCTGTGATCACTGTGACGGACCCAATTGCTGCCTGCAGCCCACTGGGAAGACTGGTATCTCTTTCACAACCCCGGACTTATTGCAAATCACAATTTCTCCACTAATTGTCAGAATTATCCAATTTTTTTCTGTTTAAATCTGCCTCCTTTCTCTTTATTTAGCTTCATAAAGCTGTAAAGTGCACTTTTTATTACATACTTTTACTTTCTCTTTTACACAGGGCTGCAACTACAGATTATTGTTATTGTTTTTAAGATGATGACTATGAGGCTTTTTTTTGTGTCGCCAAAGTTACGATTACATACAATCAATGAAATTAACAAAACAAAAAGAACTCTTAAACTTAAAGGCTGATTTCCACTGTGGTCCTCCTACATACAGCAAACAACTCAACGTAACACCAGTCAAGAGAAAACATGAAATGAAAAAGCTTACGGTGATGTATTTAAATTGCTTGTTTTGTGACCAAATATCCAAAACCCAAATATACTCAATTTAGATTTATATTTAACAGCAAATCCTCCCATCGTCTGAGAAGCTGGATCCAGCAAATGTAACCAATTAATTAAACCATCAATTGTTGCAGATGGATTTTCTCTCATTGACTCAGCGTTTGAACTCTACTCCTACACAAATTCCCTCTTTCATTTCTCTTGCTATGTGAGTCCTTGTAAAATCCAGCTATGCTCCCTCTTACAGCTGTCTCACCCCCAACCCCCCAGTTAAATCCACATTTTGGACCACAAAAACATCAAGATGCATTAAAAACAGTTGCTTTTAGGTTAAGTATTCTTCTCTTACACTGTATGAGTCTGTGGGGTTTGAACACTCCCAGTAGTCCTGATGATCGAGCTGCTCATTTGTCACTGTTATGAGTTCATAAACATGTGCAACACCACATAAGAGAAGCGTGAGTGTTGTGGCTCAGTGGGTGGGGATTTTATGAAGCCGACCTTCAAACCTCCTCCACTCCCATGTATACTAAACCACAAACAGACCACCACATCACAGAGATTTAGCTGTTGTACGTTGTGGTGACATCATTTATGGCCTCTCGTATCACAGACCCCCCCCCCCGTCCCCCAGTTCAGTCTCAGTCTCAGTTTCCCAGCCACCAAATGCTGCACTCTTGGAAAACGTCATTGCCCCGTCTGACTCTTGAGCTCTATTTTGAGCTGGTCTTTGCGTGTATTTCCATTTGCTCATGTAGTTGATATGGTGCTCAGCGAGGATGAGGGGAGTGGTGCTGATGGTTGTGATTAGTTCTGGACGGAAGACGAGATCGGAGAGGAGGTTTGGATGAACTGCATCAGCAGTCGGCCTAATTAGAGACATTCCTGGTTGGCTTTCAGAGCTCAAACCTGACAGAGGAGCAGGCATTCCCCACGAGCAGCCAATCGTCTTGACCAAAGGAAAATGACCTCACTGGATTGGCTAGAAGAGGAAACAGTAGAGGATGATAGAACTCGCCTCTAAAGATCAAATGTCTGATATATAAAGCTGAAGCTATACACGGCTGTGTGAATTTACAGTAAGCTTTATTTGGTGTCATAATCACAAAAAAAGAGAGCTGTGGGAAATCTACTACTGTAGTAGTGTGTTTGTGTGTTTAGGCAGGATAGTGTTTCCAGGTGCCAAAAACAAATAATAAGAATGGCTATTTTACAAGATCTGATGAAATGTGGTGAGATACTGTGATTTCTTGCAGATCCAGGGTCAGTGTTTCATCATAGATTATTGACATTAATGTGTAATGGTTCCAAACCAGCTCTGTGCCATTCACTATAATAGAACAAAATAAAATAAAATTAATTAATTAAATTAATGAAATTAAGACATGTTGATCATCTCATGGTTAAAAATGAATGGACATTAATTGTTCTTCATACAACGGGCTAAATGATTGTAGAAATACAATCATCATACACCTGGTAACACTGAGGCAGGAGATTGTGGAGATGTTAGTTTTTTTTTATTTAACCTCTATTTAACCAGGAGAGTCCCATTAAGATTAAGAATCTCTTTTTCCAGGTAGCTTAGTAGACCTGGCCAAGAAAGCAGCAGCACACATATAAAAACACATATTTACAGACAGAAAACACTCAAAAGGAGACAAATATTAAAAGGAACCAAAAATAATAGAAAAGAGTGAGTTTCGTGGCCAGATGAATAAAAGTTTATATTCTGGTTTAAAACCTTCAAATAGACCTTTAATCATTCTTCATTATCCACCTTGCACTAACATCTTGAGCTCCCTCCTATACATGTGATGTCTGGTTTAATGTTTTCTTAATATATTGCTTTTTAAACCACCACTTCTTTTGTGTGTAAAAATGTGCCATTTTAAAAATAAATAAACGTGCTTTGCCTATGTTCCTCCAGCGCCGCAGCGTTTCACGGAAAGTTCTGTTTACCCTGCACTAATAGAGCATGTAAGTCATGCATCATTTAGGAAAGTGCTCGTATCTCCTTTGCTGCATCGTCTGAGGTCGTGTCTCAGGGGTTTCTCTTAATATCCACACACACATGTGCCTACACACACTCATGCTCATTCTGCAGCGCTGCACAAGACGACACTTCCTTTTACCGTCTTCTTGTCCACTTGGGGACACGCATCTTGTTAATATCTTCCCGGGGGGGGGCACAGAGTGATGTGCGCATTGTTCGGGACGTGTGGTATGCTTCAGTGGTCCAGGACCAGTCCAGAAGGAGGTTGTGGCAGTGCACTGGTGTGACTGGTGAGGCTGGTGAGGCTGGTGTGTCAGGGGCTCGGAGCCAGAGAGGCCCAGCGGGGTGAGCTCATTAACAACAGGACGTACCCCTGAACCTCTAAACCCAGGCCTGCATTCCGTCCGCTCCACTGCCCCCTGGGACTTAACCAGGGGGGCGGCTTTAACAGCCCCGTTGTTTTGGTTGGACCCTCGCCACAGCCACAGCCGAGCCGTGCATGACTACTCCCCCTCCCCCTCCCCCGCCTCAATCAGGACCATAAATACAGTCCAGAGAGGGTGTCTGTGTGTTCCTGCCTCCTCAGGTGTTTATTGCTCTCTCACTCATTCATACTGTGCTTACAGTCAGAGCCTGGCAGCAAACAAACACATGCACACACGCAGACGTGCTTAAAGACACCTGCTCCCACGAGCACACACACACACACACACACGTTTGTATGTACAGAAGGACACGTGACCCAGGCTATTAAATGTACATGTTCACACTCTCGCAAACATGAAAGAAAACAGGGAGCTGAACTTCTTCCTGCTTCTGCACGCGTACACACTGACTATCAGTTGCATGTGTGTCTTTTGATGACGGGGCAGTAAATCTCTGCTACTGTGCCAGAGTTAGAGCTCTATCTGCTCTGTCTGCTGCTATCATTGACTGTGTTGACAGAGGATGATGGCAAAGCCATTTAAATTATGTTGGTTGTCCTTTATGTTGTGTTCCTAGAGGGCTCCAGCTCACCTTTGTTTTTAAAGCTTTGCTATACTGTACTGTAATGTACTGTAATGGCAGTAACACTATCTGTGTTAATGTTGATTTATGTGTTCCTCCGGCATTGAAATTAATTTATGATATGTTAACTCTAGACGGTTCGTAGTAGCAATGACAAGATTACTGAGCCTTCATGATCGTGCTTCATGTTCTTCACCATCAGCAATCTCAATTGATCATTTAAGCCTTTTATCAAGCAAGAAATATCAAACATTCCCCAGATCCAGGTTCCTAATTGTGAGGATTTGCGTTTTTTTCATTGTCTCATGTGGTTGAAATCGAGCATTTTTATCATTTGGTCTTTTTGAACAAGCTTTAGAATTGTGTAAGAAAAGTGCCAGACATTTTATTGATGGAATGATGGAACTAATTGTGAGTTTCATCCCTCCGGGAGAAAACGTTTCTGACAGACAGTCGTGTGCTACAGCTCCGGAGACTCAGGGAGAATCAGCTCGGGACATTTCATGTGAGAAAACGTCTCATGTTAGCTGTGGCGTGGCTACAAAGGCTACACGCTCAGGCTCTGTTGCTACTCTCTAACCCTTTCACAGTGAACAATAAATCTGGCTTTAGAGGTTCAAGTCTCATTGGGGCTGGAAAGTATAGGTTCAGTTTCACTGTGAACATTTTTTAGACGCTCACAGTGGTCACATTTTTTTTTGTTTTTCTCTTTTGTGTATATTGTCTGGATATGTGACTCTATCAGAAATATGGTAAATGCTGAAAGTGATATGTCAGAAACCACAGTTGTACAGCTCAGAGGATCTTGCACTGAATCACAGCCTGCAAACAAATTGGCCTCGCTGAGCCTTTTCAAAGTGGTTACCCTCTTTGGAGATCCCCCATCATTACATCCTATTTACAAAAGACCAAAAGGATTATTCTCAGTTAATGCGTTTTATATGAACCCCTTCACTTTGGCTGTGTAAACCTAGCTACTCGAGTAAACAGAGCTCTATTGAAGCAGAGTTACTAAATCTGCGGCCAGATGGGTTCTCAACCCTGAGACAAAGTGGAGAATTACTGTTTGTCCTGAGAGTCCGAGCCCAGCTCTCTGTTCCCTCTGGCCTCGCCAGGGGCAGCGCAATCTACGAATCTGCTCCATCTCCCCGAGATGCAGAAAGAGATGAGTGTGTAAAAGGAGAATGGCTGCACTAGTGAAAGTGTGGCACGGCTCCAGTGCGACACGTTTCTCAAAGTGCTGCCAGGTAGAAAGAGAGGGAGCACAAAAGAGGACATGTTTTTCCCCCTTTTTTTTGTTGTCACAAGCTGACACTTGCAAAGAAATATTATGGCACTGTTGTGTTGAGCCAGAAAAATATTATAAGGGACATGGAGTGAAGGGGAAATGGAGGGGTTTTCTTAACTGGAAAAGGCCTGTTCATGTTACTGTTAAAAGGACAAAGAACAGGCTGAAGTAATAAGCATGATGACCATCATTCGTACTTTTTCTACGAGCCATAACCACAATGTTCTTTTTATGTAATTTATCTCTTCAAAATGTAACTGAACTTTAGAAGTAAAATTTGATTTAAGGCTCTGTTGTCTTTGTGTGCTCTGTCTCGCAGACCATGCACCGCTACCCCCCGCGTGTGGGTGGGTAGCCATAGGGACGCCAAAGGGGTGAAAGGGCAGAGAATTGAGGGGTGCAGGGGTGTGTGCGCTTTCCTGCAGAATAATAGCAAGTATTGTTCCTCAAGTGGCAGCAGTGTATCAAGACTATCGCGGGACATTTCTTGACATATCCATTCGATGTCAGTCTTAAATTTCCGAGACACTTCAGAGCTGTATGTTGTGAGCGGGTCATGCTAAGGGAGCACAATGTGTCCCTTTTAGCGCCTAAAAGAATGAACATTTAGGAAGACGATTGATCGAGATAGTCAGGGAGAATTTAGTGCACTTTTGTATTATGTTGTTGTGGTCTATCTGTCCTTTGTTCCCCTGTTTCCTCTTCATCTACAGTGCATCGCTTGACTGAGAACTGGAGTCTCTATTTTGTCTGGCAGGTATCCAGAATGAGTCCAGAGCTCATTAAGAGTGACAGTTAAGACTCAGCCGGCGACTAATACTTTCTCTGTGGATGTCTAATTGCGATGGAGGCCTCACACACTCCCTGATCTGCGTAGGGACAGGAGAGAGCATGCTGGGAGATGAATTACAAACACGGCTCAGGACCATTCATCCATCAGAGCGGCTCTTTTACGCCAAGTTAGAATTCCTTTCCCCTAGCTGCACCTGACAGTGCAGAAACCTTAGCCCGAGCTACTGCCAGTTCACTTTTTGTTCCAAAAGTGCAGCTGAGTTTTTCAGGAGGCTCTCAGTCACGACCGAGGGAGCATTGTCAGCAGCAAGTAGCTGCGCTCCTCTCTCGAAGTGCCCGGAAGATTGATCTGAGAGGCTGTGCTGCAGACAGGTGGAGCGTGGATGGCCATAGTCAGCAGTTTGACTCTGATGCTAATGTTGTTTGAATGAAAGTTGGGATAGAAGTGTTGATGCAAGGTGGAGATGTTGAATGGGAGTGGCATGAGGAGGGCCAGTTGACTGCGCAGAAGGAAAAGTGACATGCTTGTTGGTCAAGGATAGTGTGGACCAGGTTTATGCCGCAGGCTGAATACGTTTCCCACTGAGAATTTCATCGTTGACATCCCCAGTCACACAATCTAAACATCATTAGCACTAAGTTTATATTTGTCTGCGTCATGTCTTTTGCAGAATGTCTCCGTATACCACATACAAGTTAAGGGCTCGTATGAGAGGGAGGGCTGTCGTCATGTAACTGTGTACAACCATGTAGCTTTTTGACGCTTGTTTGAAATGTATTGTTCTGCGTTTGTGAGTCACACAGTGGCCATTTTGAAACCTGAAGTACAAAAACTACCTGGAGCAAGGATAGATACTGTTTTTGCACATTGTCACGTCACTGATTCCTGGCTGAAAAACAAAAGGACGACTGGATCTGAGAATTAAAGAGAGCATAGGTTTAATTGTCCTGTATATTTGGACATTATTGCTACCAGTCTGCTTTAGGCAGGTCTCTAAATTCGTCGTTATGGTTGTTCTAATATGCGGATTGAAATAAGGTTGTAGTGCTCACAGCGTTTCAAAATGACATTGTATTATTTGTTCAAATACCTCATGTTTACTTATACGTGACAAAGGACCTCTAGTGGCCGTGGGAATGACTCTTACAAACAAAAAAGCAGAAATACGGTCGGGGCGGATGGATGGGGCAACAAAGCATGTGACTTTGACACGGGAGACTTTTGTCCACGTCCTTTTTCCTACCGACATTAACCATGACCACGATCTTTTGTCGTTCTTTGCGCCTAATGTTAACATTCCTGTGGATCATTTTTCGAGCCTTTTTCTTTGTCGTTTAGTTTATAGGACTTGTTGGACCCTTTAAAACAGCGGTCCCCGACCTTTCTGCACCACGGACCGGTTTCATGCAAGACAATTTTTCTAGGGACCGGGGGGGGGCAGGCATAACAAAACACACAATAAAGTGCAAAACATAGAATTTAATTATTACATATATCATTTAAATGTAATTATTACATTTTATTTTATGCACTTTATTTATATTATTATTACATTGTAATATAAAACATAAAGATGTTTACAATAAATATTACCAATATATATTCTTTCTGTGCGGCCCGGTACCAAATGACCGGTGGTTGGGGACCCCTGCTTTAAAAGTCTAAATACTATTTACCGATATCGGCAATGCTGCACATCTTACCGACGTGTGCAAAATGGCCACCAAGTGAATAAGGTCAGTGTTTGCACACAGCTCTGGGAGACACAGAAGTGTTAGTCTGCATGACTCAGCCGGTGCACAGATACAAGGATTAGCACTGAACTTTGTCAATATGAAATGATCCCTGAAGCTCGACGGCTGTATCTCATGATCTCATGTATGAATCATGAGAACTCTTTTTCACCCTCATACTCTGACAGAAACAGGGAGGACGACTGAAGAAAAAGTACTTTAATTTTCCACTTGTTTCGAGTCTGATCATCTCCCCGTCGAGTGATGTCATGTGTGTTTCTGGAGCTTTCAAATGAAATGCTTTTTCTTCTTTTTTATAGTGGTCTGGCTTATAGTTTTATGAAGATACACTTTCATAAGTAGGTTAACACTTTACAGATAAAACAGCTCACTAAGTCTGCAGTTTGATTTCATGGTTCGTGCCTGAATGTTGAAACTTTATCTCTCAATAGTGACTTTTATGAATCAATTAAAACGGGATAAATAGCAGAGGATGGAAGGTGAGTAAGAGGATTAAGAGCTCACGAGAGGTGCCGCCGATGGGTTTTGGCTGACCACTGCATCTTGAAACCCGTCTGTGTTCTGCTACCATGAGAGGAGGAGATGAAGAAGCACTAACACTCTCTCCATATCTTTGAATGCCTACATTTTTGGGCTTGGAGTCAGACAGTAGGACACATCTATCTTTTATTTTATCCTGAAGAGATCAGGTCATTGTCAGCCAAGACCTCCAGGTCTGCTCCAGAGCACACGGCCAGATATCAGCGATGAAGAGGGGAGGACAGAGAGCATACACACATCATGTCGGGACTATGCGCGCGCACACACACACACACGCGCGGCAGACATATTTAGTCGAGACGGGACAGATGTTTTATCTCAGTGTGTAAGTGTCAGAGCCGGGTGTTAATGTCTGGAGCGCCGCACGTCGTCACGGCTGCTCTGGCTGGGACCGCTCTGACAAATTACACCGCGCTGACCGTGGCGGCCTCGCCTGTGCGTGATTTAGCCGCCAAAGAGTCCATACGCCATAAGTCTCTGACAGACCGAGTGCGACGTCTCCCCTTTCTGAAACTCGATAATGAAACTTCGCCTTCACCTCACTGACTGTCTCATCTCTAAATGACATTTATACTGCTGTGATGATGACATAGTTGCTGAAATAACAAAATGATGACGGTGATTAATACTGCGCTGATGAGTGTTACTGTATGTGATTAAAACGCCAAACAGTATAATAACACATGAATCATAATCAAATTAATCATTTTGTTCAGTCTACACGTAGGTCAGTGATGCTCTCAGTTCAACACTTTGAATGTGTCACAACATGTGATGCTGTAATTCGGGATTTTTGAGCTACACACACTCCCCCAAATCCCATAAGAGCAAGTAATTAAAGACGTCTAATAGGGAGTATCTGTCCGTTTGTAATATGTGTCCATGCATATTTTTCTGTAGAGCTGAAACGATTAGTTGATAAATCGATTAATTGATCCTCCAAAACAAATAAATAAATTGATGATTAATCTGTTACACAGCTTCCTAAATACGAGGATTTGCTGCTTTTCTTTGTTTTGTAGCATCATAAATGGAACATCTTGTGGTCCAGATACCGATAGTGTAGTTTTTTTACTATTTTCATTTCAGAGACGATGATTAATGATTTAATCAATCGTGTAAAATAGTTGTTATTTGCAGCCCTACGACAGCATCGATTGATGTTACCGCAGCGTCTACTGCGGAGTTTGTCTTGAAGTTTGTTATTCTCCTCGATCAGCACTTTCTCACAGTGAGCGCAGGGAAGGCTGTTGTTGAAAAAACTTTGTGAATGCCAGCAGGGAGGCGTTTGAAGGGGAGCTTGTGTTCCTTTGTAATGCGGTGCTGAGATAAGGGCAGCATCGACTACGTCAGCCCCCGCGGGGTCGGCAGACCCCTGTTGACCTGAAACTGTGATCACACAGTCTGCTTTATGAGCTGACAGGAGCCACATGATGGATGGTTAGTGTTCGCTCCTCATTCGGCCTGTGGTTCGTCTCTACTGTAAAGGCAGTGGTGGTTCTGCTATGTTTTTGATCTGTTTCCTCTGATCCTGTAATCTGCTCCCACTCCCCTGCATGGGAGCCTCTCTTCTGTATGTGTGTGCTTTCATCCTTGTGTGCATGTCAGCTCTGTCTGTGGGCATGTTGTGTTGAAGTGCTTTTCAGAGATAAGACCCTCATTCTGGTGTGTGAAAACACTGCGGATAGAAGCATCCCATCTTCCTCCCTCTAGCTCCTTTTTTCTTCTCCTCTCTTATCTTCGCTCCTTTTTCATTTTTCCCCAGCAGTTTTCTCATTTCTCTCTCTGAGTGATCTGTAGCAGAGGCAGATTGCAGTGCACTTGCAAACTGTGGGAGAGTTCCTGTGTCACAGTTGTTAGCCTGAGAGCGGCGGATGTCAGATTAACACCAGAGTACTCCATCACCTAGCAGCATCTCTGCCTTGGCAAATGGAGACGAGGAGGGAAAGAGTTGGACATAAAATAACATTGAAGGAGGAAGAGTGCATCGCTGAGAGCTTTCCTAGACTGAATCATCCAGAGGCCCCCGCTGGTGTGTGTTAACCAAAACAATGGGCAAAAAAAACTAAACAAATCCCTTCATTTGCTCTAAAACTGGTTACAGTTCAAAAAACTGCCTTTGAAGCATAAAATACCCGCAAGTAAAACACTGGTGATTTTAATATGTGCTCATTTCTTTACCCAAGATTATCCTGTACATATTTCATGGTGTAATTTTATCGAGTCCTTTTGATTATGGCTGGTATGGAAGGTTATTTATACACAGTGCAGGACAATTGAGCTTTTAACCAACGAAATAGCAGCAGTGCTTATAAATACATTTTTTAAATGGGTACGTCATTTAGATTTTTTCACGTCTTCGATTTTTTAATGAAAACATAATTCACACACACACAAAACTCCACCAAAACTTGAAGTATTTGCACTTTTAGCTTTCAGAGGGTAAGTTTTCATTGTATGCCACATACAAGAGACACTTTTGGGGAAAGCTTCTCCTCTATAGCAGTTTGGATAACTAAAAAAGATGCAGATCCTGTTTTTACCAAATATGGTGTCACCTACATCCATCATTAGGCACAGCCCCTTACCTCTGATTATTACTGTGATGTATACATTATTATAGGCCTTAAACCACATGAGCTCATAGCTTTCTTACATGTCCATTTGTGAATGCCCCATTGGCTGGTATGTATGTGTAATGCTTTTATATTTGTTTAACTTTTTTGAATTCTTCTTTTCATGCTCATCCTATTTAAATGTTCTTTGCGTTGACATCTTTACACCTCAAGTGTTGCTGAAGTTTTGACCTTTTTAGACTATTTTCCCTCTGCGTGCACCTTCAGAAGTAGGTTGTGCCAGAACATCCTACTCAACAGAATTCACACACACAGGTGTGGCAACAAAAAGCCCCGCATTGTCTTTCTTCTCCTTCTTTTCTTTTCTCTTCCTTTGCTCCCATTCCAAAACACTGTGTCGTAGAAGAACACCTGCTATCACCTGCGTCTGTATTTTTGTCCTCTGCACGGCTCAGCTCTGCGCTGCCCCTCTTTAGCTTATCATCCCTTTGTCGAGCACACAGAGCATGCATACTTATCTCCAATGGTGCAAAACACAAACAAACCCCCACGTGCTTGAGGGTTTCCATCTGTCAGAGAAAGCAGACATGAGACAGAACCACATGTTGGAGAGATACTGGCCTGACCTGAGGTGTTCGGGGCGGGTGTGTTGGTGTGGGGGGTTTGGTGTTACTAGAACTTGTAGATGCAAAGAGACACCTGTGCAGAGGGCACATGAGGCGCACAAAAGGCCTTCATGAGTAATAATCTCCCGTCTGTGCTGATAAATGAAGAGCAGGAATGCAACTGAGATATTTTACTGCAGCTTAAATTGCGTGCACACACACACAATCAACTTTGTTTTTGTTTGCCAAACTATGCTTGTCATGATTACGCTTATCTGCAGGGTGCTGAAATCCTATGAAGGTCATTTTGTTTATTTTTGAGGGAGTTTCCAAAACATGCTGCACGTAAGTGTTTGTCTTCAGGATTGAGATGCCACAGATAGCTCTGGCTCTGGCATGGATTAGCCTTTAAAATTCCTACATCAAGTAGTTTGTGTCATCCACTGCACGCACACGCTCGTCTGCTCTTGTTGTGGGCTTTCTCCCTGAATACTGCACGTGCACAGACAAATTAATTCCCCATTAATATTTGAGGATAGACTTATTTTCAGTGTGCCAAGATGTTAGCCCTGTTAATCCTGCTGTTGTATCTCTAAAGAGGACCAGAGCTCTTTGCCGTCTGTGTGTATTTGTCTTGCTGTGGGCTGTTTTGGTAATTCAAATGCTTTGCACATTGTAGTGTCGCGATAAAGACTTCCTCTACATCCTCTGCGTTGTCTTGAATGGATTAAAGGATGTTTTTTCTGCTGGGGTAAAGGTCGCTGTAAAGATCTGTTGAGGTGTTCTGAGGTCACTGCATATCAGTCATCATGTTGGTTTTGTCTGTCTTCTGTTTTGAAGGCTTTAGGCGTAAAGCCTGCGGTGCAGTGCGAGTGATCAGGAGAATGAGGTCCAGATTGTTGCACGGTCTTTCACATACATGATCAGTTATGTCTTCATCTTGAAAGGCTCTGTATACTGTGTAAACTGTACACTTGACAGAAGAGAGCCGTGATTAAAATCTCCCTCCTTTGTGATTTGTGTTTATGTAACCTCAGCCAGTCGAGGTCCGGCATACCTGGATTATTGCCGGAGCTAAAGCCTCACCTCCTGCAGGCCCGCCATCAATCAGCACAGTGCCGGTTAGCGCTTTGCTGGATTAGGGCAGGTTTGACCCCTACCAGGTGTGTGCGACCTGCGTCGCCGTCTCACGTCTCGGCCGTGGTGTCGTGTTCTCCGGTGCCTCCCTTGCGACTCTACCTGAGTAGAGGCTCACTGTTACACATGATATCACCCTGAACCCAAAAGACCCAATCAGCTTTGATCCCACCCTGCGGCCCCTGGAAGTAAGTGAGGTCTAATCCCCAGAAAGCCTTAGAAAGACATAGAGGAATGCCTGGCACACAGCACACCATTCACTCAGGGATTAGACTGAGAGGAGCTCAGCTTCACACAGTCATTTACTCCCTCTCTGTGAGTACATACGCGCGGGTTTGTGGTGTGTGCGTGCATATGTACATGTATGCAAATTCTGCACGCATATATGCATCCAGCGGTAGACGCAATAATCTAAAAGCTTCACGACGGCTTTGCTAACGCTGCCAAAGAGCTGGGGCATATTAGGTTGAATGCTAATTAGCAGTATAATAAAAAGAGGTTTGGCAATCGGCTCTTTAAAACTTTAGGCTTAAGTGAGTTTTCAAAGCAGCGGTAATATAAATGTGGCAAGGCTGAGGGTGCCGTGGTCCAAAAAAAAAATTGTGTGTCAAATGGAAGCCGCTTCAAACTCGTGGCTTGGCGATTAAAAAAAAAAAATCTCTATATATGACTTTAATAGGAAAATCGCAGCTGGTAACATAACCTTCAATTGCTCATTATTTAGTTTATAACTGAATTTCGCAGAATGATGAGTCTACTGAAAGCCGATAAAATATAATGTTATTGAATTATACCAAATGCTGACAATACAAGCCTAATGCTTATAAGGAGAAACAAAGACATTACGGAATCTTTGGCTCGTTTGCCTTACATCTGAAGTTACTTCCCGTTTCCTCACTAATTAAATAACTGTCTGTTCATTTGTCAGGCTGGAACCGGTGAAGCAGTTTAATAAACATCTGTAACCCAGAAATCAACAGCAGATCACCATCCGGCTTGATCACACCAAGCCTCCTCTGAACAGATTGTTTTGATCCTCGAAGGAGAAAGCTGAGAGCTGAAAACACGAATCTGCTGCCTTTAATTACAGTTTCATTTTCTGCAGCAGCAGGATTATGTGTGTCCTGGAGAAATGTAAAGGCCCCGTCTGTCAGCGCGCCGAGAGGAGGGATGCAGTGGTATCAGGTGGATCAGTGTTATTCAAACTCGCGTCACAGATGCAGATGCAGTCTCAGTCCCTTGTGTGTGTGTGTGTGTGTGTGTGTGTGTGTTTTAACAGGTGCACAGTTGCACAGAAATGCATAAGGATGTAAAGAGTGATCAGATTTGGCGTTAAGTTGATGGCGGAGACAATGAGGCAGCAGCGTGCAGCAGACTCATCAATCTTACACTGAACCTGGAGTGTGGAGGGAGTGATGTTGATCCTGGCTCGGTGCCACCGCTTTGAGAGCTTACCCATATGTGACTGTTTTTATGTAGTAGAGCGATGGAGCATCAGTAGGTGGATTTCATGCGATCTAACGGAAGAGATGGGATTTCTTCTACTCTCTTACCTGAGAGTATTCTCGCTCTACATAGTCGCTCTACAGTGAGGGTTTTTTCTTTTTTTTACGAGCGAATATGAGCCGTTTGAATCAGGGGCTTTGAGACCCTGCTGTTGAGTCAGACCTGTGTCTACAGTAATAGACTGTACGTGACTCAGCCACGGTCCACAACAAAGGACTTCTTCAAACATGCAGCATGTCCGACACACACACACACACACACGTCCGGCTGTGCTTTTATCAGCTTCCATGTCTGCTTTCCTTTCAGGCATGAACGTATCTGTTGTCAGGGAACCTGTTATGAACCCTGAATGCTCAAAGTGCAGACATGCTACAGTGTCTCTGTAGTGATACACTGCAAGAACCATTAACCATTAAGGGCTCAGTATGCTTAAACAAACTAGTCGTCAATGCTGTGTTAAAGGTACGTGGTGGAGTTTTCTTGTAAGCAAAGTTATATTTAATAGCGATGGCCATTTCAAGCAGGAACTACTATTTTGTTATTCACTGGGAGTTCGAAACCTCAACCTTCAAGACAAGACGACAGTCGCATTAACTATTAGTTGTTTGTTTTAATCATTTATTCACTTTTTCTCACCAAAACATATCATCTGTATCCTTATGGTCTAACAAACATGTTGAATGTATTTTCTTCTTCGTAAAACATTTGAAAATCATATTTTTGGAACCAGCTTTGTTGACATTAGCATTTGCTAGCTAGCACTCTTCTTCTTTTGTGCCTTTTTTGCATTACCGCCACCAGCTGTGGATTGTTGGTTTCACAAAATGATGCACGGGATAGTGGGTTCAGACGCTCGCTGTCACGATAAGCACTGAACACCTCGTTTGAAGAATACTGACGACATTTTGGTGAGTTTCATGCTTTTTCTAGCATTAAAGTTTTACATGGTTCAACCGAGAGCATTTTATTTCCCCATTGGGTTTCTTAAACCGTTTCAAATCCCATTATAGTCCATCCTTTCACCCGACATAATTCCTTAATTTTAACGCTACTTAAAATGGATATAAATGGGTCATTCTTGAAACTCATAAGGAGGGTTTTATTACTCAACAGTTTAGGTTTCTACAGACTGTTTATATTGGCAGTCATCCTATTTACAATGACGAGGGGAATATCTGATGAGAAGATGTTGCAAATAAAACGTCCTTCTCACTGACTCCTCTGCGTCTGTCCCATTTGAAAGTATGTGTTGAAACAGTGGTCTTTAGCTATTTCAGCATGTTACATTTAACATTTTTCATCCTGACAAACCTCCGAGTGGGGCCCAATACCTCCACAGTAAAAGTATCCAAACTTATGAAGGCAAAATGGAGATTAGGGTGTTATATGAGATGTCCCAAAGGAAACTGACAAATCAAATGATTTGTTATGGCGGAGGAAATGTACAATGCTCTATGAGAGAAGCTGAATCATGAAAAAAAAAAATTGAAACAAAAGTGAAGAAAGATTTGGCCTACTTCTTACCACACATGTCTGCTGCTCTCAGTTCGTTTAGCTCCCCGAAGAGTGAGGCACGTTTATGGTTTGCTATTGAAGCAGAATATCGTCCTAAAGGGAGTTGGAATGGCTACAATCTGGCAATCATGTCTTGGCTCTGGATGGACGAGTGGAGACACTATCACACAGTCGTTGTGTTCGACTGCAACTTTTTGTGTTTGGTTGTCATGGATCCTGCTGCAAGGCTGTCAGAGGGGACTTAGTTGTTTTACTGTTTACATGGGTGGTTAAGGACAAATATAGGTTATTGAAACCTTTATTGAAAGACTTGCTCTCGTGTACTCACCCACAAATCATACCGCAGGAGGGAAATTACACTTGGCTGGTGTGGCAACAGGCTTCTAAGCCGTAATAAGTGAACGTTCAGACCAACCTTGGACAAATAAACAGTGTGTTTGACTGGACGTGTCCTTCAAACACTCAGGGTAGAGGATTTACTCACCCAGGCTGAGTGTGTATAGCAGAGGACATGGGGCAGGATGTTTAGCTGAAGGTTTGTGGATTGGCCTGCGCTCTGCTTGGCTGCACATGTGGACGGGGAGCTGCAGCGCTTGTCAACCTCTGTATGGTAATGAACAGGGTCAGAGTAAAGGGTCTGCTGGCCAGGAATTCAACACTGTGTGTGTTTTGCAGAGTGCAGCAGTGTGTTACTCTACTTCTCCACTGCTGTTCCTGTTGCAGTTGGTCGAGCCAACATATTTGCATTGCTTAGTCTTTGCAAAGTATTGTTTGAATATTTGGATCGTCCAGTAATGCCGTGCTTGGAAACAAGTTACAGCTAGGGCTGGGCGAAATAGAGAAAATGCAATATCACAATTGACCAAATCTCTTGATATGGATATTGTAGGGTTGACCATTGGTGCATTCACAAAATATTCACACAATAAATATTTGGATCATCAGTAATGTGGATATAATGACTAAGTGGGTAAAGGCAAATAATAGATCAGCTCGAACAGTCTGGTAAATTCAGAAAATGACACGACCACTTTGCAGTAATGCAGCCTTTAAAAGCAGGAAAAGTAACTTATGTCAAATATCTGATCTCATATCACGGTATAGATATAATATGGATATATTGCACAGCCCTAGTTACAGTTACGATACGAGATTACAATTTGAAATTCAGCGACTACATCAGCTGCACTACTTGTCGACATTTGAGAGGTTGGCTTGTTTATCTCACCTGTAGTTTATCCTTATTTTATTTGACCTCATATTGCTCACATGTTGTACTCATTTATTTTCTTATCTTATTCGTGCCTTATTTATTCTTCATATGTGTAGTGTGTGTGTGAAGTTTTTAATACATTGCACCTTTTCAGACTGACACCACTGCAGTTTTGTTATGCTTGCATAATGACAATAAAGTTTTGGATCTTGAAACTTGCTGGAGTGCGTTCAGTGGAGCGTTTGGTCGGGGCCATGTTGGCTTGGTGCAGTGGCTTCCCCAACACTGCTCTTATTTACGTAGATTTGTCCATCCTTCCTGTCTGTTATAAGATTGTGCTTACTAAGTTAATAGCTGAAGAAAGAAGAAGAACGAGCAGTTATGCGATTATATATATTTTTAACAAGCAAAAAGCGTGAGCCAAACTTATTTCAGAGGAATTTTAAGAGGAAAGTTTGGCGAAGGGGAAAATGATTCTTTATGTTTTATTCATCAGACTTTATTGTAGCAATGTTGCCGTGCTCTCAGATCTCCGCAATTACTTTGGTGAGTACATGTCTCATCCAATACAGAACAAACACTGTAAGACCCGAGCCGAGTTGAAATAATGAGGAATTATCCTTTAAAGGGAAACCAGCTCCACATAATGTTGATGGGGTTTGCTTATTTTAGTCCCAAAGGCCTATAAAGTGCACGCTGTTCGACAGCTCAGTGCAGCATGCGAGTCAAAAGCAATAACTCGCAGTTGATGTGTTAGAGTACATGCGTGCGCGTATTGCGTGTAGATCTAATACTGGTTCTGGTTGTTTTTTTTAGAGCTTTTGTTTGTTGGCCACTTGCGGCTGAGAGGAGTGTGGTTTAATTACTGCTGCGAATAGGGAGTGTTTTATATGGAGGGGTCATAGACAAGACGGGCCCCTCCCTGCCACACTAAAGCAACAGCAGAGGAGTGTGTGGTTTCATTCAGTCAGTCTGCGGCTCTGGAGTCCTGGAGACGGGGTAAAGGGATGCACATCACGGGATAAGATGGCAACCTAGGTCACTGAGAACGAGTGTCGCCTGCTTGTCCTTTGGTCAAGCAGGGTCACAACGTGGAGGGTCCATCGGGGCTTCTGTGTTATTCTGTCTCTCTTCATAAAAGTGAAGGGTGTGAGCTGGATCTTCAGCCTCTTTCACTTTTATTAGACATCTGCGGCTTTCAAGTGGAGGAAATGTTTAAAAAAAGAGTGGCGGGGGGATTTGTAGCGCAGCCCGTCCCGACCACATACTATCTGAAATCAGCACAATGCAACTCGACATGTGTGCACCGCACAGGCCACAGCATTGTTTTCATTGGCGACAAGAATACACTTCTATTTTGCCGTACACTTGATGTTTTTGTTTGTGGATACAACTGGGACAGCAGCATATTAGATGGGATCCTTTTTTAAACTTTAAATTCTTGGGGTTTTTTATTGTCTCAAATTTGTGTGAACACCAGATTCTCTTTGTTTTGTCTCTCTGTGTCTCTCTTTCTCTCTCTCTCTCTCTCTCTTTCTCTCTCTCTCTCTCTCTCTCTCTCTCTCTCTCTCTCTCTCTCTCTCTCTCTCTCTCTCT
>CALSBV010010907.1:783470-829847 GCA_943590825.1 Bovichtus diacanthus | reverse complement strand
GTCTGCTCTGCTCAGTAATTAGAGGCAAAGGTGGTGAGTGCTTGTGAAACAAAGCTCAATTTTCCTGTAATTAGTATCTTTCAGTGCCTTGCAGGTATTCTCGACAATCCAGCCCAAACCTCTGTGGGGGAAGATAGTTGTGGGTCTCTCATGATGAAACCTTCTGGAAAATACAAGCAGGACAATAAGCAGGAAGCCTGACAGGAGGGAGGGGGGGGGGAGGTTATGGAAGGTGAGTGCTGCATCCTGTGCAGAGAGCTATACCCCACAGATGTCTGTCTGTGCCCAGTGAGGCCAGTCTCCTGTCCCAGAATGCCAATGGGAGCACATATCTTTAGGCCGGACAAACACCTCTGTCAGCAGACCGCAGTCACCCCACCAGTCAGACCATTCAGCCCGGCGCTGCGCTGTAATTACACACCACTGCCTGCTGCGGAGGGGGCAGGAGGGGCTGCCAGACGGAGATGCAGACCCCGTCACTGCCATCAGCATCACTACCGGCATGTGCTGGAAAAACAGAGAGAGTGAGAGAGACGGGGAGAGTGAGTGAGAGGGAAGGTGAGGTAAAGACAGCCCTGTCTGGGACAGAGAGGCGGGAGGAGAGGCGGGAGACCCTCCTCCTTCCTGTGAAAGATTAGAGGTTGTGTGTGCGAGCACATCTGGATGGGCTGGAAGAGCTGAAAAGACTGATGTGAGAAGCCAAACTGAAGAAGATTAGTGAAGCAACACTGCTGGTCACACTGAAATGGCATTTATGTCTATTTGTGTGCATGTGTTTGTGCACCATGTCTGAAAATGATAGAGAATGTCTATACACACATGATTTTTTATATATACCGTATATTATATATATATATATACAAATTTGCACTTGCGTGGCAGAATTGTATTGTACAGTATTTTTTCAATCAGAAAAGACTGCAAACTAAGAATGTTGCAGTGCAGTTTAACTTATTCTCTGTGCATTATGATGATAAAGCTTTCAATCTTGAATCTTCATGTGTTTCGAAGTATCCTACTTCAGTAAAAACTTCATTAAAAGTAAAATGACTGACTTAAAAACAATCACAAAAAGTACAAGTATATACATCATCTCCTCTGGTGCAGTAACCAGAATGAGTTATTTTCACCCTTGGTAGTGACTGACGGAGGTCTAGCTTTGTGGATGTGGTGAGGGTGTTGTGGCGAGTGTGTGCTGCCCTTCGCTGCCTTGGCTTAAGTGTCCATGCTGATTGATGAGGTGAGATGTGTGTGCACGAGGTGAGAACCTCTCTGACCCTGCACGCTCTCACCTCAGGGTCCTGGAGGCTATAGCTCGGTTTCATTTGCAGCAGGTCTTTGCAACACCTAGACTTGTAAACCAGAGCAGATGTAGACCGGCTGCCTCAATGCGCTTGTTTTTTACCTTAAACACAGTGCGAAGGTAAGAATTCAGTCTCGCTCAACTTACCTTTTACTCTGGAAACAATTATCTGACCAATTGTTACGGCAAGGCAGCGTTTCCTTCTCACCTGTAATTACAGTTGAACCTGTCCAGTGTGTGTGCTGCTCCACGCTTAGGCTGAGAGGTGGGGAAGCAGAGTGGCATTTCCAAAGCAAGGAAATGATGAAGTGTGTCCCACCCTTTGAGTCAATCACCTAATAAAAGAAAGCTGCGACCCTGGGAAAGCACAGTAAACACTGGGGTTCAGACGCAGGTTTGCACTGTGCAGAGCACCGAGGCCTGATGACCAGACTGAGACCAGTCGGCTGTGTGGGAGGTGGAAGCTGCAGATGGTCTGCTTACACTTTAATTACCGGCTCAGATTAAAATGAGTCGACCATCAGCGAAAATTCAGCAACCAGTGTAGAAGATTCTTCTGATTTTCTCCCAATACAAATTGTATCTGCTGATACATAGAACTGATCCGATGCCAGTGCTCCCCTTTTCCAAAGTTTTAGCTCCGTATTCCTCAGTATGAGGAGCTCATTGGAATAATGTTCACAGCACAGTGCTGTGGTACCAGTCGGCAGCCTGCCACGACTCAATGGATTTCATTAAAAAAATACTGAATTTAACAATGACATAGACAAAGAAACAGATCTGTCACAAGAATTGATAATTGAATGGTTATCACATTGCTGTCTTGACATCTGTACTTAACATAATGAAGCTGGTCTGCATGAAAAACTGTTATTTGTCTACTACCTATTGTTTTTAGTCACATTATACAACAATGTAAATATGTGAAATATATGAAAATATGCTCTTACTCATAAAGTTCTTTTTTGGAAAATTAGTAATATACAAGGACAGGGGGAGAAAGAAAAAGAGAGGGAATGAAACAATACCAGGATCATATCACCTCAATTTGTCTCTTTTGCATTAAAAAATAGACAAAAAAAACGTCTCGCTCAGCAAACATATGTTCTGAGGAGCCACCTTGTTCAGCTGGACTTATTTCTAGGAGTTCAGTGTGTGTGTGTGTGTGTGTGTGTGTGTGTGTGTGTGTGTGTCTGAGACAAACGTCTCCCCTGGTTGGCTGTCAGCATCCGGTCACTAATGATGCTGCAGTGCTGAGCGCAGCTATCTGACCAGACAGAGATGGATCCTTGCACTCTGCTGCGTCTGCTCGCTGTGTGTGTGTGTGTGTGTGTGTGTTTTGATGTTTGCCAGGCGCCTGTACTGTATCTTTTGGATAACACAGTTGGACTAAAAAAAACAGTACAGACACACCTTTATATTTTGTATTTGTCCAGCCTCTGCTGCCGACCATATGAGAGGACAACACTCGTACATTCATGAAGCTCCTGAAGGCCTGTCTGTGTGCAAGCTGCTGGAGAACAAATAAAGCTCAGTAGGTGATGTGCTTCGTGGATCAGGCAGTCGGTGCAGCTGACCGTGAGATGTGTGTTTTAGGGCTCTGGCTGGCAGGGCTAACTCGCCTCTTAGCATGAGAGCTCTGGTTTATTTTCACTGGGAGAGTATCACTGAAGGAATGACCTTGGCCCATTAATAATACAGCCAGTGTGTGTGTGTGTGCTTGTCACACATGCACTTTCTCTCAAACACACAAAGACAAAACCCTACACAAGAGCACATGCACACACACACATACCTCGGTTTGTAGAGCGAGAGGTGCAGCTGCAGTCCTGGTCACTGAGGCCTTGGCTCTCAGTCTGGTGGCACCAGAAGAGCTCCAGGGGGTTTTAAAGGGCCAATAATAAAAGCTTTGGAATAAAGCTCCCAGAATGATATAATGATATAAATCGAAAAATGTAAAATGTTTCCCCTTTGGCCCTGTTCACACTTGGCATAAATGTGTCAAACACAGTGTGTTACCGAGGCGAGCTACCATTCACACTCTTTCTGTTGGCATTGTCGGCACGTTTGGTAAAACTTTTTTTTTTTAACGTTTTATCCAGTATGCAAAAAGCCACTAAAAAAATCGAATGTCAGCAAGGAAATAAAATTTAATCACAAGTAATAACTCAATACGCATGAGACACATTTAACACCTCATGTGAACTGCAGTTTGTCTCAGCTGGATCTGGACACAAGATGCAAAGTCAAATTCAAACAAAGTTTAGCTAGTGGTAGCTCCATAATACATTCAGTCTGAAAGAAGTCCTGCTGCTGCGAAATATCTTTATTAACAATATGCAGTGCATATAATAATGTACTTATAAATACATAAACATAGCATGAACGCCTGAATACACACACTCATTAAAAAATTGGAAAAGATGAATTGTGCGTGTGCATGTGCATGTGGTGTGTGTGTGTGTGTGTGTGTGTGTGTGTGAGGGACAGAGAAGCAGAGCGAGAGACAGAGCTGATGTCAGGACGCCCTCTGGCCCGCTGAACTCTCTGCGGGGGTATTTCTCTAGTGAAGAGCTCTGACTCAGTCGCTGATTGGGGCCCAGTGCAACATGGGGGCAAAAGGTCAAATGCATTCACACATTTCTTTGACCCCCCCCCACTGGGGCAATTAGCCCACTGAGAACAAAGAGTGGATACAATGAATCGCGTCTCTCAGGGGACATTCATTAACTATGATGATGTTATTGTTGGCCAACAGAGCGATGGATCGCACTCGAGGCATCGCATCCGTCCTCTTTCTCCGGGCCTTAAACGCAGCCTGCATATACACGCACACAGTGTAGTTAACGGTCTCACAGGAGATGCAGAAGAAAAGAGGGATTTTGCAGGATTTTTAATTTGTTGTCGCAAGACAGAGAGAGAGGGTGTGTAAGAGGTGTGTGTGGGAGACAATTGTCCTCTCGCCAGAGCTGGGTTAATGCTTCATACAATAGCTGGCGTGTGGGTGAGGGGATCTTGGCGCTTGAATGTTCTTTACTCCAGAGGGAGAAGAGGTGCCGTTAGGGGCGAGAGCTAGACTTCCCATCCAGAGCCCCCTTTGTAATTGAATGCAGCCATCTACATGAGCTGAGCTCCAGCGAAAAACGTCCCTGGCATGCACGTGTACACACACACACACACACACACACCTCTCTTTGTATCTGCAGTTGTCCCCATGTGGACTGAAGTGCGCTGCAGACATGAGAAGAGCAGATCAAAGTGTGTGTTCTCCACGTCCACTGTTATCGAAATGTGGGAGAGTTTTCTACAATCTACATCGCATGCCATAACATTTCAGTCTCAGGTCTTACACGGTTTAAATCCATCTACACTTGTAATCCTCTGAGAAATACCCAGAACCCAAAACAGTGAAATCATGAGCACAGAGGTGGAGGAAAGGGAATTATTAAAGCGGTCTCAATTTACCCTACACCATGTGTTCTGTGTACTTTTCATACTCCTCCGTTGCCCTCGCTCCCCTCTCTTTCGATAATCACTAAACCCGTTCTGCTTTCCTTTCTTAAGTTCCCAAACGTTTATTTTTCTTCGTTTGCGATAAGCTCTCCATTTTCCTTTCCTGGGTCCACAGCGGATAGAGATGGATCATAGCTGTTTAAGAAGAATATTGCTCTCCTGCTCCAGCTTGGTGCTGCAGGTGCTATTTCATGGCTTCTTTTAGTGTGGCACTTGGCGTTGACCGTGGCCGCTGGCCACTGAATGGCAAAGACGTGCTTCCTGGTGGCTAATGAGGTGCTGAACCCAGCTTCTTGTTTGTATCAGGAGCACCTGGGCCGACCAAAGCCAGACCAGGCCAGACAAAGGACTCAGTCTAGCATTTCCACAAAGGTCTGCCCATTCAAAACATCCAGAACCCAGGGACACAAACTCCCACACTTCATAAAATGAAGGCAAGACAGAATGTGAGCCGAGACTGCCCATTCTCTCTCCACAAGGCAACTATTGTTTGTCTTTACACTCTCTCTCTCACAGGCTTTGCGATTTTATACTCCATAAAGAAACAAGGAAAAAGGAAAGCAGCTTGGCAAAGACGCAGCATGCTCACTGTTTGTGTCTTGGAAAGGTAACAGAGACAAACGCAGCAATTGTCTCTGGGGATTTCCATTTCTGTCTTCTCTACGTCCCGTCAACTTATTGTCTGCTCTCGCTGGCTAATAGTAAGAAGCTCACCTGGAGGATAGAAACCCACAGACAGAAACAGCACAGAATTGATTTCTGGCATCTTCCACAGTGAAACATGGTCACTCGACCCACAGAGTCTCATTGGAGTGAAGACATAACAATAAGCACAAAATGAAATGTTGACACCTGCAACCTATTAACGAGTATTTGGTCGTTGGATTAGTTGGACTGTTTTCTTGTCTCTTTTTCTTTAGACTCAGTTGTTTTTCTGTTGCTGTCTGTCCAGGCCTCTGTCTGCCCTCCACAGTCATCGCAACTGTCACTGGGTCCTATGTCCCAAAAACAAAATCAACCAACCTTTACAAAAAATGTTTCTCCAATATCTGCGCATGTCATCTCTACCGTAGGGTTCAGGTTGGACAACTGAAACACTTGTTTAAGGAATGGGAGTGATTGTGACTACAGTTCAAGAAAAAACAACAGGATTAATTGCACTCAAACGTCAGTGTCCTCCATAAAAGACAGATGGATACAGAGCCGATCACAATAGTGACCTTTACACTCTTGTTCCCAGATCTTTGTGTAAGGGAAACTCTACCTAAATAGCGAGAAAAGGCCCAGAACCCATGTCGTCAGATGTCTTGTCTGACCAACAGTCCAAAACCCAATATTTTTCAATGATATAAATTTGAGAAAATGTTTAAATCCTCACTATTGAGAAGCTGAAGAAGTGTTTTTGCTTAAAGAAGTCAACTAATCTTCTCGCCTCTAATGTCATCAGCAGAATGTTGCAAAAAAAATTAAAAAAATGATTTCCATTTAATTTGGTGAACAGACAGGTATTGGGCCATCAAGCAATCAAATGGATCTTGGTGTGAATTTGGAACTGTGATTCCCGCCATTTGATTGCCGTTTTGCGTATGAAAGTGAATGGACTGCTCTTATACTTATACACCACTTTCCTACCTTAACGGACAAAGCGACGCCCCTATGAATGGAAGTAGAAACTTCCAAATCTAAAGATTGCGTTTTCAAGGTCAAGAAATCACTTTAACTTCAAACCCAAGCCACAGAAGTGACACTTTTCTGTCTCTTTATATTCTGTTACAGATGCAGGGAACCTGCTTGTAGCTCAAGAGGCAGTGAGGAAACCATCCACGCTGCGCCGCCCGCCTGCGCGCACGGGAGAGCCGATCTCTAGTAAGACCTGTGAACATGTTCATGCTTTGACTATACAACACAATATCAAAGGTGTACTACATTAAAGGCTGCTACATTATACTATTAAATGTCTGATTCCTGAAGGTCAAGAAAATATTATTTTGTTTTTTTTTAGATTGTCTCAACTGCAGTCGAATCACAGCTTTGACTGACCGGCTGAGCTCACTGGAGGCAAAGGTATGGACTCATTCAGCCACAGCATCTAAGTCACCGAGAAGTAGGAAACATTTAACAAGCATAGTGTTTAATGGCCGACACTTGTTTTATGTCTTGCTGTACCAGGTCCAATTATTCACTGCCCCGGCCTCCATATCACAACGCAACCTTCAGGGTAAAGGAGGAACTGCACCAGAGGCCTCATTACTGATGGGGGCTGTGCCCGCTCAGGGAGCTCCTGGTGAGCAGGGACCTGCAGGTATGTATATCATGTCACACATTAATACTTTTTAAGTCAAAAAATAAATGCTGCATATTTCATAAGTGGAGTCCAGGGTTTTGTATTTAGATAATTGAGTCAGAAATCACTCAGCTTTTCTCAGAGAGCAGCAACTCTTTTTCTGCCCTCTACCTGCTCCATCTGCTCATATCCTATTTCCTCCACTGCACACACGCTCATTTCCTTTAGCAAAAAAAAAAAAAGTTAGCGCCCAGTTGTCTATACTGGTCACTTCTAGCACTGGTCACCTTCAGATTCAGAAACTTCTAGTCTTCAGACGCACACTGACTCAAGTGACATCACTTGAGGTTACTTTTATCAGAGACGGAATTGGCTTTAAACAGCTTTTTCATAGAATCCAACCAGACAATTTTCAGTAGTCCACTGGCTGAGTCAAAATGAGTGAATTGCAACTTTAAAAAAACAACAAAAACTGTTGCTTTTCTTTAATTAGTTAATATTTTTGAACTGACATTTAAATCAGACTACATAAACACAATAACGACAAGTCTTTTTGCTCTTTTACTGAGACAGAATTTAGAGAGTTTCCCCTAATACCTCTGTGGATTTTACACCACCGCTTCTCCAGATGGTTTAAGCCCGGATTTGTTTCCAAAGAGCTACACCTCTTAATTAAGTCATCTCTCTGTTTTCATTGCAGGACCTCATGGTGAAAAGGGGAGAGATGGGCTTCCTGGCAGAGAAGGTAAATTGTAACCATAGTTGCCTTTCAGCCCATGTAAAACCATTTAAGCTGTATACCAGTCAAGGCTTTGTGATTACTCATGACAGTTTCCTCCTCTTAGGGAAGGCAGGGTCTCGAGGGCTGCCAGGTCCCAGCGGGCCTCGGGGGGAGGGCGGGACGAGGGGCCCATCTGGAGCCCCTGGATTGAAGGGATCCTCAGGACCTGCAGGTAAGAGAGCTCAGACAGTTGTGAGCTGAGAGACACTAATGAACCTTGTCTCGGTAGATGCTGACACAGTTTGTCAATAAGCGTGTTGTAAAGATTTGTGTGTGTCACTGAGAGAGACGGAGGGTGTCGCAGGGCAGTTATATACTTGCCTGTCCACTTAAGCTATTGTCTGTAGAACAAGACGTGTGTATGGCTCGCTGTTGACCAAAGACCTGTGGAAACAACAGCGGAAGAATCGGAGAGATCTCTCACAAAAGACTGACCCGTGGTGTCCTGCTGCAGAGTATTTGTCTTTCTCTTCAACAACTCGGTCAACCCACAGACCCTCCAGCGGCAAATGTGTGTCTGCTGGGAAAGTCATATGTTTACAAAACATTATTATTATTATTATATATTCTGTTTTCATTGGGCAGTTTGTTTTAAACTACATAAACTCCCCAACATGTGCCGCTGCTCACCAACCAGAATCATAAATCTGCTCTTTGTATTCAGAGCTCCTTGGTTTTTGTGCAAATAATAAATTACCTGTTGGGGAAAAAGTAAATCCACAGGCAGCTATGACTTGAATGATGATCTAGTAAATGGCGGTATAGATTTGTCACAACATCTGCTCTCGCTATAGGCTGTTATTTCTCTGGATCGTGAAGGGAGTGCCTCTCCTCTCTAACACATGACCCCTGCTCTGTGCCTGCTGCTGGGTAAAGATGAGATTTAGAGCAAAAGTTAAACTACAAACCCACTTTCCGAGAAGCGCCATGTGACTTCAATCTGAAATGAACATGAGCTATATATACACAAATCCCAGGTCCTTATGATTTCCATATGCCTGTGGTGTTATTGTTTTTTCTATCTCCATTACTTCATAAGTACCCAAAACCAGAGCTATGTCTTGCATCCAAAGCTCTGTTTTCCTTATTGTGCTGATTTTTTCATTTTAAAGAGAAAGATAAACACAGGGCTGGAATGGGTCCAATGTCATGGAAAATGTAGACAAATGTGTTTTTGAGCCAGAGGTTATTGGAAAGCTGGAGGAAAAAAAGAGATCTTGTGTTGTTAGGAGAAGTGATATTGTACATTATGATGAATCATGTTACAGGCGAGTTGTTTTACAAATTTTGACTCATATTTTGACGCAGCATCGCCCGGCTGCTCTAGGGAATCATTATTCTGCAGTAAAAAATGCAAATTGTTTCCCCCAATATGTCACATAGACTTTGAAGGGCCACTTTGAATGGCCATTTAACCACTGCGCCGCAGATTGTAGCTTACAGCCTCCCCGGTGCAGCCAAAACACAGCCGGTCACGCTGCAGTGTTTACCAAGGCTAAGTGAAAACGGCCCACAGAGGTGTCAAATCAGAGCTGTAATAACATTACCTTACAAAGCAGTAATTAGTGGACTGTCATTGTCAGCTGCATCAGTACATAAACAGAGAGGTGATGAGTTTGGGTCTGTCGGAGGGCAAGAGGTGGTGTTTAGGGGGCAGCATTACCTCAGGAGAGTCCAAACAATGAGGTCAGATGTAGTTATGGTGGTGCCTTTTTTTCCACCTTCAAAAAAAATGGCTGGGGGAGGAGGAGGGACAATTTAACTGACTGGCCCATATGGACCAGCTACAGGCTGTTACTCACACACACACACACACACACACAGACACACATGTCCAAAAGCTAGCGGTGTGTATGCAGGGAGCATTTCATTCACTGTGAACCAGTGCCAGTAACACTTTGCAGAGTATAATGGTGTTTATTTGAGCTTTCCCAATGTCACTGAGTCAGTTCCCAACACCGAACCATTAAAGACGCTCCTCCTGTTAATTACAGAGAAACAAATGTCGGCCAGTTAACACACTTCTCCTCCTCTGTCCAGCTGCTGATTTTACTCCACATGTGCACACACACACACACACACACAAACACACTCTCCTGCCAGACCAGATTGTGGTGTATGATTCAGCGCTTTATCTAATCTATTTCCTCTCTGGTCTTTGTAACATTGTAACAGTTTATCCTGCTTTCATCACATCACACACAGTCACTTATTTTTTTACCAGACCTGCCGTTGGGCTGTGCATCTCCAGAAGAACCTTTATGATCATATTTTGCTGTGAGATACCTCTGAAGCGCAGTATGTCTGTCACCATTGTGATCGTTCTGTCATTCCTCCTGTCAGGCCCCCGCGGTCCATCGGGACACCCAGGAGAGAGGGGTCTACCAGGCCCGCCAGGCCCTCCAGGGCCTCCAGCTCCGGCCAGTGCCCACATACCAGAACCAGACCAAAGTAAGGAAAACTAACAGACCTCACACAGTCCCCATGACACAAATTCCACACCAAATAGTTAAAAGTACTCTTTTTATTTGTTATAAATATGAGTCTTAAAGGAGTATGCCAACTATTTAGCATAGCCTTGGATGGACAGTGTTGTGTTTATTCCACGAATTCTACTTACTTATTCTACTTAAACCTGGCGCCTACATTACCTACAATGCAACTTGACAACCACTTGAGGCAATTTATCAGAGCAACAACAGGCTTTATACAACGTCTATCATATGTACAGTTGTACTCCACAAGACCTGTAAACCGACTTTGATGTGTAAAATCAGCGAACTCTCCCTGTTAATTGCTGTATATTTTCAAAATAAGTTTGCCGTGATACCAGCACGAGTGCATGCACACTAGTTAAATCAAAGCCTTTGTTTTCAGGCTGGATGTAGGATTTTACAGACTTCTAGCTGCAAACTGCTGGTATTCACGTTTCTTTTGCAGCTTCACAGACATGTTCTCTCCTGCTGCGTAAAAGCTATCATAAGTTTTAGGACTACTGATAAACAAAAGAAACAATGAGAATGAGAAGCAGACTGGATGGTGGTAAATCCTATAACCTCTCCTTGCTCCTTATTGTCTACCAGCCAAGTAGAACAGAATCAAAGAGTATTAAATGGAGGCAGAGACAGTCTGAGATTGACTCAGACTTCACATGCTGGGATGAGAACCTGTCCGTCACTGATGTCACTCAACAACTTCCAGATGTAGGCCGCTCACACAGCTGAGGGGGAGTGTGAGAGACAGATGGGGGCCTGCTCCGGCTCTTTCAAGGTCAACGCAACGGCAGGTTTTATATGTGGATTCAGTGGTAAAACAAAGTATGCAGCGCACAGATTTGTAAACTCTGGGTTCGTGTGTGGAGAAAGCTGTGGGTACGTTGAGGTTGGCATGATGATTTCCGAGACTGCGAGCCATTCCTATCACATCAAAGTAACAGTAGGGGACGTGCTGGGCTTCCTTTGGAAAACACCGTCTTATTTTGCTTTTACGTCTGCATCAGGGGGTCGGAATTCCCGTCTGTTGAACAGGAGATGGTTTCTAAACCAGCAGCCAGAACGTTAAGTAGGGAGGAGGAGCACTGTTAAAAAAAGAAATCTGAATTCAGTGTTTGTAAGTGCTTCCACACGTAATTATGTCAAGTTAAGCCAGAGAACCCGGAGCGGTCTTTGGAGGAAATGAAGAGAGTGTGTAGAAGTAGACACAGTGAGCACGGCCCTGTTTTGGATGTCACCTCTGGTAGTGGTGTGCAACGTTCTGGCAGCTGGAGGATGTTTCTGGCTCTCTGCCCTCCTCCTCCCCTCTGCGTCTCCTGTCTCATGCTGTGATTGGATCTGTGTTTCCTGTCAGTATAAAATGACCCAATGACCGCACGACTTCCTCTACCGCTCTCACGTTCACCACTTTACTCCTCACATTTAGTTTTAGACGTCCAGTCAGTGTTGTTGTGTTGATATGGAAAGTTTTTCATGCAGTATTAATTGTTTAATGAATGTGAAACACAGATCTGCTGCTGACTGTGCTTCTGAACACATTTTAGTGTTGTTTACTAACCTGTTGAAGTCATTAGGTGAAGTTTGAGTATTTGTTGGGAAATACTGCCCTCTGTTGGTTACTACAGGTAATAAAAAGGGCTTTTATTGCCCTGAGTCGAGCTTCTCAGGCAGCAGCAATTACACAGGCAGGACAGGACTCAAGCAAAAGTAAAACATCACTCACTAAAAAGTACATCTTTATGAAACCACAAGTTCAACTGTGGGAACTATACATTTCGCCACGGGCTACTTCAGGTTCACTTCTCAGAGAACACGTTCTCTACATATAAGTCATGCCTCGTTCACGAACCATAGACCTAAACTTAAAGATCGCCATCTACAAATGTAATCCAAAATAGAACCATTTGATTGGTGGAGCTGCTTGGAGGTACAGTGTCACATGAATTACTGCGTAACCACAATACAAACCTGCATTTACAAAGAGAATAACATTACATTTTTATGTTATGGCAGTGTTCTTTGTATTTGTTGGCAATCATTGAAAACAATTATTGAAACCCATAACTAGAACCTGGTTTGAGTCCCAATGATTCCCTTAAAGGCAAAATAAAAACAATGTATTTGATAAAATAATACAGAAATACACAGCTCGTACAGTAATAACAAAACTAAAGTAGCTCCCAATAAACACACATTTTGTTTCAACTCCAGGTCGTAGAAAAGACCCTTTCTTCAGCAACACTTTCCATGACTCACGAGGGTTGCCTGTTCCAGGACCTCAAGGTCCACCCGGGCCTGTCGGTGAGTTTCTATCACGATCCAGGTTTTGTTTATTATGTTTGTGTTGTGTTTGTGAAACTCTCTTCCTACACTGACATATGCAGTTATGTCCAATGCTTTTACATACAAAAATACAGTCTCATTGTCTTTATCAGAAGCATGTAAGTTACATATGTGTGATTTTATATGCAGAAATGCTTGTTCCTAACCAGGTGACCAAACACAAAACATCCTTAAAAGTTGAGTCCACACACTGAAAGTTAACTCTTAAAGTTACAATCTCGATGATGTCCGTTTCGTTGTCGGCACCGTTGGCAATAAGCCGTAATTACACGTGTGTTTTTGGATCTCACTTCCCAGAGATCCGAACAGTTTGCACTCTTGATTTTTCTCGGGAATGTATTTGAGAGAAGGGACAGTGCAAATGAATAAATACACACGGCCAAACACATGCCAGAATTAGCCAAAAGACTATTTTTCATCTGTAGTCACTGGCCAAGGTGTTACAAAAGGCTTCCCTAAAATACATCAAAGCAAAAACAAAAACAGGACACGCAGTTTGAAGATTGAAAAACGACACACGGTTGTTAAAAGCAGTACAAGTAGTAGTGACATATAAACATAAAGAACGACATTGAGTTTGAGATATGAGTCTTTCTATTTGTTACGCAGGTCCACCAGGTCCCAAAGGCCCAGTAGGACCTTCCGGCCCATCAGGACAGAATGTAAGCTCACTCCCAGCACGGTGCTGCATTTACTGCCTTGAGAACTGTCAGGCCTGTTGCTCTACAAATTCATCATTGTCATTTTTTATTTCCTTCCTGACTCAATACAGGGTAAATCTGGAGCCCCTGGAACGCAGGGCCCTGTGGGGCCAAAGGGAGAACGTGGGGAGAGAGTGAGTACACCCACAGCTTGACGATATACACTAAGGTTTTCTTCATTTACTCTGTATCCTCCAACAACATGCCTTTGGTTCTTCAGGGTCCTCTAGGTTACCCAGGAGAGAGGGGCTTCAGAGGCGAGTCGGTAAGCCACCTCCACCCTGCTGCCTTGATGATTATGGTCTGAGTAAACGAGTGTATGGGGGGAAACATCAACACATGTCATAGCTGGTTATATTTCTATAAACTACACTAACCAGCAGCGCTACAAATCACACTGACCAGCGACAACAGGGAGAATGAGCTCTTTCTGTCAAAGTAAACTGCTGCACTGCTTTCAATAATTTTTTGAAGTCAATTTTTTTCTGTTGTTAATATTTCTTCGCAGGGAACACCAGGTTCAAAGGGAGAGCCAGGAGAGAAGGGCTTGCCGGTAAGAACGTAGTTGTGGGTACTTCACAGTTCACATGTTGACTCGGGGCCTAAACGGGAGGGTTTTGACTTTAGTTAGAAGACCTAACAAAAGGTTTTAAGAGTCCGTTATTGAGCAGTAAATATTTTCTCCGTGTCTGTCTAACCCTTATTTTCCTTTTACCTCTTTCTCATTTCACAAGAGCAATCTAAATGTAAGATATTTTTTATTTACATCATCACGTGTTCAATGCAATGAATCTATTCCGTAACCGAAATGAAGTCGACCCATTACCCACATCTGAGGTTGTGGGTATGATCGTTTTACAATCACCGTGTTCACGGCTGTGATTGGCCACAATGTGATTTTCATCTCTTTTCCTCTCAAGTCCATACTCTCCTCCCTGTTGATAGTCATGAAGTGTTTTGCATTTGATGTTTCTGTTTGAGTATATGTGATTTTAGCCGTTGATTTGTGTGTGAAATCCTTTTGGTGTTAATGTGTTTTTGTTTTTGTTGGTCCTTGGGGTGTGCTCTGGACTGCTGTCCCCTGTCACGCCACTGTCCTCTTGACCCTAAAGCTGCCTGACTCCCTCTGCAAGCTACTGTCCCCATGTCTACCTTTCACAGTCACCTTTTCAGCATCTGACTTTGGCATATACATGTAAATAAAACGAAATACAAGAAACAATGTCAATCTTGTAACGACACCATGCACCCGCTCAGAATGAGTGAAATATTCTAGAATATAGTCAAATCTCTCGAGAAGCAAATTTTTGTTCATTTCATGTGAATTAAACTGTATTTGTTTGATTTTACGGACTTCAAAATGTGCTAATCAACCACAAAGCAAAGGTGTGAAATGTATATGCCAAATCACTCCATATGTGTCAGTGGTGGGTCCTGTTGGGTTTAGAGGTGTTGTGCTCTGATGTGAGTGGAGTGGATACAGCTATCCTCTTTTATCCCACAATGCAACCTTGCTTGATTTCACCTTTAAGTACCACATAAACTTTCTTTCCTGGATGTGAAAATCAACTAAAAAATGCTTCTAATGAGTGAAATAACACAGTGCTGTAATAAGCAGAAATAAGGCAAAGTAGCTCTGAATTCTCTAAAGTTTTACGAAGGCCGTGCTAGTAGCTCTGTGAGGCAGCGCGCTAACATGTTCACAATGACAATGTTAACTTGCTGATGTTTAGCAGATATGTTCACCATGGTCGCCATCTTAGTTTAGCAACTAGCTAATTAGCACTAAACACCAAGTACATCTGAGGTCGATGGTTAGAAAGTTAGCTAGCGCGGCTAGCGAGGCGTTAAATAAAATGTCATCAGTAATTGTATGACCTAGTAAAACTTTGCCTTTTTTCTTCAAACATACAGTATGTCATTGTCTTACTACTCAAAACATTTTACTCACCTTGGCACCAAAAGCTTCAGCTCTTCTCTGCATGACTTCCTTTGTAATGTTGATGCTTTCAGCTGCCTCTGTCTGCTTCTTTATTTCTCTCGTTCAAATCCTTTTGTCATTTTTGAAGGTACAATTTATGAAGCCATTTATACATCCTTTCACAAGTAAATTAGATTTCAGTGTAAATCTACACTGGCTTCATTCTGTCAGGTAACATTGGGTAACTTTCGTGACCACAGCGTTAAGAATGAGAGCTGTGGGGCTGAAAATACTCGCCTGGCTTAACTGCTCCCCAACAAAAGGAATGCAGATGGCATGATCAAAATCTAAATCCTGGGAGAGTGTAATCCAGCTGTGTTATGTCACCAACATGAGGCTGGTCTGTAACGTGCATGCTGATGTTGCCCAGCCCAGCATGGCAGAGACTGACTTCATATAGCAGCATGGCCAGAGAATGAGGGAGATACAGAGAAATACAGGAAACAGATATGTCTGAGTGCTGGGCAGATGTGTGGATTGTTTTAACCTTCTAACTGCTGAATTGTATTGAGAGAAACAAAATGACTTGCATCTTGGCGAGCAGTTCTTTGGCTTGTGCTCCTTACCTTGACGGCTGTATCTATCTTCACAGGGGGACGGAATACATCAGATCAGAGAGGCGCTGAAGATCTTAGCCGAGAGGGTTTTAATCCTTGAGACTATGATCGGTATTCATGGTGAGTAGGAGGCCTGAGGCAGGGTCAGCTTTAGGCAGGGGTCAAAGGTGGGGGGGGCAAAAACTCCTACCGTACCTCACTGCTGAGACAGGGAGTGGGAACAGTCGCGAGCAGCCCCAGGACTCAGGCTGGTGTTTCCACCCCCTCACACAGTTCCCCTGTCACTGCTCTCTGATAGGACATTAGCTTGCAGATGTTCCATGACTTGCAGGCAGACCTTGAGCTTCTGGCTCGCAGGGTGACGCTGCTGGAGGCGATCATCTGGCCAGGTAACGCTGAGACATCCTCACCCACAGCTCTGCCGGCCCTCACTGACCTTTTTGACAAGATCTAGAAAGTCTCGATCGAGTCTTAGTCGTAAGATTACCACTTGTTACTGAACTGCTGTATGTCGATCTAGTCACTGAACAGCAGATGTATTATTATGTATGAATTGTTTTGATAGCACAGATATTACTTTAAAGGCCCTGAAAACTTATTTACTCATTCACATTAGTGATTTTCATATAAGATATTTCTGTATTTGTGCATTTTTATGTGCTCTTCTCAATCAAATGTGATCAAACCACACCCATACGCTCCATATGTTTGAGTTTTTGAGTGTTAAAGGTTCAATGTGTAAGATATGCCAGAATTTGAACTTAAAACGTTAAAACAGTTAACTAAAATGATCAACAGAATGTGAAGAGGTAACAGTGTTGGCGTTATGTCGAAGACGTCTATGTGTTGTGTTGCAGAGATATCTACTGACATTAGCATCTAACTGGCTCCGTCAGTGTGTAATACCACGTGTTCCTCTGGAGGTGATAGTGAGTCACTGTAGCTCCCGTCTGCCCTCAGACCAGAGGGACAAGAAGTACAGCTGCCTGACTGTTATAGTTTGTTTATTGGATTACATTCAAAGTGGCAGAAACGAGAAAAAAACCCGCATCACCTCTCTTTGTCCTCTCAGCTGCCAGGAGGCTGTTTCACCGAGTGTTTAGCCGTCAGCAGCCCCGGGAAACGGCGTAACTTCAGTTAACAGTTAGCTGGAGTTCAGCCACAGCACCGGGGGACTGCAGACTCCCTGTTGCTGCAGCTACACGGGTCCAGCAGCTGTGACTGATGGCGCTAGAGCTCGTTCTGGTTGAGCTCAAGTCTCCTCGGCCGCCGAGTGCCGGCTCAGCCGACCTCTCTCCTCCCCAGCGGGCTGCTCTCCTGGCTGCGCCGCCAACGGGAAGACGAGACGAATATACGGGTCGTTTTCTAGTTTCTGCCACTTTGGATTTAGTCCAATAAACAAACTAATGTAACGTTACACGGACTACAGCCTCGGTTAACATTAGTGCTCAGTCAACACAGAGGATCAGCCCCAAGATTATAGACTGCAGTGTTTTTAGACTCTGAGTTTTAGCAGTTTGGTCGAATGTTGCGTAGTCTAACCCACTGACTGACTGACTCATTACACAGGAGTAAATGCAATACACAATATAAAGAATGAATTAGAATACAATAAATATGCCAAACTACTATGACTAAAATATTATTATTATATTAGAGATTGTATGGACTCAGTTTAGAGGTGAAATACTGCACTCTATTTCTTTGGAGCAGGTGGCTCGAAATTACACATTGAATCTTTAAACGCAACTCATTTAGTGAAAAAATACTAAATACCCAAGATTGTTTTAGTCATGAATGTTATTAAAAAAAAACTGGAAAAGATTGGAAACCAAGTTTTCAGGGGCTTTGATCTTTTGTATAATAATGGTGCTCAGTAGGTTAATGTGTACCAATGGATGTAAGGTACGTTAGTCTAGCCAGTAGTGCTGCAGCGATTACTAAATAAAATGATTAATCAAGTGACATAAAATAAATCAGCCGCAATTCTGATAGTTGATTAATTGTTCAAATCATTTATCCAAAAAAATGTAAAAATAAAAAAAAGGTTGTTTTGGCTTCTCAACTGTGAGGATATGCTGCTTTGTATCCTTGAAATTGATTATCTTTGGGATTTGAACTGTTGGCGACATTTTATAGACGAGACAATAATCTATAGGAAAAAAAGAAACACATTTCTTGATAATGAAAACACTCATTGCAGCCCTACTAGCCAGATCCGCCTCCTTTACAGAAAAAAAATTAGGTTTGATAAATCCCTTATGGGACTGGTGTCCAATCACAATAAGAACCCACCCATGACACCTCCAGGTTAGCAGCCACTTCAGAGTAGTTTGGATCAGCACTACAGGGTACACATGTCCACAAACACTGATGGACAGGGAGGCTCCGTTCCAACTGCTGTCTTTCTTCAACAGAGCCTGATCTAGGGTCTGGGGATGGACCGTTTGGCACAGCCTCCCCTAGTTTCTACAGAGATAAGCGAGCAGGTGCGCTTCCATATCGACTTGCTTCTCCTCTGTCCTCCAACACCAAGGTTCGAGGGAAGTAGCCCCCCCCTCCCCCGCTCACCCTGAGGATCACAGGCTGGGTTGACTCCCCCTCCTCTAGGTCTCATCGGCACTCAACAGATTTAGACCTTATCTGATACCCTCTCTGGGCATTACTATCAGATTTAGGATGGGGGACACCTCAGGGAAACTCCACTGATACTCCACAGTGCCCTCCTCCATCGGGAACCTGAAAACTAGTTTGACCCCCACCCATCGCCATAACCAAACACCTATCTTTACATAACACACCAAGCGGCTCCTTCTGTGTCTCATGTCGTTGGCTACAGAAGTAAAGCCTCGGAATAAAGATGTTTAATGTTTGAAAAAAAGGAAAATCTGAATATTCTGGACAATAGGGGTCATTTAGAGCGATTAACGGAGAAATCAGATGTGAGAAAATAGACTGGATTTGCGTTTGTATTGCTTTCACGATGTAACTGCAAACTGAAGAGATTCCACTATTTAAGTATATTGAGCATGTACAGTTTGCAGGAAACAAGTACACAAACAAACCTCTTATTCTAGTATTAATTTTGTTATACTTCTCATATTGTTTAACTCAATGTTATGTAGTGCACTAAAAAGATGAAGTCGTCTCTACTCTAACTGAGATGTGTCGCTAACAGTGATTTGTAGTTTTCTGGTGCGAGTGTTTTCCCCCCTTCAAGTACACACTGATAAAGTGATTTAATATACAATAGTTTATTTACATTTAATCTGTGCTAAGAGAACGCACACACATTTGGGTTTGGTGGCATATCAACGTACACGGTCATAAATGATGTTGTATTCTGGACACAAAAACTCTGCGACCTGGCTGTCCATTTCAAGATCTTTAACACACGCAGAGGAAAAAGCAAAACTGTTAATGGAACTTGAACATATTTTTACCACTGTTGACGGCTTCAGCTGTCCTGATGAAAAGACTTGATAATTGTTTTTTTCATCTTATATCAAACTTATTGTGAAACTATTTAAAATGATCAATTGTATCTTATTTTGTATGCTGTTGTGTAACCATTTCATACTTCATTCAACATTTTTTTCTTGAAAATGTGTTACTGTGTTAAGGTAATCCTGTCTAGATGATTGATGTAATAAAATAATGTTCATTGTTTGTTTTTTTAACACGTCACCTCTCTTAATTTGTGTTACAACAGTATTCATTAAACATGATTACAGCATGAAGAAATGACATCCACGCTCTCCAACTTACATTTTATGTAGAGATACAGAAATAGTCTCCAAAGTAGTCAAGTGTGCATCTACATTTGATTAGTAGATGTTTGTGGGAAAAGAAACAAACGTTCCTCCCCACATACATTCTGATCATTAAGTTAGATCTACAAGTAGACAATAATACTGAAGCTCAGCAAAACCCAAGCACAATGTAAGTCCAGTAGTTTACTGCACAAGAGCAAACCATTTAATCCAGGAGTGTATCTAGGTGCTCTGCGGCAGCGGAGGGCTCTTCCCTTTTGATACCACCACAGCCTGTTCTCCGACGCTGTCATCGATGAGCAGAGAAATGGCGCCATCTAGCTGCTTAGAAGCTGCTAACGCCACTACGGCTTTCTCTGTGGGGAAGCCCATCTTCTCCAGCTGCTGGAGACTGAGAGGAAACATTGTTATTTTAATGAATGATTACTTGAAATCACATAAATACAATTACTTGAGAATAATGTGAGGAATTTTAGAAAACATATCTACCCATTCACAAAAAAAGACATTGATATACACTAAGATATGACATTATTACTGACCGCAGAGAGGAAACTGATGATTTGGGCACTTCCACTTTTGCATCAGGGTTGTCGGGAGCATCCTGTAATGAGGCCAGTATTCCTGCCCTTAGCATCTGATCCTCCAAAACGTCGGCCTCCGACAGCGCAGCAGACTGTTTCATTATCCAGGCAGGCACTGGATCCACCCATGGGTGGTGGTTCAAAACAGATGGATCCCTCATGGGGGGAACAGCTGCCTGATCTGCAGGCGTCATCTGAGAAAGTGATCTAGATCCGCGACAACCGATGAAGTTAAAATGATGAAATCTGCCACTGAATGCATGTGGCGAGTGTGAATATTCAGTGAGACTTTTGATGCAAGCGAGATGAATCCCACCTCTGTGAGGTAGTGTAGGTGGGCAATCTCAACCGGGCTGAAGTACGAATATACGCCCAATCAGGAATAAAGTCCAAGACCCTGGCCTCCTCCAGCTCCTGTAACATCCCAATGAAGGACTGATGATCTGAGAGGTACATTAAGAAGTGTAAAATAAAAAATAAAACCTGACAGAACCATTGTGTTGTTCATATAGAAACAGGGAGGGCACACTTCAGCTCAAATCCTCAGCCTACGTGTTTAACAAAACTAACAGGAAAGGGAGAAAGATGTCAATGAACCGCAGTCTGTGCACGCCCACACAGTGCTCAGTAGAGGTCTAATCAAGCTTATAAAAACCAGCATGTATACTATGTTTGTTGGGAGAATATATTTTGGTACAAGCATTAACTGACAGTATAAACAGGAAAGGATACAGTTGTGTCCGATGAATATTGTGCAGAAGTGAAGCAGGGCAGGTGTCCCGGGCAGCACCAGCAGACCAATCAGCAGAAAAAGCCAGGGGAGAAACCAGACGGGCAAACACCTCAGCAGCCTCCTCTGAGACACCTGACGACACTGCGCGGCAAACAGTGCCAGCTCGATGGCAGAGTAACCACAGATCCGACTCGGCTCACCCCCACCGACAAAGAGGACCAGGGTGTAAAGAAGAGGTAATATGGTCATTGTCAGGATGGAGAGGGACAGAAAGGGGACTGTTCCCCAGCGACGCTCCTGACACGGTCCCACCAACAGCAGCAGAGCAACACTGACCAGCAGAGAGGGCAGCTCGTCGTGACTGAAAGCATACAGGAACACATCTGAGGAGGAGAAAGGGAATTAGGAAAGAAACCTGCATTATATGCTGGGATTTAAACTAGGGTTGCAACTAACAATTGTTTTCATTATCGATTATTTTCTAGATGAATCGATTAGCATATAAAATGTCAGAAAATAGAGAAAAATGTCCATCCCAGATTTTTCAAAATCCAAGGTAAATTTTTTTGTATGATATAAAACAGAAAATCAGGAAATCTCCAGATTTGAGGGGCTAAAAAAAACAGCATTTTCTGCCAGGTTTGCAAGAAAAATTACTCCATTAATCGATTATCAAAATAGTTGGCGATTCTTTTTCTGTCGATCGACTAATCAACTCAATCTACTAATCGTCACAGCTCTAATGTGAGCACTGAAATATGAGATTTGCATATACATGTAAACCCATGAAAGGGGTCATGATAAACACACACTTACCTCTGATCCCTGGGAAGTCTCCACCTGGACCTAAACTGAGACTTGCCTGGATGCCCACAGCATACATCAGCAGCAAGAGAGATGTCAATAAAGATGTCCCCAGACAGAATCCAGGGCGATCTGATCCAACCCGAAACCATGCTGACAATATACGATGAGGCATGGTTTAGGATTAGCTGGAGTTTCTCTACTCACTTGTCCTTGTATGGCATAATTATTGTAAATAAGCATCTGTTTGTGCTCATAACAAGAACAGCGTCTGGCAAAAAAATATAGAAAGTGGTACAACTGTAGTTACTTATCGATCTTGTCAAATCCTCTCTGCCACCATCTGTACTCGTACAACTGGTATTATAAAATAACTATGTCCTCAATACGTGAGAAATAAATGTCTTTAAAGAAGAAAATTAAAATATTTGGAGAGCTGGTGTCCACTTCCGCACTACGTCACGTATTCTTGTTCTTTGTGTTGGCTGGCAGTTGGTAAACTAGAGTAAATGTACATCACTGCCCCCTGATGGACACATGGTGGTAGTGCACTGTAGTTTACATGAAGAAACAAACAAATTCACTGCTAAACCGTTGGGTTATAGCTTTTCCTAATAATCGTGGAAACAATTTATGATGGATAAACAAAATTGAACTCCCACAAAATTGATTTTTGGTCAAAATGTATTGGATTTGGTCCTTTTTTGTTAAATTCAAAAATGATATTGATTAAGCTGTCCCTTATGTGATTCCCATACTGCAACTATTGTCCATCTGTTCTGCAAATGTATACAGTACATACCATACATACCCATAAAATGTGGCAATATATTGTAGATTAATCTTAGATAATGTGATTTTAAACTTAAAATAATTTCAACACAATATATGAAAAAAAAGAGTATTTTCTAATCAATTATATTTTTTTGATATTCATTCTCAAATGTAAATTTGCTGAAGTAAAACCTCACTTTCATGTTTTCTTACTTTCTTTTTATTTAGTTGAACGCTTGTCTTTTTGTCCTAATTTATTTTATTTCCTTTTATGTTGATCCCATCATTTATACAGTATGTACCTATGTATCTGTTTAAGTACTGCAAAGTATTATTGTTTATTTGTATCATTGTATTGTTAACTGATGAAAAAAAAAAAACATTGGACTTGTGTTGTGAAAAGTGAACTAATAGTGCTGAAACAACTCATAGTTTAATGGACTTGTCAATGAACAGAAAATAGATGGGCAACAATTTTAATAGTATTCAGCCTTTGAGTCAATTATCAAAAAATGGCACACATTCTGTGTATCCAGCTTCTTAAATGTAAGGATTTGCTAGTTTTATGTGATAGTAGATTTAATATATTTGGGTGTAGGACTGTTGGTCAGACAAAACAAGTCACTATATTCTTCTGGTACATTTTCCCTATTGTCCAATGGTGGAAGAAGTATTCAGATAAAAATATAAAAGTGTTAATATTACACTGTCAAAATATTCCATTACAAGTAAAAGTTCTGCATTCAAAATCTTAAACAAAAAGTTAAAAAAAAAGTAAATGTAAAATTATTTGTTTGCTGAAAAAGGCCCACTGTGACCGATATATTATTATGTGTTACATTATTAGATTGTTAATACTGATGCAACAATGTCTCAGCTGCATTTTATTGTCATAGCTCGTCAAGATGGAGCTAGTTTTAACTATTTTACACAGCCTATAGTTTTGTGATTTAAACTAGCAGGTCCCAACCTAGGGGCAGGTGGATCTCAAAATACATCTAAGGGATTTGGTTGAATATTTTACAATGCATTGTATTATATAAGGTTTACATTCTCCTTCAAACAGTCTCATCAGTACCAACATGCTTTTATATCTTAATAGAGTTATATGGTAGTATAGTATAGTAAGTTGGTTATCCACTTTTTAAATTAATCAAACCATGTTTTAATTTTTTTTAAATAATTTATTTATTGTAGAAAATCGAATACAGAAGACATATAAGTGATCAATTAATCACAATAAAATAAATAAAAAACTGAATTCCAGGGGACAATATAGGCTACATATACAAAGTCGGAGGACATTATTTATTTATACAAAAATAATGAGGGTTTAGAGTTGTTCGATTTGGATTTGTGGGTATGAGTGTTTGGATATCTCATAACCACTGATGACGTAAAAGTGTTTATTCAGGGATCTGTCTGTTCACGCAAGGGTTCGCATATCTCGCGAGAGTTTGTGCTTCCTGCGAAGAGAAGAACGTACAGCGAACAGGCAGCGTTGTCCAGTCGTCTTGAACCAGGCACACTAAAATGGCGTCGGCTCCGGGTGAGTGGAGAATTAAGATCTTTTATATATATTTTGATGAATTTGGGTTATTTATCTTAAGCAATTTAGTGTTTGGGTTTGTTTAAAAGTGAATGTGCATGCATACGCCGTCTTTTCGGTTTGTATCGTATCAAATATCGTCTAGCGTTAGCGAGCGGCACAAGGCCTAGTCCTGTTAGCTTCGAGACGTTGCGGTACTTTCTACCGGATGGATATTTTATTTCTGTTCACTGAAGTTGAGGCTAAACACCAGAATACCAAATTCATCCAAAAATATATGTAATGCATATGCCGATTTTTCCCGCTTTCCGTAGTTAGCTTTGAAGCGTCGACCTTTAATAAATCACTTAACCTAGTTAGATCAGCGTAATTGAATGGCGACCTAACGACGGGTCAGTGTAGCGTGCTGCTAGCATTAGCATCGCTGCTAGCATTAGCATCGCTGCTCGCGCGCAAATAATGTTTTGTTCAAAGGCTCAGCTAACAGACTTGTAACTTTTTTTCTTTAGCAGATTACAGCACCTACAGCCAGACCACTGCTCAGCAGGGGTAAGAGACTTCAACATACGTTTTTAAAGTTATTGAATGTTATGTTTTTGTTTTTTATATTTATATATGTGTGTGCGTGATTGTCGAATGAGTTTATGGCCCCTCCTCAGTTAAATGTTTGGTGGTTGCTGAAAAGGGACAATGTAGATATCAAAGGGAAGTTAAGGGAATGTGTTGGACTTAAATTGTTTAATGTATGTGATGCATGGAAGTTTCGTAAATTGTTGTTTAATTGCAGATTAATTATTATAAATTATTAAACAAAGCCCACAAGTCCAGGTCTATGGAAGACTCTAACCTTGCGTCTTCTGATGCTATAACTTTTTTTTTTTTGTGTTTCACAGTTATGCCTCTTATGCTGCACAGCCCTCTCAAAGCTATGGACAGTCTACACAGGTGAGATTTAACAGCAGCAAATATTTATTGCCATTTTGATGGTTTTAATTTGATTTCTGATTTAATGTAAAATATTGAATTTAATCATTATAATCAATCAATTGTACAGTTAAGAGGGTAAACTAGTATGAAAAAGTGTGTATAATGATTAAATTAATGACTTTAGTATAAAATGATTACCCAAGTCTTAGTCTTAATGATATTTATTCTACCTAGCTGAAACATGTGCTGTTTTTTTCTTTCTTTTTTCAGCAAAGCTATGGTCAACAGAGTTATGGCTCATATGCCCAACCTGCTGCTGCTGATGCTAGTTACACCCAGACAACTCCTGCTACTGGAGGCTACACCCAGCAGCAGCAGCAACAGTATGGGTCCTCGTATGCTCAGCCAGCATCAGGTGAGTTGTTAAAATATGAGCACTCGACTCATCTTGCCACAAGCAAATCAGGGACAGAGTGATATTTGATCTTAACAAGCATCATTTACCGGTTGACACACTTGTCTCACTCACAATTGAACAGAATAGTGTTAATTCTATCAAATGCAGAAATGGCACAATTTGAGTAGAGGGCATCTCTGCCCAGCTTTGTAGTACACATTTGATTTTTGATGCCATTTTTATAGTCTAGATGACAAAGCAATCACATTAAAAGTATTTCAATTTGAAATCAGTTTAAATTCACATTCCTGTGAACATTCCTATTCCTTTTTTTTTTTTTTTTAAAGGGGAAAAAAGTCTATAGAGGTCTTTTAGCCTGGCTATCCAAATCAGATTTTAGACGGCTATGAACTTGCAACATGTCAGTTAATTGTACAGTGAATGTAGATAACACCTGCAATATGTTTGATGAATGCATATGGACATTGAATTCTACATATGGGAGTTGACTATCAGACTACCCTTATTGATCATAATGTTGGGTCAGAAATCCCCTAAGCTTCAATTGCCACACACGCACCATAACAACACTTTGGTTTGTTATTTGTGTACACACAGCTGGCTATCCTGCTGCCCAGTCTACCACTCAAACATACTCCCAGTCAACCCAGGGTTATGGAGCAAGTGGTTATGACAGTACTCCTGCTGCTGCTGCTCCAGCTGCCTCCCAGTCTTACGGCTCTCAGCCAGGGTATACTGCCCAGTCTGCCTACCCTGGTTATGGCCAGCAGGCTGCTCCCACTGCACCACAGAGGTATGTACCCTTCGACTAGGAACCAAATAACAAGCAAATTCCAGAAGAACATACTAATAATTTCACTAAATGCATTTTTTTTGTCTTATCAGTTACAATGCTAGCAGCCAGCCAGCCAGTTACAACCAAAGTAGCTACTCTCAGCCAGCAGCATATGGCCAGCAACAGGCTGGCTACCAGGCCCAGCAGGCAAGCTATGGTCAGCAGCAGGGGTACCAGCAGCAGACCCAGCAGCAGCAACAGGCTCCTCCTGCTTACCCGCCTCAGGCTTCTGGTTCCTATGGGCAGCCTCCAGCCAGCCAGTACAGCCAGCAAGGTGGACCTCCCAGTTACAACCAGTCCAACCATTACAGTAAGCTCTGCCCACCCTTGCCTAACTGCTAGTCTCTGATCTTCATTATTACAGTTCAGTAAGTCATTTTTTTCCCTCCTCTTTTGTAGATAATTACAGACAGGATGGCCAGAGTGGAGGTTCTGGTTACTCCGGCTCTGAGTCTTCAAGGTACCCAGGGTCAGGGGAAAGGGGCCCTGGCAGGGACGGCTTTGATCGAGGTGGAATGATGCATCGTGGGCGCGGAGGCATGGGCCGTGGCATGGGGTAAGTGTCTTTCCTTAGCACTTCTTCCACATTTATTTTGTTTCTACAGGTCCTGTGGCCACTTGGGGCAGGGCTGAGACGAGGCCGATCAGAAACGGTTGTATTAATCCAAAGCAATATACCAGCAGCTAATGCAATTGTATCCTATAATTTGAGACGGTCATGCTTTATCAGCAATCAATGCTGATAAATGATGAGTTTCCTCTAAAATGCCAGAGGCCCATGATGGAAGGTAGTGTATGTCAACATTTGCATTAATTGTAATTGCTCATTCAGTTTCTCTCAGCCCTGCCTCTAATTTTGTCAAAGGTAAGAAAAAGGTTTGTCCCCTTTTTTTATTTAAAAAAATCTAGAAAAGTAGATTTTGATCAGAGACCTGTGCATAAATGATTAGGTTGAGCATCTTTTATCATAGAACATCATCTGATTACAATAACTTAGAATTTGGATATTTTTAATGATTGGTAAGGGAATGTGATAGAATTGTAATGCAAGAATATCTTATCTTATCCACACATTATCAATATTCTAATGGGTTTCCTTTTTTAAAGAAGGTTCAAACACTGTCTCACTAACAGCAGCATCATTTTTAAACCAGCTTTCCACTATGGTGCATCATTCCCTGAGGAAATGCTACAAGAAGAATGCAGTGTGATCAGGGTGTTCCTCAAAAAGATCATTTCTCTCGGTGAACCTCTCCCTGAATAAAAATAAATAAAAAGTAGTTTCATAAATAATGCAGATTTCCACCCCTTCCAATTATGACCTGGAGTCCTCACCTAAAATTTATACTGTGTCCTGAAAGACCTTACAGCAAATTTTATTTTAAGGAATTTATGAATACACACGGGCCTCATGCAGTATATTCTGTTGCATTTCAAATACACATTTACAAGTGCTATTTGGGTCAATATATTTCCTCTTTAAGGTTTATTCTCCATTTACGGATACATTCGCTGGTGTTATCAGTTTGTGGTTGGGTTTTGCAAGGCTGTCATTGGCAATAACTATTTGTCCTCATTTGACTGGCCTGATGTAATACCAAAAATGAAAACGTGCACCATACAAGTAACAGAGTCAAATATGGTAATGCAACTGCAAAACCTCTGTAATAAGTTTCATCCTACAGAGAGACAAAGAAAACGAGGAACTACTTTCTCAAGTTTGAGTAAATTTTCTGCTTGTAGCTCCAACATTGGTCCTAAAAGATGAGTATATCACTCAATGCCATCTAAAATACTAAAAATATCTTAAATCTCCTAAATGTTTTTTCTGTGGTCAATGTCTCAATATCCATTCAACATTTTAAATATCCAGCTTTAAAATGTTTTTAATTAAATATTAATAAATTGCATTAAGGTTAAAAAGAATGATACAAATCACACCCACTATTATTTGTCAGACATGTACTGGCAGCATTTTGTGGTGTTGCACCTCCTCGACAAAGCTGGAGGGAAAAAAACAAGTCTAGTGATGTCTCAAGACGTGGGAAAACGCAGTGCTTGTTAAGGCTGTGTATACCGACACTATTTGTTCACTGTAACAATATTTAAGGTGTGTCTTAATGCGGATACATTCAGTATACAGTTAACATTCAGTGTATTATACGTATTTGTATTGTATGTAGGTGTGTATCCCTCCATGATAGTGAAATTAGAACTCTTATTGAGCTGGTCCTCGACACATTTTCTCTGGGTCCATCATTGAAATGGCAATTAAATTTGCTCTCTGTGCAGATAAGGCATTTGAACAGTTTGTTTCCTGTTAGTGCACATTGACTGCTTCTCTGTAGCTGAACTAAACTCCAAATCGGATTAACTGACATTCAGCTCCCCTGGATTTTTTTTTTTTTTTTAAAAGGGTTACCAACCAGGGGTGTTATGGTCAACAGAGGCTGGACTTTTGGTTTAGATTTTTTTATATATCACTGCTGTGAAATGAAAAGATGAAAAACTTGGGCCGCCAAATCCCCCTCCCCCCTCCCCCCAATACGACAGAGGCACTCAACCCATATAAATATTTACGTCACGACGGGTTTTAATTTTTGGGAGAAAGCCCTTTTTCAAATCTTGACCGATTTTAGTTTTGGGACGGAAATGGCACCAGACTGAATGGCTGTTTGTTCAGGTGTCCTTTTTTTCCTTTTTTTTAAATAGAAGAACTTTGCTTTTCTGGTACACCAGTCTAATCCTTTTTTATATGATAGACCTTTGCATGACTTCTTAATTCTGGTTTTGGTGCAGCTAATACACATCTATATACACACAGTTTTTAGACATTTCGGTGAATTTACGGTACAGGGATCTAATCAAGCAACTCTGCAGTGTTAACAAACTAGACGCATTAACAAACTGCATAAATAAGAATATAACCCTAAATGCATATATACATTCAGAGTTGGTATAGATGTTTTTATACTTCCATTTTCATTTCAGCATAATTTTAGCTTTGCACAGGTATATTTGTGTTCGGGGGGGAGTGGGCACATTATGTCATTTTGAAATGTTTGAAAATGTTTTTGTGGTACAAATGTTTGATCACATTCTTTTTGAACACTTTTTAACATTCTTTGTCACATTTATACCGTACAGGTAACAGTGAGAGCCATTTAAAACCATCTTTTCTCTAAAAGTATCTGTACTGAGTACAGAGCCGCCAGCTTAAGCAGCAGGAGGGAGCTAAAACAAAGATTCGGGGTCTGCCTTTTTTCAAGAACTGAGGATGGTGGTTTTTATAAGCATGATGGCATAATTCACCTGAAAGTCTTTGTTTTTGATTTAAGTAAGCCTGGTAATCACTGTAAACATTTATTTTTGGTGTTGATTTGACTTGAACAATTGTATAATTGTATTTTTATTTACTTTATTACCTGGTGAATGTGATCACCTCTACATGTGAAATTTCAGATGCATTGTGTCTATTTTATACACTTGTTCATATAAGTCAGCTGTCACCTTTTTGTAAGAGCTAATGTTATTAGGCTGTTTTTTGTTTCTGGTTACAACTATGAATGCCATCAATGCATCTGAAATATTTCTACCTGTGTACAAATGTTTGGGTTTTGTCACATTTTCAAAGGCAGTGAAAATGTTAGTCATTCATATTTTTGCACAAATGTATCCACTACTGAAAACTGTCACTGAAGTTGTACTTAGCTAGCTAAAGAATGGCACATAGTTAATATTCTTATCCCCTCGAGTCAATTGTGTATTTCTAATTTCGGGGAGTTTTTAGTTGCTGTTGGGCTAGTTAGAATGTTTTGATTACTCCCTCAATCAAGCAACTTTGCTCGAGCCATGGAAGTGGCTGTAAAAGGGAAGTCGCCTTCATATCTCCATTTATTCCCCCATAGCAGCGCTGGAGACAGAGGTGGCTTCAGTAAGCCTGGTGGTAAGTTAACGAGTATTACACTGGTTAGTCCTTTCAAATCCTTAAACTTTTTGAGCAAATATGCATCGAGTATTGATGTGTCTTTACATTGTGGTGTGCAAAATTTATTTACATGAACCCATCTGAAAATATTTGGGATTTTTTTTTTCAATGCCTGAGACCATTTTCTCTGGGGTACTTGGTATAATTCAGTCACTGCTTATGGTTTGACAATGAGTTTTTGACAGGTTAATGACAAATTTTCACTCGAATGTGTGTTACTGCTTTTACCAAATCTCATGAGCCGATTTCCTGGGTTTTTTTGAGGGATTTACTGGTCTTAAGAGGCTTTTCAAATGACACACAATTATTTGCCAAAGGGTCTGAGGTTCTTTTTCAATTCAATATATCTCTTGTGGGAATTGTGGTGTACCATAAGGTGCCATTTTCAACATCCCAATATGGCTGGCAGCGTCTAAGGGAGTGTCTGGGTTATCTGTTGTGCTACTCTTCTGGTTTTGTACACGCACTGACTTTTCTCAATCTGTTTCTCTCTCCCTTGACTGATGGACTACAGGACCTATGAGTGACGAGCGTGAAATGGGTGAGTACAGTCCAACAAGATCCCTTTTTACACTTAATATACTGAATACTGTGTTTCTCTATGAAATATTATTATTACTCAATATTTACATTCTTTTTTTCTTTTTTGTAGGACGCCCTGAAGAGCAGGATGACTCTGAGAACAGCACGATCTACATCACAGGATTGACTGAGAAGGCTAACCTGGAGGAGATGGCCGAATTCTTTAAACATGTTGGACCAATCAGGGTAAGAAAAGCTCTCCACTCTAAATTTTGGTGCTGGCTAAAGTAATGTGCGAATGAAAAGCAATGCATTTTCATTGTGTGTCTTTAGATTAACCGCAGACTTGGCCAGCCTGCCATTAACATATACACAGACAAGGACACGGGAAAGCCCAAGGGAGATGCCACCCTGTCCTATGAGGAGCCAATCTGTGCCAAAGCAGCTGTGGAGCATTTTGATGGTACGTTTTATTAACCGTTCACATAAAGCCTGAACAGAATGCAATAAATAAATGCATGTATCTAAAAGCACCTGTTCCATCAACTAATATCTTAATTGTTGTTTTTGTCTTAAATTGTAGGAAAGGAGTTTCAAGGCCGAAGGCTTAAGGTGTCCATGGCACGCCGTAAGCCCATGATGGGTGGAATGAGGGGTGGCATGCCCATGAGAGATGGCATGATGGGTCGTGGAGGTAAATGTCAGAAGTATTCGTTAGTGTTGGACCATTTTAGGACATGTTTACACTAGAGGTGTGGTGATATACCGGCAAACGATAACGTTTCGTCACAGTCAAGTGCTTATGTGGTCCGCCGTTGGTAGCTTTTGGCTCCACGTGGAACCACTTGCTTCAGACGACAACTTGCAGAACAATTGAACCCTGTAGCCTAGCGAAAACATAAAAAGTAATTGGAATACGTTCATATGATAAATAAGAAATCTGTTTCTTTTCAGGAATGATGGGCCGTGGAGGAGACCGTGGCGGGTTCATGCCACGTGGTGGACCTCGTGGTATGGGCAGAGGTGGACCCACCGGAGGCAACATGCAGCAGAGAGCTGGGGACTGGGAGTGTCCTAACCCGTACGTATTATTTCATAGTGCAGTATCTTCTTGGGTGCCTTCTTTGTATCAAAGATTAGTTTGTAATGTATTTAATGGTCTGTGTTCCCAGGGGTTGTGGCAACCAGAACTTTGCCTGGAGGATGGAGTGCAACCAATGCAAAGCGCCCAAACCAGAAGGGTTAGGCGGTGGCCCTCCGTTCCCCCCTGGAGGTGATAGAGGCAGAGGTGGAATGGGAATGCGTGGAGGCAGAGGTATGGACCGTGGTGGTCCGGCGGGAGCTGGAGGCCCAGGTGGCCCTGGAGGTTTCCGTGGAGGTTGGGGAGGCGACCGTGGTGGATTCAGAGGACGAGGTGGAATGGATAGGGGAGGTTTCCGTGGGGCCGGGCGTGGGGGACCACCCATGGATCGAATGGGTGGCAGAGGTGGAAGAGGAATGGGCCCACCAGGTGGCAAGATGGATATGAGGTAGGATTAAAACTCCTTAACCAAATGTTTTATTGCTCTTGCCTTTGAGTAACTCTAGGACTGCTGACCATATGAATGAGAAAAAAATTTGAAGCCATTAACAAAAGCAAATGAATGCAAACCTGTTACCAGAATGAACACGGCAAGGATGTGTCACTCATTACTTTTCTGTTTCTCTTCTTTTTTTAGGGACCATCGCCAGGAGCGCAGAGAGCGACCCTACTGAAGAAAATCTTTTTGAATGTTCCTCTTGTGGAATTTGATTTTTAAGACGAGAATTTTTAATTTATGATTCCATATTTCGATGGTTATATAACTGCTTTCATACATCCTGTGCAGTTTCATTCAACTCCTGTTTCCATTTATTTTTTATTTTAGTATACCCATGTTTATGCCGCATCTTGTACTGTGCATGTTTTTTTTTTTTTTTTTTTAATATGATTAGATTTGACATTGTGTTGTAAAATGCATTTTTTGTTTTTTTCCATTCGTTGACATAATTGCTTCCCCTTTCCAATAACTAGCAATTGTATGATGACACATTTGGGAATTAAAATTTTACTGATTTGATTTGAGTTGTGGGTTTTACTCAAATGTACAAAATGAAGTCATACAGGAAGATCTAACGCAGATTTATTATTGCACTCTTATTTTAATTATACATACTGTAGATGGTGTGGAGGAGTGTTTCAGTATTTGAATATTGGCGACTGGGATCTGAGGAGATTATGAAAGCATTCACATGACTTGGTCAAGAGATTATGGTTTAGCTCTGCTGAAGCCATATTCCTCTTTGATCTGTGACTTTCAAAAGAATCTGCCCGTATCTCTCCCTGGAGGCCGGAGTATAGGACACATTTTAGGGTGACTGAGTGAAAGCCATCCACGACGTTATGGACTTGCCCTGCTTGAGTCACTTGAGACTTTTATTACTATATCCTAAAGAGACGGTATTAATGGTATTTTTCAAGTGCATCTGCTCTCTGGCATTTTTAGACCAAAAGTACTGCTCTACTTTTTTTGTTTTCTGCTGTATATTCCTTGTTTGCAGATGGGGAACATCTGCAGGTCTAAATGGCTGCTGCTTACTTTTCTTGCCAATAGGTGGCGCAGTTTGAACTGAAACTTCTGCAGTTTTGATTGATGACATTGTTTGATCCTGGTTTCTGGTGCTTCTCATTAATGATACTGTCTCCTTGTTCACACAAGACTCAACTGAAAAACATTAGCTTACAGGACTTCAAGCCTTTTCTTATGAATTATTTTATTTTACCCTTTTTACTGTCTTTTATAAAAAATAAAAAATGGCAGTGACTTATGTATATAATTGAGCAATTTTCCTTATAAGGAAATCCAGTTGAATTGAGCACTGTTATTAATCACAGATGTAAATCTTTGGCTCATTTAATTTTTAACATCTGGGAAACACATGGCTGTTAAAACCATCCTGCAGCTCTTTGTTTTCTTTTCATACACTTATGTTACCACTGGATAATCCTGCCTGTACTGTTCTGTCAAAGTAATCTGGTGAGAGAGTTTGTTGCAGTATTTTCTATTTAGGACATAAACTTTTGTCTTTATTCTCAATGGCCTATAGGTCATTCTCTTTGAAACGCAGCTTTGTATGTCAGAAGTGGTCTTACCTCACAATGTTATGGACGGGATACAGTAAGGTTCATGTCTGTCTTGTTTTATTTACAGCCCTCTAAATTGTTCCTTGGAAAACCTGGTCACAGCTGACATCTTAAAGTGCTTCTCATTTGCTGTTCATGTGGATTAATAGAGTGCCGAATGCTCTGCCTCTCTCTTTACTGACAGAAAAGCTGATTCATTGAGGCCCAGAAAATGATCTCATCAACCCCCACCTCCTCCCTCCCTCTCTTTCTCTCTTTTCTCTCCCTCTCTCTCTTTTCCGCCCCCTTCGCTTCCCTTCTTTCTCTCTCTCTCTTAAACAGACACATCCCTCTTTTTAAATGAAAACAAGCCCTCCTCCTCACCAGTGGGCTTCGCTTAAATTCAAACAATCACACATTAGGAGAGAACATGAGCCGCTCCAATAGATTGTCAAAGGGGAAAATTTGACTTTTAAAGGCCCACTCAGAAGTCTTTAAACATGAATTCCAGGTATATTTACATGCAATTTAAGAGTTGGACTTATAAGTTAATAAGAGTTTCTGTGTGTCCAAACAAAACAAGGGTGTGTGTATCTCATTGACATAACATTATGAACAAGTTTTCAGCAGCATCAGAAAACATTAAAAAACTGAGTTTGTATTAAAATGACCAGGATTCATAGAAGTTTCTCATCATGTGCTTCAAGTTTTGTCTGTAAGGCCTTTTGTTTACAGGTAGATTACATGTGTCTTTAGATCCGGGACAGTTTCCCGGATGTTTTTCAAGTTCTTAACATACCAATAAAACCTGAAAATCAGGTCTTCACCAAAGTTTCAAACCTTATGTTGATCTGTAAAACCATTAGTCCAAGGTAATATCAATAACAGCATGTCTGCTCTTACATTCTCATGCTGGCCTCTTTATTTCTACATGATATAGGAGAGAAATCTTTTCCTTATTGAATGTAAGCTACACTAACAGCCTGTGTATCTTGTGCAGTATGTGACCATCATGTGCTATTGAATTGGCTACTTTGTCTTGTGCTGTGTTTACAGCCTGGACTGGATAACACTGTCTACTGTACATCTCACTATCTGCCTTTATAATCCCCCAATCTCCTGCTGTTTCAGGGTTTACCAGCTCTGTGTGCCTCCTCCAAACTACTAATCACACGTTCATTGTAAAACAAGGTTGTGAAAGCTGAACTGATGTATCGGTTCTGCTTTAATCATTGTTAAGAAGATAAAGTCGGATGGGAATTTCTTGCAATAAGCAGAATTGGTCCCATGATGCTGAGATGCAAGATTTATTGGCCACTTCGGGCTATTTGGTGAAGAGACCACACAGAGACTTCATTATTGAGAGACAATGAATCCTTCTTATGTGTTAACCCAAGTGAAAACTCCCCACGAAATATATTTCTTATTCTCTTACAGAGAAGAAAAACCGCGCAACCAATGCATCACCATGATGGAAAAAGTACCATGGAGTTGAATAAATGAAAATACATGACTCTTCTACATGCATTTGACAGCTTTCATGTGTTACAGTGTCAGACACATAAAACACGACGCATTGCTACAGATTCCCCCGGCTGTGTGTAGAGTACTCCCGTTTGAATCAGTGCCTCCTGACTTGGTGAACATGGGGTTAAGTTTCCCTCCTCTGCCGAGCGTTGATCCCTCATAATGGGATGTGCCACCGAGTCGCTCTGCCGGTCTAAGCTACAGCAGGTCAACATATTCAGCGCAAGAGGCGGGCCTATGTGCGGGGAAGATGAGCCGTGGACTCAGTGCTGCTCAGTGATTTCATCCATGAGGAGCTCACTGACCGCCTCAGACTCACAGACATGGTGACACGTGGATTTTTGTGGCCGAGAGGAGACACCGGCCACCGGGAGGATTAACAGGTCGTCGCATGGGTGTGTGTCGGCGTCCCGCACCGGCCCGCTCTCCTTCTCACTCCGGGACCCGGCGATGCGCTCTTTAAAGGAAACGGGTTTCGCAGAGACATCCGGAAAAACGCATCCATGCGCCACGGCTAGTCCGCATCCCGATATGCCTCTGACAACACAAAGCCCGGTTTCAAGGAGCTCCCATAAGAAACCACACACGCAAATCGCCATGGGTGCGTCGACACGGTTATCTCGCTGTATTTTGCGGACGACGCTTTGCAGCGCACTTGTGCAATGAGACAATCGGGGATTATCAAGTAGACTTTATTGATAGGCTGCATAATTCGACAATATGGCTGATCAGAGCAACATCCAGTCCGCCGCCTCCAAGAGTATCCGGCCTTTTAAATCCAGCGAAGAATACCTGTACGCCATGAAGGAGGATCTGGCGGAATGGCTGAACACCCTGTACGATCTAGATATCACTGCGGACACCTTTATGGATGGGCTGGGGACGGGCTGTGCCCTCTGTCGGCACGCCAACAACGTGAACCGCGCGGCGCAGGACTTCCAGCTGGAGTACCCGGAGGCTGCGCACTCCATGAAGGTGCCATCTAAAGATGTGGTCTTCCAGTCACGCAATGTTGTCTCTGGCTCGTTCGTGGCGCGGGATAACGTGTCCAATTTCATCAGCTGGTGCAGGCAGGAGCTGTGGATCAAGGACGTCCTCATGTTTGAGACCAACGACTTGGTGGAGAGATGCAACGAGAAGAATTTTGTTCTGTGTCTCCTTGAGGTGGCGCGACGTGGAGCCAAGTTTGGCATGTTGGCCCCCATGTTGATCCAGTTGGAGGAGGAGATCGAGGAGGAGATCCGGGACCAGGAGAGCCTGCGGATCGATGCGGAGGAGCCAGCTGAGCAGAGTCCGCCCAGCAGGTGTTTCAGTCGGAAGGAGAGCAGCCAGAGTGTGGAGACGGAAGATGAACCTGAGCCAGAGCCGTTCATCTGGCCGCAGAAGAGAGTTTTGTGTGACATGCGAAATTTGGATGAGTTGGTGAGTTGAAAAGATCAAAACAAAAGCCTGTGTATATTATTACCTGGTTTAATTACACTGCTTAACCAGAGTGGACGCCATAAAATGTGTAATAACTGCATTATGAGTCATGCAAGTCATCATAGTGTGATGATTTTACTGCTCAATTTTTACACCATCTATTCATCACTATTTCGCAAGTGGGAAATATTGATTCCCACAGGTTTCTCCCACTGGCCTTGTCCAGAAGTCAATATCACCCAGTGAGTTTTGTGTGGTGCTAAAAAGTATGAAGCAGCTAATAAAAGACCAACCTCCCCCGCAGTAAAACACAGAAAAGTGAAGCAGCCTCTCTGAAAACATCATATCAGTGCTATGAAGAAGACAGGCGCCTTATAGATCCCCTGCTGTGGGTGTGTGGTGCTTACATCGTACATTTGTACTATGCTGTTAGATTCCTGCTCACCTGTAGGTTCAGTGTGTGTTTGGACACCCACATTCTTGCTTTCCCTGAAAGGTCACAGGTCACCTCGGTGACATTACTCATGCATTCCTGTAGAAACGTCAGCTCTGCCTCTACAGTGTTGACGAGCATCTTCAGCCTCTTTCATTTAGCTCGTCCATCAAGAATAATCAATACAATATGCTGCAGGCCGGCAAGACATAATCGTGTCCAGCTCCTTTACCAGCACTACTAAAAATGTCCCTTCTGGCAGTTTGGTTTTAATACATTTCCTATCCCGTGGAGTTCAAACCATCGGCTCTTGTCATGTGTCCTGTTGAACTGGCTGACCTTAGCCACGCCTGCCTGACACGAGCATATTAGAGCGGCAACGGTCGTGTTAGGGTAAAGCTAATGAGCAGACAGACAGACCAGCGGTAATATGTGGTGATATTTTCATGTTGAAGAGAACAATGTCTGTCTTTTGCACCAAACCTGCGAGGGACAGCAGAGAGGAGGAGGAGGGGGGGTGGACAGTCACACTCATACTGCTCAGGCAGCAGAGCGGAGCGGCTGTGTGACCTCCGCAGACAGAAATAGGAGAGCATGTGGAAGAGGATGTGCGCTGTTCGTATCTAGACTGTCTGAGCACACTCTCGCTCATATAACTGAGTTCTGAGGATTATACAAGCTGACGGCATTTTTCGGGGACAAAAAAAATCCCAGGAAAGCTACAGAGCGTATGCCCGTCTCTTCTTTTTCTGTCATCCACACTGTCACATCCCTCAGCAGTCGGACAGTGACCGACACACACATTTGATTTGACGGATTCGGGAAGTGGCACTGCCAGTCATCGTGTGTCTGGTGAATAAAATCCCTTCCACCCTCCCTGTCATCCTTAGAAAATGGCTTACATGCAACATGAGGCTCTTCAGACGAGAAACCACAGTGGCACTAAAATGAGAGGCCTCAATATCAAAATAGTACAAGCGTAGTTGTATTCTAATGGCTTCAGCTGTTCCTGGACCGTTTCTCATTTTGAGGCCAAGACATATTTCCACTGGATACTTCCTAAAGGGACAGTTTGGAAGTTTTCAAGTGGGGTTGTATGAGGAACTTATCCATAGTCAGTGCATCACCTACAGTAGATGGCGGTCGACACGCCCCCAGTTTGGAGAAACAGACCAGCCCAGCAACATGATCTGCTGTGGACGGGGGCGTCAGCAAAACATATTTTAACCACCTAAAAGAAAAGGCCCACCTAAAAAAATGTCAGTTTAAGTTTACGCTATATTTAGAATATTTTCAGGCGGCTCTTTCCGACGGGGAGCTGAAGCTGTTATCTATGTGTTATTGTGAGACTTTGGTGAATCCTAGCTAATCCTTTAAAACGCCAAAGTCACACATTACCACAAGCGAACTGACCGATCGAGGCAGCAGTAGCTCAGGACTCTGCTGTTGTGTGAGGTAAAATGACTGTTTTTGTCGATGGAGTCTGGTGGCTTTGAAGAAAGCGTAGACAACGGCTTCAGTTCCCCGTCTGACGGCAAGGTAAAGCGGTGAAAATGTTCTAAATATAGCGTACCCTTAAACTGCTATTGATTTTTTTAGATGGCTACAAAATACGTTTCGCTGCTGCCCCCGTCCACAGCAGCACAGTGCTTTACTTCCATGTCGGTACTCCTGCCTACTTCTCCAAACTGTGGCCGTGCCGACCTGCATCTGCTGTACGTAATACACTGATGCACTAGAATAGTACCTCATACAACCCCACTTAAAATAATCCGAACTATCCCTTTAATGTCCTGGACTGAGTGTCTTTCTGACCATGAAACAATCAAAATCAAAGTTTCTTTGCTAAATATCTGCTCAATCAGCTCAGCTGCAATGCATTAGGCCTCTCTGTCCTCCGGAACATCAGTCACAAGTTTATCCCGCTGAATACTTTTCCTCTTATTTCTGTCTTACAAGAGATTAGTGTCTCGTTATTACTGGGAACCTCATTGCTTGCAGACATGTATATCTGACAGGGAGGGAGAGGGAGAAAGTTAAAGGGATTAGTTTCATTGGTCCACATCTGTGACATCAGACTGTGCGAGTCTATCAGGCAGAGACAACTTTCCTGCATCATCCAAGACAGATTGCATTTCACAGGAAGGCATGACTCAGTTTTTTTCTCTTTGTGGATTTGAAAAGATGTGAAGCTACTATTCATGATTTCATTTTGAATTAAAAAAATAAAAATGCCTCCCTATTCATGTACAATAAAATTATTGATGAAACATCTACCTACGATCAGCATGACCACCAAGTATTATATGAGCCTGGAATACATTGTCTTCTTTGTGCATTAATCAGAATTCAGAATTGCATATCAAGACCAACTTTAAATTCTTGCGTACTATCTTAAAAAAAAAACAATTGCCGTTTGTTTCTCGTGCGGCTCAGAACGTCTCAATGAGCTTTGTACATTTGGCAACTGGGTACTCTTCTGTACTTTGTGTGGTAGCTGGATGATCAATCTAATCTCCTTGTTAAGTTCAACAAGACAATACAAGTGTAGCGATAATAGGATTACAGGTCATTATTCTAACGAGTGTATAGTAACAGTCTGCAGACAGACAGCAGGATTATTTTAAGTACAAGTCCCTATGAGGACACGGTAGTTCAATAATCACAGGAAAAATGTTTCCCCAAATATTGTATGATTTGCCAGCTTTACCCTCTGCTTATGTAACAGTGAAGTAAACTTGAGACTCTTAATGCAAACAGTCGATGTGTCACAGGCTTTGTTCAATAGATATTTAACCTTTAGGAAGCTGTTGTCTATCCTGGTTACAACACACCCTCTGAAACACTCACCGCCGCCGTTTCTCCCTCTGATCTGCCACTACGTGTGATTACTCACATCACTGCGGGATGGTTTTCCACTGCAGAGCTGAGGAAGTGACCGGCGTGTCATTTCCTTCATCATAGAATGAGTCGGTGATAAGTGTTCCTTTCCCACCTCCCCACTCTTTTAGGTGTTTTTTCTCTCAGTAGTAGCACAGACAACAGCTGGGTCACATTTCTATAAGTCAACATAAAGTTTATCCTTTGCATTAGGGGATTTTTCTTTCATATCGCCACTAGACAGGGATTATGCCAGCGACTTTGATTGTATTTTCCTATACGCTGCACGCAGCCCAATGTAAAGAAACATGGCCGTCTACCTACGAAAATGACTGAATGAATATTTTCTTGCAATCAGGCCCAGGCTCAGCTCTGCAAAGTGACACACATGTGATCATTTAAATTACACTTACTGTCCCCTTAATGCACACTCTAATTGTTCACATGTTTACTGCATGCATAGGCATCTGCGCTGTGCAGTATTGGAGCTTGTAAACAACAGACAATTGGAGCTTTACAGCCTTCCTTCCTTCGCATCTTCCACCCTTCTTCTTGCTCAGTCATATAAACTGGTTCATGTCTCTTCTCACCCCAGGCTTCAACATTCAGCCCGTGTTTAGTTCATATATGTGCTCATTCCCATCCCCCACCCCCGTCTCCGCCCGAGATGATAAAGCGAAGAGCACAACAGTATGTCTTGTTGGTGGCATTGAAGGGGGAGATATGAATAGAGCGCCACTGTTGACAGCGAGGCAATCAAAGGCTGACGACTCAATCAAAGACTTTGCATGGAGACACCAGCAGGGCGAAGGGGAGAAGGGGCGAATAAAGAGAGAAAATGTGTCTATTATGCCTGTATGGACAGTCTGCTCCATTAACCTTATGGGCCAATTCATGCATTCAGGGAATAAAAAAAAGGGGAGTAGACAACAGATAGTGTGCCTAGAGTGACTTCACTGTACACTCTGTTAAACCGGACTGGAATGGATGTGACTCTGGGAGGGAGAGCTACAGTAGAGAGCGGAGCTAGAGCGAAAGAGAAAAGTAGGTCATCATGCTCTGCATTGGGCCACACTCGTACGCTTTGCTGAGAGAGCGTGGCATCCTTCAGTGTTTCTCCCTCCTGCGTCACGTGCACTCGTGTTTTTAGGGGTTTAATATTTGAACGTTGTTTTTCTTTTCTTTTTACCCTATAGACTTTGCACAGTAACAGCACACACCAGATCGCACTGCTCCTCCTCACCAGTTTCCATGCGGCAGGGTACATGTGGAAACAGCTGACTCCGCACTTTAAATATCGCTTTGTGTCGTTATTGCATTGCGTTTGGGGCCAATCCCCTGATCGTTTGCATGATTTTCATTTACTTGGGTGTTTGTACGAATGGGCGTCTGTCTGTGTGAGTGGTCTGGTTATTTTCTGCACCTGCCTGCAGCCTGCTCATGCTGGTCTCAGGTGGAGACTGTCAGGATGGTGAAGAGAGTAGAGCATCAATCCCTCTCACCTCGACTGTCACGAGGAGAAGTGTTGAGTGTTCTTCAGCCTCATCATAACAAACCCGTAAATGATTTAGACGCCTGCCTGATATTTAACTTCCTCTGCCGGGTGATTACACTGCTGTCTGACTAAAGCAGAGGCATTTATCTTGCAGCACTTGATGTCCATTAGATTCATATAATCTCCCTGCACCCCATAGGGCGTCATGTGGCCGCCAGAAGACAGGCATTGATCTTCAGAGAGTGGTTTTACTTGAAGTGGTGGATGAGGCCCTGGAGTCAGTGTGAGGACATTTTTCACCCTGATCAAACACACAACACAAGGTTATAAAATATATAAAGTTATTGTTTTTGTAACAACTAAAGAAATAGTTAAAAATGTTGTGTGAGCCGCTTATTCGCTTTCTTGTGTCTGCACAGTAAATACGCTGTAGATCTGCTGACGGGCGGAGTGGACGGCGAGCTCTCTCCTGTTTCCAGTCTTGGTATTGTGGTGGTATCGATCTTCTAATCAAACTCTCAGCCGGGAATAAAGGCCCATATTTCCCAAAATGTAGAACCATTGCTGTAACGCATTCTTTGCTTGTGATATTTCTGCCTGTTCTCGCTGTGGGTGGTTCCTAACTGACACACCTGGTCCTGAGGGGTTCATCCCTGGTCTGGCCTGTTGGACCAGCGTGCTAACAGTCTCTAAATACACTGTATATTTCCATGATCTCCCCCCCAGGCTACAGGTCCACCATAATTAGCACTAATTCAGCATTTCGGCACCTCCCTGCACCCCTCAGGTTGTTTGAAGAGATCATTTGTACAAAGGAGGTTGTTCCGTGTTTGTGAGGTGTTGCTTGGTTGTCCACAGAGGAGTTGTTCATACAGGCTGTCAGCAGAGAGCTTTAATAGGTGGATAGAGTCTGATCTGTATCTGTCTCAGTGTGCATCCACAGGCTTTAGGAATGCTTACTTTGGGTGGTGAAGCAATAACCCTTCAAGTTTCAAAAACTCTCCCTCCTACCGTGTAGGCGCCCGCAGTGTTTTCTTGTCTCTCTTTGCTTATCTGATGGTGAGGTTGTGTTATCTTGGAAAGTTTCCAGTTGTGATAGGAGATCCTCAGGGTAACAAGCTAATCCAAGAGTTGAGTCTTATTGTCATTTTTGGAATTTACTTTGAAAACATGCTGTGCCATCTTTTAATCCTCCCAATTTTCTTTACCTTTTGAAAAGACTATGTGTTTATTTGTCGTAAACCCCTCCAAGTTGTCTCTCAGGCAGTGCGGAAGTTGAATCCTGGAAACACCCTTGTGTAAATTCCTGTGGAGTGAGTTTTGATGTTTAGTTTTTATTGTTGGAGTTTGGCAATACTTATCCTTTGCATAACAATCATGAAAGAAGCCAGTTACAGCAGGCCAGCACACCTTTGTTTGATGACTGCAGACTGTGTGGTTGTACGCTGTTTGCTGACTCATGAGAACAGACTAATATACAAATGTATGGCTTCTAAGAGTACATTTATGAAATGTCGATCCCAGCCAGGGAACTTAACCCACAAAACAAGAACAAAATGAAAACAGAACTATATTTTGTGTATTCACATAATAACAACTTTTATCTCTCAAATGTACTTATTAGAGTAGAACAATATTGCCAACTTGGTACATTCCTTCGTTATGATACCTATATGTTAGCTACTGTCTTAGTGTGGCGTGTTAGTCCACATTTCAAATCAGTAAAGAAAATGGGAAATAAAATCTATGCATCTTATCTCCCCCTCCCATTTCCTCTCTTCATCCCCAGGGATTGCAAAACCCTCAACGCCTTTCAGATGTTTGCAGGTCAGGAAGGAAAGAAATGAAGAGATTGTCGACTCACACAGAGCAGATATGGCGTGATCTGAGCAGTAGGGTCATCAAAGCAATATGTGCTGTGCATGTTCTTTACATGGAGGCAAACCCAGCTGCTCAATCTAAAGGGAACGTCGCAGCAGACTCTTAATAACGAACGTGTTTCTCTCTCTGCTCAAAACATCTCTGCATTCCTATCTTAAGATAGATACAGCACATTCTCAGAATAGGGGCGTGTTGTGGATTGTTCAATCACTTTTTCCTGTCTTTTCCTCCTCGAACATCTGCAGCTCTTGCTGAAAGCGTCTCTCATGTGACCAACATTCATCCATAATTCATCTTTCAGTTTTTCGCAGTGTTACAGCGCCACTTCCGCATGTTTCCTGCGTGACCTTGTCTCCCTCCTCCCCCTTTATCTCACTCTGGTGCGTGTGTGTGTGTCTGTTTTGGTTTCAATGTGTCTGAGTGTACCCATTGTTGACACAGGGAAGACATGGGAAGTGCACACATTTCATGTCAAAGGCTTCACAGAGTAAATATGTCAAATGCCAGGGCTGCTATTGATTATGTTATTATTAAAACCCTTCATGGTTCGCCTGCGTATCCTGCTCAGTGTTTCGCACGAGACACAGTGTGCGAGTCCTTCACCTTCCCTCTGGAGGAAAACGTATGACCTCAGCTGAACAGCTCTGGGGGAGGTTTTTTGGAAGACAGAGAAAGGCTTTACTATAGCAAGAATAAAAAAAAAAAAAAGAACAGTTAAAAAGGGGAAGGGTAAGGCTATGTGTTTGTCTGTTGCCATAGCAATCTTTCCATTAAGTCACTGGCCGGGGTTTTTCCAAACAGGGCTCGTCCACCTACTGACAGAGTGAAAGACGGAGTGGCAGACCAGAGAGACAGAGAGGGAGCAAGCAGATGTAGAAATGTAAGCAAAAGAAAGAAAACAAAGACAAATATAGGGCTGGTCAGCGAGTGCACGGGCTAAGAATAAAGGCTGATAGACATCAAAGCAGACGGGAGAGAAAAGACAGAAGCAGGTGAGAGGGAGAACAGAGAGGCAGGTGAGGGGCTGAAGCTTAGGGCCCAACCCTCCCTCTATAATCAGCATGGGAAAGAATGAGGGGTGCTGTTTCAAGAAAATAACAAGGTGACTCTATAATCTTCTGAACACACGATAATGTAGGTGTTATAGTCCAGCCTGCTCACACACACGACGCATGTGAGCCATGTCCCTTCAGCCCTGTACACAGCATGAAAGCTACTGTAAACAGCCAAAGGGTGGGAGCTCACAACCTGACATTTTCCTCTAACACGTTATTTGATCACTTAAATATGAATAAAATACTCTCCTGCCCTTGGTAATGGCTGCCCCTGCACGCACAATCATGGAGCAGTTGTTTATCATCTCTTGCTGTGCTTTCCTCTATCCTCTTTGCCTCTTTACTTTCTCTCCCTCCTGGTCAACAAGTGTGCATACGCCTTTGTCTGAGAGAGACGCCAAGAAAAACATCAAAGTTGGCCAATCCTGCGAGGGCCCTAGCCTGTGCAACACAGGCGGATCTCGCTCCACCCTGCAGTTGTGTCTGTGCCTAATAAGCACCCCCCAACCACAGCAAGGGCACTGGCTCTGACTCTCTCGATTCAAAACCCAGCTGGCAGCACAGGCCTGCTGACATCATCATCACCACCAGTCTGGTTTCTGAGCTCTCTCTCTCTCTCTCTCTCTCTCTCTCTCTCTCTCTCTCTCTCTCCTTAATGTATGATGTCACAACCAGAAAAAGGGTCATGTAACAGCTCCAGGGACGCAGAGAGAGAGTGAGAGAGCTTACATTAGCATGTCCACATATGTATTTTTGTGCTTTTGTGACACTTTGCGGTGAACTAAATGACCACAATGTCCTGGAGAGATGAGATGAGGCAGGGCTTTTAATGTGGTGAGAGAGCGGGGCGGGGCACCGTAACACTCGGTGGGTGCTCAGAGAGAAGAGTTGGCAGGAAGATGACGCACAAACAATCCAAACTCAACACCCTCAAACACTCAGGCAGCCAAGACTGCTCATTTCTCAGACCATAAAACAGAGTTGTTGTGTTGTTGACCCACATGCTTTAGTCACAAGTACAGATATATGTGACTAAACATGATCTCACGCGGGGGCACTGACCCGTAGAACAGGAAGGCATCCCTGTCAGGTTCCTCTCGGATGTGTGTGTGTGTGTGTGTCATGTTTGCTGTGGATGTTTTACTGATTTCGTTTTTGTTCTCCTCAGGTGCGTGAGATTCTGGGCCGGTGTTCCTGTCCAGCTCAGTTTCCTATGATCAAGGTGTCGGAGGGGAAGTACAAAGTGGGAGACTCCAGTGCATTGATCTTCATAAGGGTAGGGCCTCACCTCCATTAACAGAATTATCTGTCACTGTGAGCCAGGAGACGTGTCTTTGTGTTCACTTTTTTTATGTTTATAGATTAAGGTAGACAAGAAAATAATTGTGCATTATATTTTCAGTGGAAATGTTCAAGATGATTTGGCCAATAGCCCCTTCTAGCCCCTTCCCACTTCCTACCCTCCTACTTCCGACGCCCTTGTTCCAACCATGCCCATCTTCGGATTCAGCCTTCCTTTTGGTCTCAACGACACATCTGTAAAGTTTCATTACTGCATTTTGCACGGTTGCAACACTATCATGTTCACAGACCAACAGAAATATAAACGCCTGGCACAGCTTCTTTGGTAGTTCCTGCTACAGTAGGTGTCTCCAGGAGCACATTGTGCCATGATGACAC
>CALSBV010010907.1:704995-783460 GCA_943590825.1 Bovichtus diacanthus | reverse complement strand
ACACACACACACACACACACACACACACACACTCACACACACACACACAGACTCACAAGGTGAAAGAAAATACCAGCGTTGCTGCGGCGGCACGTACAACTATGGCAAACTAAAACTGCCTTGAAAGTCCCTGCACACTGTCAGGTCACTTGCTTTTAAAGGATATAAAGGATAGTTGTAGTTTATGACAACTTGGGTCTTATTTTCGTACTTTTGGCCGTCATTCCTATCAGTAATTCTAATGTTGTCCTCACCATGTTAACTGCTGAAATCTGGCAACGAGGCAACAACTCTACAAAGAAAGACAAAAGTTGTGCAAGTTTAAAACAAACCCACTACGTTATTTGGAAGACATATTGGAAAATGATTGATATAATTATTACCTAAACTGTCTGTTGGTAAACATCCATCCCAGTTTACCTCCTGGTTTAACTTGACCCAGTGCTCTCTTGCTTTAAATTTAGATTCATCTGACCGCTTGTGTTTCTTCCACGTTCGTTGTGTCGATGTTGCCAGATCTCCGAAATGACAGATTAAACGTTGTACAAAGTTGATATAAACCTGAATTATCCTTAAAGTCAGTTTCACACTACATGTGAAGCTGAATGTATAGAAGCTACTTTGGCACATGGCACAGAAGACTGTGAGGCCTGCAGTAATTGCATGGAAACATACGGTGCTGGCATATGGCATCATATGTTGTTTCCAGCAGAGCAGGGTTATGTAGCAACAGATAACACACTCAGCTGCTTTACTGCATCAGAGCACAGAGAGCTGTGCTGTATGTAGCAGCATTGTGAACCCTCTCTCTCTCATGTGAGAGTTTACAAACTAGCCACCCCCAGGACTGTACTTTTTCCACTGAGACACAATTAGAGCTTTAGGTCATTTCCTGCGCTGGCCCTTATCTCGGCTGTAGCCTGTTTCTGCTGGACTGTTTGTCTCAGTTTCAGTTTAAGAGCTGCCACTGTATCTACATCAGGCCTCCCAGGACGGGACAGGAAGGCTGGTGGATACCAGGGATTGATTTGGTCTCACTTACCTAGAATGTAGCCCAGGCAGATTAATGGACTTGTTGGCTGGCATTCCAAGTTGTCTGCATTTACATTATGTGTCTGCAATATTAATGTTTTTTCACTTTTAGTGGAGACAGGGAGATGTGATATGTGAAACAATGTTTGGCACACTCCTATCTTGGAAATTGCTTTGTCTTCTTCATTATTCAAAGATGACATGTGTACTGAATTCAGCAGGACTAACTCTAAGGAAAATCCGCAAATAACTAAAAGAGACAAATAACACATTTAAGATGGTGTAATCTCTAAAATTTATAATACTAAATATATAAATGGAATAATAATTTTCAAAATAGCCACCAATGCACATGGAATTAGCAATTTCCAAATGTATAGCAAACGTAACAAAAATACTATTATTCTCTTCTTTTTCAAAGACTATGTAGTAGGTGTTTTGCTTTTTGTTATACTGCAAAGTAAAGTGGACGTCTGGGATGAATAAAGTCTTGAAACAGAGACAGGGTCGCTCGCCTCTCAATTTTCATTTCATGTCATAAATGCACAATTATGAGCAATTTTCGGAGCACTAAAGCTGTCATCAGCGGCTGTTAAATTAACCCTGCGAGGGAACGCTGAAGTATGAATTTGGGATGAGGAAAAAACAAAAGACCCTCCCTTCATCGAAATTAAAAATACATAACCTCTCCTCCTTTCTCATTAAATTCCTACAGTCCCTAAACTGGATTGTGAAGTGTTTAATCATTATGGAATCTCATGTTCGCCTGTGTACGGCCATTTTAATGGGATGGACATATTTAAATGTGCCTTTCAGCAGTCTGTGTGTGTGTGTGTGTGCGTGTGTGTGTGTGTGTGTGTCTGGGGGGGGGGTGCCTTGGAATTGTCAGATTAGCTCTCTTCACACTGTCTCCACCCTCTCCTGATTCCTCACTGGGGATGGCAGCGATCACACATATGCCCGAGCAGCTACAAGGCCGGCCAACACACTTCCCTTATTCTTCTGAGGGGAGGAAGCGGGCAGCCGTTTTGAAAGCCGACAAACCCCCATTCAGCTGCCAAAGCTCTGACAAGGATCTCGGACTGAACGAGGGGATGAAGCGGAGAAAGCAAATGGGCGAACGGGCCATATGAACAGAGGGGGAGTTAATAAGGCGTCTTTTTAACTTCCCCAGGGTGGTCGCTCCCCAGAGGGACGAGATGCCTTCAGTCTTGGGGCACTACAGCAGAAATGGACCGTGAGCTTAATGTTTGAGCTCTGCAGCAAGATTTAAGAAGAAAAATTGGTTCAACACACCCCCGCAATGATGACAAGAAGTCTCTCTGTTGCCATAGGAACAGGGATTGGGTCTCTCTGCCCTGAAGACTGTGATACCCCTTCAGTGGTCGGGAAATCAGGCAGCTGAGCAGATCTAAAGCGGGAACATGGTCCCAAATCGGCTATTTAGCCTCCTCAGCAGTGCTGTGGCATTCTGTAGAAAATATGAAATGCATAATAAGCTTGCTGGATATGAAAAAGGATTTAATCATGCAGCACTTTAAGACCCTTGATATTATCTTTATAGTTACACAAATACATTTGTTTATTTGGATTCCCAGTAGAGCTGTTACCATAATGACAGCTACTCCTCCTCCACAGTTACCAATAACAAACTCATTAAAGAGAGCTTTGAAGAAATGTCTATATGCACAACCACACCTCTATTACAGTATTATGTACACTATATGCAGAGACTAAAATAACTGATCGCAGAGAGAATCATAAGTGACAGCAGATCTATTTTGTAAACTACTCAGATAAAGCTAAAGTTAGTCTGCTGGGTTGAAAAAGGTTTATTCCCATTACAGTGTGCATTTACAAAATGGAGAAGATAACAGCATAAGTTAATTATATATTGAAATTATTTGTGTCACGCTGGGAAAACTGGCTATGACTGGCTATGGCTATTGACTATGTAACGCCCTACAGGCCAGATTTTATTCTTGCAAAAAAATTATTATATGATAAAGAACATTTGACAAGGACATTTCAGACATTTACTGAAAATTATATAATCAGCGAGGATAAAAAATATGATATGAAACTCGCTTTTCACTACTGGCAAATGATGGTCAAGCAGCGTCACAGAAACAGTAAACCTGTTACTGACATAAGGCCAGAGGAGAGTAAGCAGTTTATACTCTCAGGTCTGATGGAGATAAGCAGATCAGCTGTTTTGATGGATTTGATGTAGTAGAGGAGTAAGGCCGATGAAAAGACTCGTTGTGGATTGGCAGGGATTGTATCAGAGAGAAGGTGGGGTCAGACTTCGGTGCACATGTCTACGGCCTCTCTCTGACCAGAGCGTCAGATGAGCCCTCTGAGACCGTCACAACCTTTAAAACATGTGGCTTGCAGACCCTATTACACAACCCAAGGCAGGGGTACGCATCCAGGGGGCTCTCGCATCACATCAGGCAAATCGTGTTGCTTCAGTCAAGGCAGCTTCTGGTCCGGGCTCTTCGGTCTGATCCTGTGGATGTGTGTGCTTCAAAAAGCTGAGGAGAGTAGCAAGTGACATATCCACCAACCCCCCCCCCCTCTCTGTTATGGCTATCCAGGCCCCCTCTCCTCTCTGCTCCTCTCCACGGTAACTGAGGAGCAGAGAGGACAGCAGGGGTGAGTTGTTACCATGCTAATTCACCCTGCTCCCCTCCCGAAAACACAGGGAAGCCAGCTGAGAGGCATGAGAGAGAGAGAGGCCAAAAAAAAAAAGGAGTGTCTTTCACACCACTTTGGCTCTTTCTTATGCTACCGTACTCTGTTTAATTGTGAGTTGGCATGGCAATGAACCACCCTCATAATGGCAGCAGCTGGGGGTGATGTGGGAGAAAGAGGAGGTGTGGGGGAGGGAGCGGCAGGGGCACAGGCAGGGGTGCATCAAGTTGTTACGTAACACTGAAGACCGGCCAGCCTTCAGCAAGCTGCCCCACTTGTGGAATTTGCATATCTATTGACTTGTGCAGTGTGTGTGGTAGTGCAGTATATCAAAAGGTTTAGCCATTTTATTTGTGCATGAATGTGGATGTTATACTCTGTTTATCTATTGAAGCCTTGTTTTCTCTTTTTCTCCCTCAGGTCCTTCGCACTCATGTGATGGTGCGTGTTGGAGGGGGCTGGGACACATTAGAGCACTATTTGGACAAGCATGACCCATGTCGCTGTGCTGCTTTTGGTATGGTCACTTCCTGTTCCCCTTGGGAAACAACTTCATTGTTGTGTCTCTTTGTTGCATAATTCATAATGCATTCAAGATCATAAACAAATGATTCACATCTGATGTAACATGTTCAGACGAAGCGGCAAGCTCCAGGGTCTGAAAAGTGAAGCCAACACGGGAGTGCCTTGAACCGTCATTCTTTCTAATATCCAGCAGGAGGCGACTCCACTGGCTGCAAAAAGAAATCTGATTGTATAGAAGTCTATAAGAAAATGATCCTACTTCTCACTTGATTTAAACAGTGTAAACATGAGTTTATGGTCTCAGTTTCCTGTTTTAAGTCTTCTTCAATCCAGCATGATGTTCATTTAGTAAATTATGGACCCATTTAGAGTAAGATAGACAACAAAGCAGCGTATCCTTTAGGGCGTGGCTACCTTGTGATTGACAGGTTGCTACCACGATGTTGTCTGGTCTGCGTGCTCTCTGTGTTTCAGTCTTACAATTTTAACCCTTTCACAGTATGTCTTCAGTTAGTCTTCAGTTAAAGTTAATTGTAACATTTTTTCATTTCCCATATTCAGATTTTTGCTGTTTGGAATTGTTGTATCACCCTGCAACAGTGTGTTTCATACTGAAACCTGACCAATATTACTTCCTGCCAGGAAATTTAGGCCTGCAAAGACTGAAGTTTGTAATGGAAAAAGTGAAGTCACTCTGACTCCGTAATTCCTCTACTGCTACCTGATCCCACAACACATCTGTATAGCTCATACTACTAACTCATCTCAACACGATTTCTTTTGCTTATACCTTACCCTTCAATGTTCACTTTGATTAGCAGCTCAGAGCACAGTGATACATGCCCATCCCTTCTTATCTGTGGGTCCAAACGGCTGTTGAAGTGGTGATGTCAAGGGCTGAGCGTTTGGCCTGGACAGCTGACACTAGCTGAAATCATAATTGGTGCTACATTTCTGACCACAAGTGGCCATGTTGAAGATCATAGAGTATTAAGTGATTACAGAACTATGCCTTTTGTGTTCTATAAATGTTCTCCCTAAATGGTGGGATCCTCAGTATCTCTCTGATTGGATAGCATCACAACTAAGGGTCTTATCTATCTCTGGCTCAGGGAAACATACCATATGTTATTTGCTGCTGCTATCTAAGAGCTTGACATTGATGTGGTTAGCTATGATATATTTCTGGACCTCTGAATGACTTCTGTCCTTGGTGATTGTCTGTCTTGAACATTTGTTATCGATCTGTTTCCACAGCCCACCGCTACCACCAGGCTAAAGCCAGTGGCCAAGGTCAGGGAGCCCATAGCAAGTCCTCCAGCGCCCACTCTTCGCGCTCCACCAGCCCAGGTCCACACTGGCGAAATGATGGCATCGCACCTTACAAACCTCCTGACAGGCGCTCCATGGAGCCCCCCTCTGCTCCATGTGCCTCGTCCTCCTCCACACGGGCCGGCCGCTCTCAGAACCCTTCTGTCCCCACCGAGCTAGACTCCGGTGCAGCACGCACTCTACTCCCACGGCCTCCACGAGACCGCTCAGAACCCCGCCACTTTAATCCTCTCAGGTGTGTGCGTCTACACAAGTGTGTGGATAAGTGTGTTCTTTCCATGATAAGAAATCAATCTCTAACAAGTAGCCTTGCAGGTCACTTTGCTGTCTGCTCTTTTGTGCCCACACACACACACACACACACACACAAATAACTGGGAATATAGGCCTACACAACAAATACACATGCCAGGAAGCCACAGATTAGGCCAGAGTAGATTTATCTAATCTCAGGTGACATTGCCCAGATAAACCCGTCTCACGCAGCCACACTACAGCCCTTCCTAGTGGCTACAAGATAGACAACAAACATTTGCTGTCCTTTCCCCGACTCTTCCACTTTATTTCAGTTAATTAGACTATTGACTGCCTAGAGATGACTGGGATTCTGTGCGAGCTGTTGCTCATGCCTTTTTGTCTCTTGCCATCTCAAACAGATGGTCTGAATTAGTTTGAAGCCGGTGACAAATGAAACCACGCATCAGTTTTCTCTGATATGCTTCTGAAGCGTCACATCACAGTAGTGACCAAGCTGGAGGCATCAGAGCCAGAGTAGTGGCACGTTAGGGCCATTATAAGTGCTTATTTCTATGGGATATAAAGACAATAAAATCTGCTTTTGTTCTTGTTGGTCACATACCTTCCCTATATGTCAGAGTGTGCGCCATTGTTTAACACAATTTGGAGCAGAATGGTGGTTTACTTTGGCCTCTAGCCAATGTGTGGCTCATTTCTGTATTGAGCGATGGCTCAGACCAGACGTCAAAGCAGCAGCTCATTGTAATTAACCCTGTGTGGGTGGGGCATCCCGTTTCAAGTGCCCCAGACTAGATGAAGACTAATCTGACAACTATCCTTAGACAACTGGTCACAGCTAACTAGAGAAGTAGGTCAACAGGTGGGCTCCATGTAGGCAAGTATGTAGGCCTGGAAATATACATATCTAATTTCTGAGGATAACTTTAGAAGTCTGGTGTAATTAACATTAATTAATAATTAATTATTTAATTATTTATAAAATTAATTAAAGGCACAACCTGGGATCTAAATAAATACAAAACTGTACCCTCACCACCAAAATTCAAAACACAGGACTGCAGCATGCTTTCATTTCTAAATTGACTGATGTTTTTTTTAATGGATGGATAGACTTTAGACAACAACTTAAAGAGAAACGTCAGTATTATTCAAAAGTGAATAATTGGATATGACAATTTTTGAACTTGGAGAGTCCTGCAGCCGGACTGCAATGTTTTTGGCATTATGTATCTTTCTGGGCAATTTCCCATCTTCAATGTACGTCCACTCAAACTGCTTGTTTTAAGGAAAGGACCTTAAAACAAATGAAATGGGTTTTTTTTACCTTTCACTTCATGCGGTCTGTTTGTTATTGTGTCTAACTAAGTCTCGCTCAAGGAGAAGTCTTGTTCTGAAATCTAGCGAGAGGTGACTTATTACCAGAAGACAATATTGGAAGTGTGAGTGAGAGTTGGAGAGAGGACTGCCGGACAGAGTTTGTTGTGTTTGAAGTAAACACTGACCCTCTCGCGAGATTTCAGAACGAGACTTAGACACAATAACAAACAGACCTCATCAAACGAAAGGTAAAGAAATATGTCGAATTTCTCTGTATGGTCCTTTCCATAATGTTGTCAGACAAATATAATAACAATAGTAGCCTGTCATTGTCAAAAACAAGAACTTTCAGTGGACGTGAGTGCACATTACATTGCAGCCCGCTTTGCAGCTGCTGGCTGCAGCGCTCTCGCTCAATAGTGGACCAATTTAAAAATAAATTGTCCCCATTAGTCACTTAGACACAAAAACATGGGAAAATAGGTTCCAGGTTGAAAAATACTTTAAAAAGTTTTTCTGATTCTTTTGTTGAAGTTTCTTTAACAACCAAAATATTTGTAAATCTTGGGGTAAAACAGGCCAATAGGCTCTATAAGTTGAGAAACATATAGACAGTTAACCCTAATGGTATGTGACAGTGGAGTGTCTGGTCGAGGAAAGGACTGTTGGGATAGAAAATCTACCAAACGTTTGTGGTATTATTATTATTATTATTATTATTCAATATACTCTTTGTCTCTTCTCTACATTGTAGGAATAAGGAGACAAAGTTGCCAGTGACAAGACGTCTGTCTGGAGACAGTGACTCCTCCGCCTCCTCTAAGGGTGGAGGAGGCGGAGGCGGAGGAGGGGGACGGTACTCTCTGGGTGGTGCCTCACGACGCTCTGGTGATGAGGTAGTCCTGCTTGTCAATCGCAAGGAGGGGAAGCATGTTATTGAGAGGACTGGAGCTGGAGATCAGACCCCATCTCTGCGTACCTCACTGCCCCGTGCACGCAGCCAATCTCGGGAACGTCCTGTTCTCGCTCCAATACTCAAACCGAACCCATCGCAAGGATCCACTGATGGATCGCGAACATCTCGCACAGAGAGGGGCCGCTCCGTCGGAATTGAGGGCCCAAGGAGGCTCCATGCTCCACGTTCCCACAGCCAGAGTAAGTTGACTAGCCGGACTCGGTCCAGTGATGCCAGCCCGGGACCGGCTTCCTGCTACAGAGACCCTCAGCCCCCACCCCCAGACAGACGAGAGGACCTTCGGGCCAAACAATTGCCCCCATCCTCTCCTAGAATAGGTGGTGGGTTCACTAAGAGGCAGTCGTCCTCGTGCTCTAACTCACCTATTAAATGTGTCCAGAACAACAACAGCAGCCCCAGCAAGAAGACAATAACTACTCCCAGACCTCCTGCCCCTCGCTCACCCTCCATAGGAAAAGGCAGAATTCTGCCACCGGTCACCTCAGGAGGTCGACGTTCACCTCACTCAACTCCCCGCAACTTTCACCATCATGCTGCCCGCTCCCCCCGGACGTCACAGGGCCCTCGCTCTGCTGGGAGAGGCCACCATAGGAACTGGTCGTGCCTGGAGCGCCAGGAGCCCGAGGAGGAAGGAGTAGGCCTTGGCTTCCAGATGCTTCCAACACTAGACCCCCAGAAGGAGCAGGACCTATATCGCAGCTTTGAGGCTGAGTTTCTGGCCAATACACAGCAGGTTAGGGGAGTGTCCTGTAGAGTCCCAGTTGGAGCGACCTCGCAGGGAGCTGGGACACATTCACTGCCAGCACCCACTGATCCTAACGTCACTGACTCTGCTTATTCCTCTTCTAACTCCTCCACCTCCTCCCTGAATGTGGGGGCAAAGATAGGAACTCTGCCTGACCTCAGGGAATCCAAGAGAACTAATCCCCGTCACTTCCCACTGGAAGACCCCATAAATTTACTTTATGGACACAATTTTGGAGGACCTCACAACTTTGGTCAAGGAGAGCCGGAGCACTGGGGGGAGCGTGGAGGGGGTCTCAAGAAGCTCCCAGCCATCTCTAGCTCCATCGAGGAGAGGGAACCTCCATCTTCCCTGCCTGGTCTTAGAGAAACAGACAGATTGATGAATCAGGTCCCCTCACAACCTGCTTTTCACTGTAGTAATATGAATGGCGACCATGGAGGTTTTCCTCCCACAGGGGGGCTGAAAGGTCAGCAGGGTCAGCTTGGCTGGGGCACAGGGCCTGAAGGAGATATTCCTCTGGTGAATCACCAGCCAAACTTACCTTATGACCTAGAAAATGGTGATGGCAGTGATGATCTCCCGCCCCCAGAGGCTTGTCCGTCTCCTGTGCCCCTTCCCCCCTCTGAGGACTGCTCCTTCCAGGATTCATCCAGTGAAAACTCTTCCATGTGCTTTAGCCTGAGTGAATCCCGCTCTGAATCCCCCCCACCAACTTCCCCCCTGGCCAACGGAGACACCGAAGGAGAAGGGCTGCAGACTAAGAAAGGGCAAAAGAAGACCGACAACGCAGCCTCTAACTCTAAGCACAAACTGAGAGGCAGGATGAGGCCTCGCACTGACAACAGGCCAGAAAACGGCCCTTCACGTATCCCCACCCCGCTCAGCTACAGAGATCTGCAGGCTCATGACACGTTTTCCCCAAGCCACACCCCACCGCTGTCCCCGCAGAGCTCGCGCTCTACTGGTCGTCCAGCCACATGCAAGAGCCTGCACCAGGCCTTTGCAGATATGATCCATCCTCAACCACGTTCCCCAGCCATGGGCAACAAAGATTGCTCCTTCCCTGGACAGTCAGGGAGCCTGGACACTGAAGCTTGGATGTAGCACAGATGACACACGGGGTTGTTGTCATGAACTTTGACTACTGTGTAAAAAAAAGACTTGAGATTGGGCTATAGACTGTTTTTATTGCATGTCTAACACTCCTTCTTTCTCACTTAGTTTCTCTCCTGAATAAATGCAGGGGGTTCACATTGCTTTTATGTTGCACTCAAGCCAAATTATTTATTACCAAAGGAATGGTCTTTAATATTACTTTCACTGTCATTTTAATGTGTGCATGGGGATGCTTTTGCCAATCATAAGGTGTTTTTTTTTTTTCTTTAATTTTTTTGCAAAGACACTTGTGAAATTCTCATGGTTGATACAGAGAGATAGAGAGAGAGCATATGTGCTGCCATGTGCCCCGCTGAGGGGCATGGTGAAGTGCCAGGGATTTAAAGCTGCAACTCTATAAACAGTGTAAACACTAAACCTTGAGTCAGATGGATTGGCTCCCTCTTGTGGTTTGCCACAGCATCTCTGCTTGCCTTGATAGTCAAAATACTGGTATGATGGCTGTGATATTTTCAGTCTCCACATCTTCACATATGACTCCGTATACTCACATTTACAATATAACAATACGTAACATAGACAAAGGTACCCCCATTATTCCTCAGACTTTAAGAACACTACAATCCCTGTACAGTTGTCTGCTGTTATTAATGTGTTATGTCACCTTTTCGCAAAAAATGTATGTATATGTCGACATAGATATTTGTTCTAAATGTGTCACACGTTTTCAAGATTATGTTCAACGCAGTAAAACATTTTAACTCTATTTCTGCTTTTAAGTGGATCAAGTGTATAAATACGAGGAGCAGTGAAGGTTGTGTTGCGTTGTGTCATTGTCACTGAAGCAGAAATGTTGGGAGCTTCTCCTCTGACCAAACTGTACTCTGGAATACAATGCTACATATATACAAAAGTCAACGGCTAAGGAGAATGAATGTGTAAATACATGTTGATGTGCTCACTGAGAGGTGTGAGTATTTTGTATATAAAAAGGCATTGAATATACAGTTAAATGTACATATTCACTGTAATCAGTTCTGTGCTGCCTTAGCTATGCAATATTGGTGTTGGAAATGCCTTGACAATTCCCTTTGCCTTAAAATGTATTCGCAGGTTAGTTTTTGAATGTTTTTGCTCAACATCACTAAGATCTATTCGGTAACACTACATTGCCATCATTTATGATAATAGAAATTGGAGAGTGTGAATGTGGAAATAAGTGAGGAACATTGCCAATTTTAATCATACATCACTCTCAATGTAGGTGTACAATTCATGATAAAGATATATAATTTATTGCCTCTGAATCCTATTCCTTGTTTTGAAACACAAGAAGCCAGATAACCTACTTAGCAGATGGATTTCAAAGACAAGGCACAATCTATGGTGACATCTAGTGGCTAAAGAAAGACATGTTTATTCACAGTAAAAAGAGATACTGTTTTCTGATTTTGGAAAGACATGTTCCTGTGTTAATTAGAGCCAATAACAATGGTATTATAGGGTGAAGTTTGATGGATGAAGAATGACTTTGACTTGAGTGTCTGAATGTGTGCAACAGTGCATGAATAATAGATACTGTAACTGGATATTAGCGTGCTCTTGTGAAGCTCTTGCACGTTTGTCAAGAGTATGAGAGGCCAGAGCCCGGCTACAGTACTTCTGTTTTTTTGGTATTTAACTGGTGTGGACTTTGTAAAATATACTTGGAAATGGAAACGTTTGACATGTTGTCAATGAAGAGAAGTTGGTGGTCATTTGTTTTTCATGTGTTTACAATGGTTTTGATCAATCTCTTCCAGAGAGATTGTGGAGACAATGTCAGTAAAAAAAAAAAAAAGAAAAAGAAAGAAGCAACATTTGTGGATAACATCTTTTAGCAGGGCACTGACACAGGAAGTGGACTAGAAAAAAATGAGAGTGCGCATATATGTGTGTACATACGGTATGAGAATATGTTCAGAGTTGGAGTAAAGAGAGGAGTAATGTAGGTCTAATTTATTTATTTATAAAATTAAGTCTCTTCGGACTCAAGTTACATCTTTGTCCTAAATAATGTTTAATGAGCAGCAAGTCTTTAGTCTTCTCATCAGTAAACTGTAAAGAGACATAATCCATTACAAATGTTGCCAGTTTAGAAATTGGTATGAAACAGACTAAACACATTTGAGGTGTTTTGCAATATTCAGAGATACAGTAATTAGGTTTAATGAAGACTCCAAATTGCTACAAACAATTTGTAATGTGTCCGTATTGTTAGAGCTACATATGTAGCTGGTTATCAATGTCACCATTGTATTGTATTCTATTTGTTTTTAATTAAAATTTGTTTTGGCTGATTTAAATACGTTTGATCAACTGGTGTTTAAAATGTACCAGTTATGTGAACTACAACTTCATACAAACATTTGGTTGTCAATCACAAAAAAAAGTGATTGTCCATAATCAGCTCTTCGTCCTGCACAACTTTGCAAATTTCATGAAACTCTCTCTCCTTCTCTCTTTCCCCAATCAGCAAAATCTGAATGTTCATCATTTGACAATTTCTTGTTTGCTAATGTTACTTTCACTAAAACTTCAGTTAAATGTACAGATTGCTTGGTATTGTGGAATTTGTATGTATGAAATAGCAATACTGCAACATTTCACAGTTTTTTGAAGTTAAAAAATGCTGTCAAGTTGTTCTTGTAATAAAAAATTTCCTCTGAAGTTTATGAATGATCTCTGATACATTTTTCTCGTGGAGCTTCGATCACAGCACTGTGCAGAACCGATAAAGTCGGGATTTGGTGGAAGTCATGAAGTGCCAGTTTGAGGAAAGCCAAAACGTGAACGTGGATAATGACAATATTATTCTTCATGCAGAATGTGATTTTCTAACTTATTTTACTTGAAACAACATTTCTTTGTTGCATATGATGCAAGATGCTGTGTGTAATCATACTATTTGTCCAGTTGACTGATATCCGAAGTCCTCTTTGTGCAGATTTTGAGTCTGAAGTTCAAAAATACAACACAACTCAATGCCCTATATACCCTCCCCTGTCTGAACAGAAATACTGTTGTTTCCCATCAAAATGATCATATTCCCAGCGATTTGATCTAGCCTATACTTAACCAGTTTGTTTGGTAAAATAACCTAGCTAAAACTAATGTGGCCTATTACGGTAAATCCTACCTTTTAGAAGGTTAGTGTTTTATTTTTTGTTGAAATAGTTTTTGAGGGATGTTGATTCCAATTTCTGGTTATTTTAGAGGCAGTTTGTGGTGCTGTTGAATATTGCATTACACTCAGTGTTGTTGTTTTCTTTTATTTAGTCCGATTGAAATGGATGGACAAAACACAAGGAACACCTCTTATTTTATAGAGGAATTAATAGGCTATACAAGGCATGGACACAATATTACCTCTGAGTATGAAGGGTTTAGACTAATTATTTTATAAAACACTTTTTTTAAAAGCCAACTAATCTGTATCTTGTCAACTTTTAGAGTTCAGCGTAAATGTAAAGAAGCCTATTACATTTAAAGACATGAATCTAGTGCTGGACCTCTGTGAACCAGCGGTGAAAGCTGACGCCGCTTGTCTGTTTGCAAACGTTATTTTGCGGAAAGACGGAAGTAAATGAAGTGGGAGGGGACGAAGGCCATCACAGCCCCTACTACGCCTGTCACGGTAAGGTGTTTGTGGAGATTTTCTCTCCAAATTCTTTGTGAAGCGAGTCTAATTTTAACTCCAGAAGGTACGTTAATTCGTTCGGTAAGGTTTAAACCAGGCCGGTAGATTAAGAGCTTAACTATCCCGGCAAAGGCTTCCTTAAGCCTGTACTTAGAAGGTCATGTCTCAGAAAAGTGGCCAGGCGCTAGCTGACACTGACAGGCACACTGCACCAGACAGCTAGCCTTTAGCAACACTTTCATTCATATAACTACTGCAAACATGCAGGAATGGGCGAATCAATTATGCGTGAGTAATTGGTCGTATATCATCGTTAATTGCAGAGCTATCTGCACTAAGTTAACTAACTTTACCGTCTCGTATTTTAGCTTTCTTCTAACTGAATTATACACTCTCGAGCCTGCTATGCTAACGTTAACGTCATGGTAGCCTGATGCTAGCCAGCTAGCGAACCTCTCCTCTAGTCTTTAGCTAAGGTAGCAGTAATAACTTAAAGTCAGCAAGTGTAAAGCACTCGTGGTGTTAGTATGTAAACTAGTAAAGGGTGTACTGTTAGTTCAGTGTCAGTATACCATGGTAGCAGCGTGAATTGTTGTCTAAACGTACTGTGGTCATCGTCGTGTTGGCTAGCTGCGTCGTCGGTTGAGTTAACGTTTATTATGTGGTTAGCTTGTGGCTAACTGCTTGTGTGATGTTGACAGCTACGTGAAGCTCGAACAATAATGAAACCGCTACGTTAGATTGATGAATTGTTTGTCCACACATCTCATTGTCAACAATATCAAATAACGTTAATAAGTGATAGGCCTCTGCCATTCATTTAGACTTGCTATCACCATCATTGTCCCTGCAAGTTTCATTAAATTAACGTTATTAGTATAACGTTGCGTAATAGGAAGTCAGTCATATTATTGAAAGGCTAATGACATTAATGCCTGTAATAATGTTTACTGAGATGCCATCTGTTTCATTCAGTGTAGGCAACTGCCAGGGACAACATCAATATGTGTACTGTGTAAATAAAGTGTTATAATCATGATATAATGTTATATGTTTAACAATACATGATGGGCCCTAGTAAAAAAGTATCAGTATGTTGTCATTAACATTGTAACAGAAAATAATCCCTGTATATTCAGGACAAAACTAAAAAAGCCAAACACAAATGTGATGATTATTTACACAAGCCACGTGTTTCTTAAAGGTGCACATTCATTTATCTAATTTATAATACAAAAAATGTCATTTTCAATGTCACATTTTATTTTCCCTGCAGCAGGATAATGTTTCACTTTTTATCTGAACTTTCTTTAGGGTTAAACTGAGCAGCATTACCTTTTTAACTTTTTAAGCACTTTTGCTAAAATGTTATAGCAGGAAGTATTATTGCATAAAGAAGATGCAATAGAGCAGAGAGGTGCTGCACCAATAGTTACCAACAGGAAATGTATATGGCTACATACAAAGAGACATGGTTGCCATCATACATGCTGACCAACAAGAATCAGGTTTAAATGGGAGATATAAGTGTCTGTTTTCTTAGCACACTCTTTTTCTTTTTTTCTCTCTGATAGATCACTAACATTTTTTCAGGAGAAGACAGGAATTCCTTTTATTTCCCTGTGTCTGCACTTCTGCGGTTTCCTGTTGCTCCACTCAGGAACATTTTTCACAGTCATCTTTCTCACCCCCTCTATCTTTTGCAGGAGAATCGACAATTTGGATCCAAGATGACAGACTCCAAGTACTTCACCACGACCAAGAAAGGTCTGATAGCTGATTTGTTCATTCATAAGATAAATGATTTAACATGTAAAGCAAGTTGCAGGTTTCTTATTATATTTAGTTCTCAATCATTGCTAACGTCCATGCATTATATTTAGGTAAACGCTTGGTGGATTTTGTGGCATATTAGCCAGCTAAATGGTGTTGAATTATTATCTCTGCAAAAGGAGAATTGAACTTTCTCTTGATTGTTAGTCTAATTAAATGAAGCTGTTCAGTGGCTTCAGATATATTTCATTAGATATATTCAGAGCAACATAATGTATTACATTTTTATTATCGTACATCTATAATAATCTTACTCAATGTAAAAGTTTTCAAGACATAAATGCATATTCTGTTGAAGTTTGAGTTATTATATATATGTGTGTATACATACATGCATGCATACATACATACATACATACATACATACATACATACACCAATACCTAATTAATCTAGTTAGACCTTGAAAAAAATGGAACTAAAGATGTTTTCACTCCGTTGTTGCCACGAATTGAACAGCTCTGGTTATTGTAAATCAGATTAGACATATTAAGCATTAGCTGTCAGAGATTTTAGCTGTCCTTCTGTGCCTCCTGTTGTATTTGTGTGGCTCTTTTCACATGACCCAGAATGTTGCATGTTCCCACACAAAGGGATTTGGAAATGCAAACAGATGCTTATGGGTGATAGTGTATAAACTCCTTCTGTTTGTTAGGATTACTTGAGACATAACAGCATGTTTCTTTCAGTATGTGCTTTTTCTGTGCATCTGCCCGATGTTGCTGTGTGCAGTCTGTAGCTAACATCTTAAAGGAGATTCAGAGTGATTAGCGGTTTACAAAGTCTGGGAAGCTCAAAGTAGGTTGACTCAAATTTAAGCCCAAAATTGACAGTGTACTGACAGTGTATGTTTTTCTAGTCTACTTCATATGGAGATAAAACACATCCGTGACACAACTCACTAAAATATAAATGAATGGAAGTTGAATTTATTTCAGTTTTGAACTGAAGCAAGCAACAAAAAACCTGAAATGATTGGCAAATCACAGAGATCAGCATGAACAGTTCATTATATTAATAAGAATGTTTTTCTGTTGATAAATGTACGATGATACAAGGCAACATTTTATGCAATCTAATTGATACTCACTTCATTGAGCTGTTCCAACTGTCACACACTACACAAACCATTTGTTTTAAAAGATCATATTGAATATGAAAACATTCCTACTCGTCAACAGTCAGCTAACATGACTTGTGCATTCTCATTTGCCGTGTTATTGGAGCTGAAAGTGCTGCTGCTGCTCAGCTACTAATAATGCCAAATGAGCAACACATCCTGCTGCATCTTTGTAGTAAAAGCTTTCTATCCCTGGACCACTAAAAGGCTTATAAGGTTGCAGCAGGTATTGAAAGTGTTTCCTTAGTCACCAAAGTCAGTGATGTGCTAACTCATTGTTAAATAAAAACATCAAGACGTGGACAAGTTTTATATGTTGCAAGGGAAGAATGGTAAGAAGCTGCTACCACAGTAAGCTGGTTACACAAATAATGCAGGTGATGTGGGCAGGGTTCAAAACTGGCATGCGCCTCTTGCCAAATGCGGGTACAAATCTATGTAGGCAAATAAAAATCCTTGAGCTCAGTCGCCATTGGCTGGTTGCTTAAATAGGCCTACTTCACGACAAACTGTAGCTAATTGGCAGATAGACCAAAAAGTAAATTTTGGACCTTGAATGGGGACTTAACCATACTCACCTTTTACCATTCTGTTGTATAACAAAAGTCACTCGTACACTCTGAATCAGGATGGTTGATTTGAGCATGTGCACCGAAACCCCTGACAACCAATACCACACATCAGCATCAGAAACTGCTGGAAAAGAGGTCAATGCTGCACAGCACTACTTTCCCCCCTACATCACAAATGGATTACATGGTGTGTGATTGGCGTTTCTTTTCTCTCTTGTGTCTACAGGAGAGATATTTGAGCTCAAGGCAGAGCTAAACAGTGACAAGAAAGAGAAGAAGAAGGAGGCTGTGAAGAAGGTCATTGCATCCATGACAGTTGGCAAGGATGTCAGGTGAGCAAGAGTAAAGGATGTCCGAAACATCCACACTGTACTGTGCTGCACTGTAACAGATCTCCCTCCATCTTGATTCAGCAGTCACATAACACCTTGTTCCTCCTTCAGCGCCCTGTTCCCAGATGTTGTGAACTGCATGCAGACGGACAACCTGGAACTGAAAAAGCTGGTCTACCTCTACCTGATGAACTACGCCAAGAGTCAGCCAGACATGGCTATTATGGCTGTTAACACCTTTGTAAAGGTAAAACTCACTGTTATGAATAATAACTATCAGTGCAATAAGAGCTAGCTTGGTTGGTACAAAGCTGTCAAAAGGTTTTTGCAGTCCTTGAGGTCTTGCGCAGCTCATTGTGCCAAAAAATAATTTTAGTAATGGGTGTATTAAAAAAGGAAAGCTTAATTTAACTGGGAAAGTGTTAACATAAATATCAGAATTTCACCATTTAGACAACCTCTTGGTACCACGAACGTTGGTACTGTGCTCATGTATAGAGAAATGTTTGCATAGCACTGTATGATCGGGAGGATAAATATTCTCTTGCTAATTTGAACCCACTCATGCTGTTTTGGGCTACACTTCTCTCTACAGCTGTGTGAAGTGACTTGGCATTATCTCTCTAAATTCAATGAGATAATTACCAAACCTCCAAGTATCGGTTTAAGTTAAACACAGCCATCCGTGTCCTTTTGAAGATTGATTTTTCCCTATTCCCCTTTATCATACTACAATAGCAGCCCACCAGTCACCTTTTTAACATATGATTTAAAGCAGTCTTTCTCAAAGAGTGGTCCACGAGTAAGTTGGTAAAATGTCAAATTTTAAATTAATATATTATATGTTTAAAAGTGTTTCTCAAACTATTAAAAAATGACTAGTATAGATGTAGCATAGCTACGTGGGTTTGTTTTACGATCTTACATCATGATTTGCGCGGTCAACTGACGAGATGGATCGATGGCTAAAGACCGAGTCAGTTAAAAGAAAATTAAATTAAAAATCTGATGCGACAGTTAAGGTGCAGGTGAAAACCCCTGATGTAAAAAGCTTGGCTGTAAAAAAAAAAAAAAAAAAAAAAAAGAACGTAATTTTCTTGAAAAAAGCGTGGATGTCAAATTTTCCTGGAAAAAGCTTTTAGTAAAAAAAAAAAAAGAAAACCTTAATTTTCATGAAAAAAGCTTGGAAGTGAAAAAATATTTCATGAAGTAATTTCATGAAAAAAAGCTTGGATGTGAAAAAAACCTTAATTTTCATAAGTAAGTTGCTCTGTTCGCTCGGAAATAAATTCAGTAATAAATGTAGTCATATGATGTGTAAAATCTATCAGCATTTCCCGTTTAGATGGCATATGAATGAAATGCTTGTAGAATCCTTGTTGTATTTGTATCGTTGATTTAACGTGTGAACGAGCGATGTAGAGAAGGTCACATAAAGCTCAATGTCAGCCTGTAGTTTGTAATATACTGTTGAGTGGTAAGCAGGCCTGTTGTTTTTAGATATTTGGGGAGTTAGGTGGTCCGTGAGTGTTTTTTTGGTCCTTGTCCTTGGTCTGAAAAAGTTTGAGAACCCCTGATTTAAAGGGAAACTTTGCTTTCAAGCAGCTTTGTAATTGTTGTAATGTGGATGGTATGTGCAAATGATAATCTTCAAAGTTTCCCTTTTTAATTCTTTACAGAATACTATTGCAAACAAACATTAGATACATTCAAAATGTCTTTCATATGAGTTGGTATGATTTATAGAAATAAATCAAAAGTTGTGACAAAGCATATGACCTCTCTGAAACACCCATCTAGGACTGTGAAGACCCTAACCCTCTAATCCGGGCCCTTGCTGTTCGCACAATGGGCTGCATCCGAGTGGACAAGATCACCGAGTACCTCTGTGAGCCACTGAGGAAATGTCTGAAGGACGAAGACCCGTATGTGAGGAAGACAGCCGCAGTGTGTGTGGCAAAGCTCCATGATATCAACGCCCAGTTGGTGGAGGACCAAGGCTTCCTGGACACCCTTAAAGACCTCATCTCGGACTCCAACCCTATGGTACGACTCCTTCAGGCAGTCTATTGAGCTGGACTTCTTACTCAGGGTGGTGACACAGCTGCCTACAAACCCCAGCTCTGCCTTTCACTGATAAGCCCTTTGCCAACGTAGAAATGTTTAACATGTTGCCAGAATTGTTTCAGTATAATGACCTCTTATTTACATCTTGATATAGCTGGAGTGTTTATTTTTCTCTCTGCATTTATCTGTACTCTTGTGTTCATCTTTTAGGTTGTAGCAAACGCAGTGGCAGCGCTGTCTGAGATAGCAGAGTCTCACCCCAACAGTAATCTGCTGGACCTGAACCCTCAGACTATCAACAAGTTGCTCACAGCCTTAAATGAGTGTACAGAGTGGGGACAGATATTCATTCTCGACTGCCTGGCTAACTACACACCTCGCGACGACCGCGAGTCCCAAAGGTTAGAGAAAACACTGCCTTTATTAACACTGCATGCCAAATACACCCAGTAAACCCTGCTTAATGTTCTGCTTTCTCCGTCTCTCCCAAAATCATCTGCTAGCATCTGTGAGCGTGTGACCCCACGGCTCTCCCACGCCAATTCTGCAGTGGTGTTGTCAGCTGTTAAAGTTTTAATGAAGTTCATGGAGATGCTGCCCAAAGACTTGGACTATTACGGCACCCTGCTGAAGAAGCTTGCCCCTCCACTGGTCACTCTCCTCTCTGCTGAGCCCGAGTTGCAATATGTGGCTCTTAGAAACATCAACCTCATCGTACAGAGACGGTAAATGTGGGGAGATGACATGACCTGGGGAGGTCTCTTTGGTATTCTTTATACTTTTTGCAATATCAGGCCCTATTAAAAGTAGCATTTACTGTAGCATGGCACATGTCAGTTCAATTCCCTTTTACTTTATTGCATGTTGTATTACAATCTAAGTCGATTGACACGAATAACAAGAAATAATTTTTTCTTCTTAGCCCAGAGATCCTGAAACACGAGATGAAGGTTTTCTTTGTGAAGTACAATGACCCAATCTATGTCAAACTGGAGAAGCTGGACATCATGATTCGCCTAGCATCTCAAGCTAACATCGCCCAGGTAACGCACTCACAGCTGTAATACTTCATTGGGTTGGAAAAGTTGTAAAACATTTGTCTTTTGGGCGCTTTTAAGAAAGCAAAAGTATATAAACGAATGCATGTCTGTCTCTCTGTAGGTCCTGGCTGAGCTGAAGGAGTACGCCACTGAGGTGGATGTAGACTTTGTCCGTAAAGCGGTCAGAGCCATTGGCCGCTGTGCCATCAAAGTAGAGGTGAGTGGAGATTATGTCATACTGTCGCCACAGGTTTTAATGGTCAAACTCTTGCGTCGGCTAGGTTGTACAACAATAAAGCATTAGTTTATATGATTCTATATAGTTACTGGTCCTTGGACTCGGATCATGAGCCTGTGAATCATAAAAGACCAGTCCAGCACAGTTGCAGTGTTTTTATGATGAAAACAAGGTAGCTCTGTCATGACTGTGCTGTGTGTTTTCATAAAACTAATTATACTGTTGTTTATTACGGTTTCCATTTTTGACATGTAAGTGTATACAGTACAATTAATGGTATTCTCTCATACTTTCAATAGAACACATTACTCAGCAGATTTGTTGAGTAATATATGCCACAATATGGAAATTGTTTTCAACTAGTTCCATATTGTGGCATATTATATGCAAATATTTATTATACATTTGTCTTTACTGTTTATTTTAATCTGGAGGCCTATCATGACAGATTTATTTTTCTCTCCATTTATTAGCAATCAGCAGAGCGCTGTGTCAGCACGCTGCTAGACCTCATCCAAACTAAGGTCAACTATGTGGTGCAGGAGGCCATTGTGGTCATTAAGGACATCTTCCGCAAGTACCCCAACAAGTAGGTTCCGTGTTAGATCAGTGTGGTTATTTGCACATTTTCTGCACTTTACATCTCTATCAAAGTTTGACTAGGCACTCAGTTTATAGTTTGGCCCTTTTTTAAATGAAGACATTTTTAGGTGTATTGTATGACCTATTACATGCTTTGCATTGTTGTCTGGTGCAGCCATTTAGGAGCTACAGTATTTACTCACACATACTGTTATACACAAGCCGACACCCAGACCGTTCCACTTCACTGGTCCTCAAATTGTTTTCCTTCTGGTCTGAAAACATGCAGAGTGAAAGCTCATTACACAGACAAAGCGTATTCAGCTTTTCATTTATCCCGAAAGGCATGCAGATGAGTTTTCAGGCAAGAAAATTGTCCTCGGTAGCACAGGGAGAGTTAGTAGTGGACGGTACTTGAAACCCTACCGTGGTTGCAACTGGTCAACGGTCTGGCAGATTCGGCCGGAGCGTGACTTCTGCTGTGGATCCAACAGAGTGGATTCATGTGCCAGACAGAATCCTCTCCTGCACAGCTGAAGACCATCACCATGGAGTCGTGAGTCTCCAAGGGAGCAGCTCTGGAAAGCTTCCAACTCGGCATGGCTCAAGCCTTTAGCTATATGACTCACTCAAACTTCTGCTTTTTCTATTAATTACAGATCAACTCAATCTCTCTGCCTCAGGATATCTTGTAATAAAAACATTATGTAAATGGGATTGTTTATTATCATGCATTTCATGCAGATCAGAAGTTCCTCAACCACATGAATTCATTACCCACTGCAGAAAACATTGGCTGGTTGAGCATCTAGCAATCAAAAGATTAAACCAGAGCTAAAACGACAGTGAACATTGGATTTACATTTATCAGGCTGCCAGAACAAACGACTCCAAAGTAATGCTAATGTTGCTCTGTGGTGTGTGCTGGATATGAAAGTCGGCAGTGTGCTTGCATGCTTTACAAGCCTATGACATATGGCGGCTGTTTATCTGTCAGCTTGTTTTGCTGTTTCCCCCCCCCCCTCTTTTTCATAAATATATTAATGAAGTTTTATGTAAATTATAGTAATTTGCTCCAATGGATTATTTATTTTTTTATATAACATTTTTGTCTCACTTAATAAATTTTCAATATTTGAGTGGAATGTTTTGTGTCTTTTTCCAGGTATGAGAGTGTAATTGCCACCCTGTGTGAAAACCTGGACTCCCTGGATGAGCCGGAGGCCCGTGCCGCCATGATCTGGATTGTGGGAGAGTATGCTGAGCGCATCGACAACGCTGATGAGCTGCTGGAGAGCTTTTTGGAGGGATTCCATGATGAAAGCACTCAGGTACGTTTAGAAGTGTGTGTGTGTGTCTGTGTCTCTGTGTGTATGTGTGTGTGGGGGGGGGTTAAATGGCATTGGCACCAATAATTTGCAGGCAGTGCTGACAGTAAGTAGCACACGTTGGTTCCTGTTGGAAGAAATCATTAAATTTATTGGTAAGCTGCTCCAGGGCAGTGAAAATGGAGGTGACCTGCCATACACAAATGCAGTACTACTATAGAGAACCTATTTCACCCTCAATCTGTGGAACTGTGAGAGTAATGAAAGTATACTAGATCACTATTATATGTAGTTTTACGGAGACTAACCATGCTTTATAAGAAATAATGAGAACACTTTTTATTCTTGGCTCAGACACAGAAGCTAGCCTTCACTCTGGAAAGTGTTCCACAGCTTGTTGTGGGATTACAACAGGCTCTGCTGTCAGACAGCCGCCCCCTAAGTAATAGATAGATTCCCATGCTATTGCCTTGGGAGAATCTTTTCTGATTATATCAAGTGATTTTGTTAGTAGAAAGAAATGCATTATGCATAAAATGTTCCCTTTTTGTGCTGTTTGTTAACAGCAGATTAAACTAGTAGTTGGAATATTTACTGTTTAGCAGGGTGTGGCATCCATGAGAAACCTAAGCCCTGAGAAGTAAAAGGAGTTTAAACTTTGTTTATTTATTGTTTGTATACCGTGGTTCAGTACGGGTCATTGTTAAAACATCATTGTTAAGAAGCGCCTCGCCCCAGTTTTACACTTTTAAGGCAAAATTGTACTTGCACTAGCTGCGTTTAAAAGTAATATGTGAGCAGTTGTAACGCACTGTATGTGTTCACCGTGTCCTCTAGGTGCAGTTGCAGCTGCTGACTGCAATCGTGAAGTTGTTCCTGAAAAAGCCCACCGAGACCCAGGAGCTAGTGCAGCAGGTGTTAAGCCTAGCCACACAGGTGAGGGGGAGAAACACACACATTTTATGTTCCTCCCATCATCTCTGTCTACACACATTTACCAATCCTCACTTACTGCTGTGAACTTGCAGTCCACGTTTTCCTCTAGGTTGTGTAATATAGTCTAATCAGACATGGCTTTCGTCTGAGCCCTTTTTTTCTTTGATTTTCAAAAGGAGTCATCTAGGGACGCTGGAGTATTGTAATGGCAATATGGATCTAAGCTTTGCACTTCCCTTAGAAATCACTGCAGTGGTTTGAGCTTACTCTGCTGTTACACTAACTGTGTTTTAATGGTTTTAGGTAGCAAGTATTTACAAATTAATTAATTAATAAATGATTAAAAAACTTTCTTAGAAAATTCTCTACAGTATTATCTCAGCCAAAATAATGCTTTTTTTGATATGTCAGAATTGACCTTTTTTAAATAAAGATCCACCTACTTGTAGTATTATCTTGAGACACATTTAAAAACTAGCTAAAGCATCTTTGCACATTGTACGTGTGGTAATGTTAGAAGGTGTAAATAAAACTGCATTTATTTTTTAGTAGAAATATCATGGAAGTCAGGAGTTGTTTTTCTTTTGTCCTCCATAATTGATGTACTTGAAGATGACATAATAGGAGAAGCAACTCTTTTATGAAGCCGTCTAATACAACACCACTGACGACAATGATTTTAGACACGACTATAGTGTAAACTTAAAACTGAAGCTCCACAAAGAGGACGAGTATTTCAGCCCTTCTGTACTTTGTGTTGCATTAGTTTCTATTGATTTATTTACAGCAATAAAGTGGTAACTATGAATGTGTGCAACAACATTGATTGAACCAGATGTAAAAATGCTGCAGTGGGTAGAAAAATGTGGCTCATAACTAAAGAAAAAAAAAAACCTTATGACAAAGTATATATTTTATTCATTGAACTCTGATTCAGGAGCCTCGCATATTATCTACAATTTTAAAATTTTACGGGACACATAAATTTTGTTCTCTTTCGATTTAGTTGAAACCTTTAGAATTTTTTTTTGATGACTTTCTCACCACTGTCTCTCATACTGGGGCCAAGACAAAGAAGAGTCTAACATTAAGTATTCATTAAACATGCTCCATTAATGATGATCCTTCATCTTTATTCTCTCTGCAGGACTCCGATAACCCAGACCTCAGGGACCGCGGCTACATCTACTGGCGTCTGCTCTCGACGGACCCTGTGGCTGCCAAGGAGGTGGTGCTGGCGGAGAAGCCCCTGATCTCGGAGGAGACGGATCTGATTGAGCCCACACTTCTGGAGGAGCTCATCTGCCACATTGGTACTCTGGCCTCTGTCTACCACAAGCCACCCAGTGCCTTTGTTGAGGGCAGCCGTGGTGTTCAGCACAAGAGACTCCCCGGCAGTGCTGGATCGTGAGTCTTTTTTATTTATTTTTTTAAACATTGCTGACAAACAGGTTTTTTACTTAGGTGGATCTAGCTTCTTGATTCTGCTTTTAGCATAATTCACATGGGTCCTTGAAATCCTTGTATTTTGAGGGGAAAAATCAAAGCCTTGAAAGGAAAAAAAACATAAAAGTCATAAATAGACATGGGTCATTGAAAGTACTTGAATTCATATATTTTGTGCAAGAATAGAAATTGAAGTTCTTTTCCTTAGCTCTTGAACTTGTTAGTCAGTCTCTGTCTCTATCGCTCAGACTTGCACAATATATTATTTTGCTGTGCCGTGAAGGTACGAGAGCGCTTAGTCTGCCATCACTGCAACGGACAATTGAGAAGCATTAACACATTCAAGCCTTTCTCCCTTTTTAATTGTTGCCTGTGAGCTTCTGTAAAGCCTGCTAGTTCTCATTATAAAACTTCTCAGTGTTGTAACAGTAATTAACCTTGACCCGTGTCTTAAACTATGCTGTGTTGGGTCCTTGGAAATTCCCTGAAAAATCCCTGAAAAGTCCTTGAATTTGATGTTTAAGAAGGTGTGGGAACCCAAATATGTTTTCCTTCACATCTTGTTCTTCTTGTTTTATTTCTACTAGTGGGGAGAGTGCCGAGAGCCCAGATACAGGTTCTGCTGCAGGAGTTTCTGAGGTGGCCCCTGCTGTCATCCCATCCCAGGGAGACCTCCTGGGAGATCTGCTTAATCTGGACCTGACACCGACCACCACTGGACCACCACCACCCGCCTCCAGTGGCATGCAGATGGGTGCTATGGACCTTCTTGGTGGAGGACTGGACAGCCTGGTAGGTCTTCTACACACCAGAGTGTGAGTGAAGCTGTCAGATTCTGAAAGGCTATAACACATCTTTAGATTTCAGTAATGGGCTTTATGTCAGTGTGACCTAGTGACGGTAATATATCTTTGTACTTTTTCCTTTTGACCTTTCTTTTGTATTTTCCTTTCTTTGTTCAATGCTGCACCTGCAGATGGGGGATGAGTCTGAGCCGGTAACTACATGGAGGGAGAGGGCACAACATTTATAAACCATGCCAGGCCATTTTAGAAGATTGATTTAATCACTGCTGTTTTACTGTAGTTCTCATGCATCAGTCTGACATTTTCATCCATCATTTATCATCTTTCATTATTGTGATATCTACAGTAAGCATGCTGTTAAATCCTTGAGTCCATCTCTTTTCTTATCTCTGGGCTCTGCGATGGGTTTCAATCAGCCGCCCATTCCCCTGCGGACGGACACTCCTCAGTCACCTCAGCTCCCACATCAGTCCCCATCGCCCCCAGATTACAGCCCAACTGAGGTTGGTCCAGGGGACCACGCTGGACCAGTAAAGGCCAGCACCAGCCTAGAACCCCCACTTGTCCCCTGTTGTACCACTGTGTCCTCCAAGTAGTCCTCCCCACCTGTGATCTGTGCCTGTTTGCATTTTCTGTTCCAATTTTTATGTCTCCCACTCCATTTTAGATGAGATTTTAGTAAATCTCACCAATGTTTCTTGTCAAAATATTGTCTTCCACACACAGTAGTCAAGCTTTGTCACTGTGTTGATTCACTATATTGCTCGACCAGTCTTGTTCACTGTACCCCCAACCTTGTCATCACCCCAATAGAAACATTGAGTGAGTAACATTTGAACAAAATCACTCAGCCTGACTTGCACAGGCAGCAAAAGGTCAGTGGCATAAAAGAAACATTCCTCCTGTACTGGGGTCTCCTTCTTCTTGGTGTCACTTGTAAATAGTGTAAACCCTATAGCTGCCATGAATCATGGAAAGACATTTCTTAGACCCTCACACCTTTCCATCCATCCTCCAGAATATTATTTAATGTTGCACCAATAGATAACATGACATTTTTGTGCTTCCTTCCCTCCTACCTAGCTTGGTGGAGACCTTGGAGGAAGTCTTGGAGGAAGTCCTGCTGTAAGTCTTTTTTTGTTGGGTTTAAATTGCTCAGTACAGGGTGATGTTGAATGTGTTAGGGTAACGTGTTGCTTCGCTACCCACAGATGGGGGCTGCTTTTGGTGCTCCTCCAGCTGCAATGCCAGCCTCTTTCAATGCTCCCGTTAGCGGCGGACTGGATGACCTGTTTGATCTCGGAGGTGGAGTTGGTATGCCTATGGGAGCCTACAACCCCCCTAAAACAGTGAGTCTTGATAAGCTGGGATGAGAAAGTACTCCAAAGAATGATGCAACACCGGTGGTGGGATCCCTAATAAATATATTGATCTATGTTCAGGTTTGGCTTCCAGCCATGAAGGCCAAAGGTCTGGAGATATCAGGCGCTTTTGTCCGCCGAGCTGGGGTTATCCAAATGGAGATGACGCTCAATAATAAAGCCATGAGTGTCATGAGTGATTTTGCCATCCAGTTTAACAGAAACAGGTAAGACCACCTACTAAGCAACGTGCTGAGAGTTCTGTATAATTACACATTTTGTGACACCTGTTTCCCCTCTGTGTGTGTGTCTGTAGCTTTGGTCTCGCTCCTGCTGGTCCCCTCCAGATTCTCACTCCTCTTAGCCCAAACCAGAGTATTGAAGCGGCCCTTCCCCTCAGCACTGTGGGACCTGTCATGAAGATGGAGCCTCTCAACAACCTGCAGGTAACACCTTCGCAAGATTCATTTCCCCTGAATTCTATGTGACTGTGCTAGTTTTTGTTTTGGTTGAACAGTAACGTTGCATCCCTGCTTCTGCTTCTACTTTCCATACATGACTGACTTTTGGAGCATCACGCTCGTCACAATGATGTGAATTGTCAACAAGATGATTGTCAGGGATCAAGTACAGACTTGAAGCACAATGTTATGTATGCCTACTGTTTTCATTTGTTCCTCAAACATTTTGACAGCACTCTTATCAGAGATGCATAGAAGTGTGAACAGTGTAAGCAGACATGGCAGTTTGTAAAAGGGGCAGATTGATAAGGTTTTTTCAGGGGCGCTACCGATCATAAGTAATCAAGTTTTCAAGTAATTCAAGCAAAATTGCTTTGCTCAATCTGTCAAATTCCAAATTACAGTTGGCATAATTTCAACTCCTTAGTCATTTATCTTTTCTATATCCAAAGTTTACAGAACTAAAACATCAAAATGCTTCATGGTTGAAATATTCATGGCCCTGGCTCTATCTCTTTGGGACATGAAGTTTTGTCTTGGAAGACAAGACCATGTGTCTTAAACAATTCGAAATGTATCCTCAGTGTTATTCAGCTTTACAGTTAAATTCCCCTGTTGTGAATAAAACAGAATTAAAACATGAAACAACCTTCAGAACGGTTGTGATAAGTTGCAAATAAAGAGAGCGGCGGAGGCTGGCTTGTTTTTGATCAGGGTGGTTCTTTTAACTGGGTAGAACTGAGGACGGGTGCTGTGTGCAGCTGGAGAGAGAAGATAAGAGTGTCGAGGGGGATGATCGAGGCGGGGGCAGTCATTAGTGGTCACACAGCACATGGCTCCTTTGTTTCTCTTGGCCTCAGTAGCCCTGCTAACCTTTCTACTCTGCTGCCTGTGGGCCCGGCTTTGATGGGTACTATTGGCTGTTCTAACAGATATTTATTTTGAGATGTTTTTGTCTTGATGGAAGATAATAATGTTACAGAATATTTTTTTGAGTGTCCTTTGTACTAAGGATGTCGCACTACCAGAAATGTAGTAGTCGATACCAATACCAGTGAAATTCCACGATTCTCGATACCACGGTTAAAAACTAACAATAAATCTAATGTTACCTACTTCAACATACGCTTCTTTTTTACGTTTATATAGGTTTTTGTTAGGAAGTTTAACAGATCATAATTCCCTCTATCTATTTTATATTGCTGTGAAAACATATCCGTCAGACAACTCTATTCAAGCTTTCCACCAAAAACTAAATTTCACAAGATTACATTTGAACACATCATGAAAATGTTGTAATTTACCATCGGTCAAAAGATTTTTTTTTTTGTGCATAGAGCTTCAACACACTAATAATGCCAGTCAAAAGCACCTCTGTTACAGCTGCTAACAGCTAAAGCTGCATTTGCATGATCAGCAGTAAAACAGTTCTTCACGCCGCCTAAAGTTCTAATTATTTTAACTTTGACCTCGATTACCTCTGAGCTTTCCAACGCAACCAATGAGATAACAGCTATTTGAAGCGACACAGGCAAGCAGGGGAGGGAACCACAGAAACCAAACTAACTAGCTGCCTTCACCCCAAGGTGAACATTTCCTACCATGTGAAGGCAGCTTGCTGTTAACTAGCTCTACTCCTGCACATTTCAATATGGATCTGTGTTGTTTACAATGCTGCATTATCAGATGCAAAACGCTTTGTCGTTAAATGTCAGAAAATTGTTAATAATGTCCGTCACAATTGTTTTGCCGGACCAACAGTCCAAAAAAAAAGGATATTCACTTTATTATCATAGAAGACTAAGAAAACAGGCACATATTAAAAAAAATTGTGCTGAAAGCAAATAATAGTTAGCTTTTGTCCCTTTTTAAAAAAAAAAAATTAAAAAAAAAAGTTTTTTTTTTTTTTTTTTTATATAAAGAGTATTGGGGAGCACAAAATAATGTGACAGAAAAAAGGCCTAACAGTTTGGGAACCTCAGTGCAGTACAGCACGTGAGACGTGAAATGATATCAAAAATCATATCATGTGGTAGCCTTTTGGTATGGCATCTGACTTTCTCAGAATCATACTTTTATAATGGAGCTCTTTTACTTTACAAATATACAGAGTGAAGCTTTGTATCGTTTGTGTATGACGCGCAGTGTTACTGGCAGTCTGCATTGCACCCAGGAATAAGACGCCCTAATGAATTATTCACAAGTCATTCTTCTGCTCTCCTCTGGCCGAACTCGCTGTCTTTCTTTCCGCACTTCTCCGTTGAACAGCCTGATCAATATCACAGGCTGCGGCTTGTTACTTCTGGTGCCTCCATTATACCACAGTTGTTCTCGTGTTTCGGTTTCTTGTACTTTTGCCACCAGGGCGCAGAGACTGTGAAAGGTCCTGTCTGAGAAGCTGGGGCTAACAACTTCCAATCTTTTTTTTAAATATAGACTGCTGTTAGGTGCTATTTTTGTTTTCTCTCGCTTGTCAGTTGTTTGTCTTTTTTTAAATTTTTGGTATTTTATTTTTAACCACTGTCCGCTATTCTTATCTTCTTTATATTTTCATCTTTATTTATATCCTCTTTATAAAGCACTTTCTAAAGCCTGTTTGTAGAAATTATTTTTATATATTCAGCTTTTAAGTTTTGTTTGCTGATATTCTTTGGAAAACAGAAGCCTTATGCTTACCGTGAGAATCAATATGACGGGAGGCAAGTTAAGAACAATGATATCATATTATGGTTTGTGAGATTCCCAGAGGATCATAGTCCTCTTGTTCAGTAAACAGCACACATACACCAGCAATGCCCATCCTTGAAGGGCACTTGAAAAGTAATTACCCATGTTTTGCTTCTTGTTTCTCCTCCTGTCGTCCTCCTCTACCCCCTCCCTGGATGTAATCACTCTCGCAGGTGGCTGTTAAGAACAACATTGACGTATTCTACTTCAGCTGCCAGTACCCCATCAGCATGCTGTTTGTGGAGGACGGGAAGATGGGTGAGTGTGTCTCTGCTAAACCTCTTCACTCAAATGCCGAAAAACACCCACTGACGTCAACAACCTGCACATGCATCATTCAGCAAGGAGACGTTATTGTTCAGACTATTCTGATCGTGTGTGCGTGTGTGTCCGCATCCGTACGCACACAACTCTCTGGGGTGCACAGTTGCTCCTAGATCGTTCACCAGTGCCATTATTTTCTTTTTTATGTTACTGTTTGATTTATTCTGTGAAAGCGTGTTGGCATTTCTCCCTGTTAAGCCCCATGTGGGGTCTAGCAGAAAAAAAAAAATACTGAATGATTCATTGGATTGAATGAGTTACTCTGGTAATATAAATATCATTTATGGTGCTGTTATATTGCTGCTAGCTCGCCCCGTTATTACAGGTACCTGCCTCCCTTTGTGTGCGGGAGAGCAAACAGTTTTTTGACCGCAGTAAAAATTATGTTTTTGAGAAGCTTAACGCTAGCAAATATGGATTGAAGCAGAATATTCCTTTAGATAAAAACATTTTGGGAATTTTGGAAATGATTACTTCTATCTTTTTTACAACACATTTTGACTTTTGGACTTAACGCTGTGGTGTTATGGGAAATGTTTGGATTACACGAGACGGAAACAATCCTACACAGTCTTATTCTACAAATATTATAATACTATGATGTAAGTGTAGCCTAATCTTTATCTCCAACTGTGCAGAAATACAGGGTTTAAACAGAATGAAGAGACATAACAAATAAACAGTGCTCCATTCGAAATTTTATTTAGAATTTGAATGTCAACGTTATGAATGAGGCTTTAAACTATATGGTACAGCCTCACTTTGACATTTTTTGTATACATTTACCTTTACCACAAATCCTATTGTAATTCTCATACTGTGTACATTTCAGTGTCTGTATTTAGACTCATCCAGTGATTGTGTCTCTTCGTCCACAGAGCGACAGGTGTTCCTCGCCACATGGAAAGACATTCCTAATGACAACGAGTCCCAGTTTCAGATCAAAGACTGCCATCTCAACTCAGGTGAGAAGGGTGGGACAGAGTGCACTACCTGAAGACACTGCACCGTGCAGCCGTATCCTGCTGCTTCTTCATATGTGAGGATAGCCCCACAGAGCAGTGGCAATCTCAAATTCAGATCCATGCTAATGAAGCAAATCGCATTTGATGATAACTCATCAGCTGCAGTCCCCTATTTACGTGTGATAATTTAGTTTTATACAAGCGTGAGAACAGCTGAACTGGGGAAGAATTCCTAATGACAGCTTAATGGAGATTTCCCCCCCAGATTAAAGTTCTTTATGAACAAAGAGTGGGTTTCACATCCTACTGGGGCGCAGCAGCAAGACAGAGACTGAGGAGAAAAGTTAATTCCGAATTAGTGACTGTATCTTTGCTGCTCAGATAGTCTGCGGTGACATTTTAAGAAATGATGAAGTGAAAAGAAATCCTGCATCGTCTCGTACATCTGAGGATTGTTTGACTGAAACCGAATTTTAAAAAAGAGCAGTAGCTTGTTCAGATAGTTAAGACGGCATAAGTGCAGCTAAATGGTTACAATTTTGACTATGTTATGTTCATTTTTGATTATGTTCCTACAACAGATGCAGCCTCGAACAAACTGCAGGGTAGCAACATCTTCACCATAGCCAAGCGTACAGTGGAGGGTCAGGACATGCTGTATCAGTCCATGAAACTCACCAATGGCATCTGGGTGCTGGCTGAGCTGAGGGTGCAGGCAGGAAACCCAAACTACACGGTGAGTACGCTCACACTGCTTTTAGCTGAATGCGTGAGTTTCACTCGTATCACTGTTGTGCTGCTGTGTTAACTATTAACTACCAAAGGAAAGAGCTGGTGAGAGACGGTGACAACCTCAAGTGTTTTATTAAAGGATGCCGTTTTATAAAACCCTTCTACTCTATGTTGTGCCAACTGCTGTAATAAATGTCAGGATTAAGGGGAGTTTTCCCAAAGATTTAAGATGTTGTCAACATTAATTTGTTAACAAAATTTATATATATAATTTGTTAGCAAATTAATGTTGACAATATTATTGTACCTGCCACATCATCATGAACCAGTATTGCTCAGAGCTGTCCGTCCTGGGAGAGGGATAGTTCCTTCTAAATTGCTCTCCCTGAGGTTTCTTTCATTTTTATTTGGGGGCGTTTTTCCTTAGCTGCTGCAAGCGTCTAATGACAGGGTTTCTTACGCTGTACAGATTGTGTTTGTGATATTCGGCTATACAGATACAATTTGATTGAACTTCCATCATCCATAAAAAAAATCACAGTTTTACTGGGGAGGTGGTTATAAAAATGATTATTATATCATGCACTGACTATCATCTGTAGACTGGTGAGAGAACTGTTTGCAATGCAAAGTTTTTAGTCTGTATCCATTGTCTACCTACTTACATTTTCATAGAAATATACGAATTCCTTTTTTTTTTTTAATACAAACGAAAATGAATTATCCCAACTTATGTACTTGTTGTTTTAGTTCTTTTAGCTTTTGTTATTTTGACGTGTAACTTTTGTAAGTAGTTTTTTTTTTTAGGAAAGAGTTGGTACACAGCAGCAAGTAGATCTTTAAATCATTTCAGTGTTACAGGAGTGGACTATAATCTAAAAAACAGTTCATTAAATTCTAATAAATTGTATTCACAAGAGGTTCTTATCTATGCTTGAAAATGCAAATGTTCTGCTAATGCTATGCCAATCGGGCACTTCGTTGATTTTTCCCAAACTAGCTTTTAATCACAGACTGATTGTATCTCTAACATTGCATTTACCCAAACTTTCACACCTGTAGCCTTAACTATATCTGGAGTCTGTAATCATAACTACCATAATAACTGAAAACACACATTTTGATAAGCTTGGCATCTGAGATCTGTCCTATAATAATTCAAAAAAGGTTACTGAACCAAACCTCCACCCAGAAGTTCTACAACCTTCATCCAGTGTGGCCTCACTAATCTACATTCACACATGCCGTGTAGGAAAGTTCCCGCTTCTATTCTGCGCTTCAGCACAAATTACAGCCTGACTCGTTGAACGATGTCATTATGATGCACTTAACAAAACACTGTCGTCACTGCACGTCATGGACAGAGACAAATGACATAGCAGAGACATGATAAAGATTGATGTGCGGTAATGAGAGGTACGTGAGACGCTGCTTGATTGTGCAGTGATTGAAGTGTGCCGCTAGTATTGGTGACTCAACGGTGTGTGTGTGTGTGCGGGTCTGTGTGTGTGTTTGTGTGTCTGTGTGTGCGGTCTGTCTGTGTGTGTGTGTGTGTGTGTGTGTGGTCTCTCCATTGTGACGCTGCATGTCTCTGCTTTGTCAGCGTGCCATGGTCTCCGCTCTTGATTGATTTCTGTTTGGCTTAGAAATTCTGCATGACTAGTCCAGAGCGATGACCTTGGTGTGACTGCCCCCCCCCCCCCCCACCCCCCCGCTCATAATTCAGTCTTCTTTCAGTTCATGTTTTTATTCATAAGGTGGCATATTTTTGTTCTCTCCAGTCTAGACCAGTCAATTTGTAAGTCACCCAGCTCTCGCTCAATAAATCTTCAGTTTTTTAATCTCTGTTTACACCTTCTGAGTTTAGTACGTCATCATGTAGCCCAGCCTCATTGGAGATTTTGAAATATATGACTTTAGGAGTATTTCCTAGAAATAAACTATGAGATTAATTTACTGAAGTGAAAGCTTGTTTTTACTTAATGATCATTTGTAGTGCATTTATTTTTTTCTGCTGATCGAGGCGATGTGCATTTTTCATTTTCTCTCATGATTTATTTAATTTCTTTTATATATCCCCCTGAGTTGCAGCATAACCTCCTTAATTCAGAAGCTTTTTTTCCCTTTTAATCGTTTCTGTCCTGTCTTTTTGGATTTCCTGTTCAAATAGTTCCTCTTTGGGGCTGGAAAGGCTCCTCTACTTTTTGAAGATGGATCATAAATTGTTTAGTGGGAGAAGACTAGACTTTAAAGTTAACGATGCTTCATGTACAGTGTGTATTCCTCTGCTCGTCTCTCTCTGGCTGCTGCATGATCCCCGCGCTCTGTTGGCACGGCACATTAAAGCCGAGCTGTTAAAGCCTTTCGTCGGCAGCTATTTTTAGACCTGAAAAAGTAAAGCTCTGGCACTGCGTTTTCTTTTTTCTTTTTTTTTTATGGGTTTTATTGTGCTTCTGAAGACGAGATATAAAAACAATTATAATTCATTACCATGAGTGGAGACGTACGGTAGCATGTTTAATTGTTTCTGCTGCTTACCCATGCTGTTTAAGGTTTTTCTAATATCTCAAAACCTGATTGGCTTTAGCTCTCCCACCATGATGAGCATTATAGATGGATGCAGATTCTGGCATTAACAATAGTATTAATGGACACTATTACCCCACAATGCGTTGCTCAATAAAAATGGAGCTCACATTGTGAAAATGAAATGTGTGGACAGTAGTTGGAAGATCTCTTTAAACCTGCAATATTGACTGCTTAGGGGCAATAAAAACAAGTTGTGAGCACAGCGTTGAGATATTCAACTTTTTAAGTTGATTTGGTGAAATTGTTGGCAAACATTTTCTTATTTACACATCCAGCAGTTACAGAGCGTTATCATTCATCCGGAGTTATTTGTGGCCACCTGATGAATGTAAGTCACTCTCTTTTAGCTCTGTTTGGTCCCCACCAGCTCTTGAAGGAAATATCAGTCCCTTTATCTGTGTTATAAATAGATCAGGGGACTGCTGTGTGCTATTATTGGGTTTTAAATTATTTTTGATGAAGCACTTTAATTTGTCGGGTATTAAATCGAACTGGTTTAACAGAAAAACAAACGCACCTCCGGTTATTTCATCCATTAAAAAGTTTCTAAACTAAATTAATTGAAAATGTACTATATCACAATATACAGTGTATCAATATACAATTACATACACCCCTAGTTCCCACGCACTGTTGACAGTTGGTTGATGATTCTAATGATGATTATTCATCATGATCACAAGACTCAATTCTAACCTGATAAACAACGGTTGCCGAGTAAAAAAGGTTGTGTATGAGTATATCAAATTTTTTAAAAAAAAATCATTTTTCTTTGCCCTTTCGCAGTGCTGCATTGCTGCAGGAGAGAACTGCTCCAGGCTCCAGTTTCTCTTTTATGCAGCTTTTACAAAGACCTCCGCAGTGTTTTCCGGCTGCTTCGTTGCGTTACACGATCAGCGTTGAATCCATGCGTCTGACTCTCAGTGGAGAATGTTCTTTGAAAAGAATACCACCATTTTCATATCAAAAGCATTAGAAACGCAGCCATGTAAACACCTGGATACTTGATGTTCATTGTTTTGGGATAAAGAAACAAGGCTGGATTCAAAAATAATAATCACTTCTCTCAAACCAAACCAGACACACTCATTCAGCTCCTTCATCATTACTGTGGTTCCCTGTTTATTATTTTGTCTCTTATTTCCTTGCCTGTGTACTGCTAATATAATACCAATAATATTGCCGCAGTTTCGAGCTCTCCTAAATAGCAGGTTCTACACAATAGCTAGAGCATCCGTTTTCCCCCACATCCTACCCCATGCTGACAGGAGAGCGGCTGCCTAAATGTTGCCAGTAGCAGCATGCATTAGTAAGGAGCCCGGAGTGTATAGAGGCAGCCAACACTTAAGGAGCTGAGCAGTATTACCGCTTTGATCCACTGCAGCTCTTTGATATCCACCACAACACACAATATCACCTTTTGGTAGATCTTGGTATCTATTGAGCTGAGGCCTCGTCAGTTACTCACCAAATCTCTGGTTAATATTTGATCACTGTTCTTATACTAATGGCGCCAATGTCAAAGACGAAACATAACGGTGTTCCCACAATACTGGAGTCTCAAGTTTAGACTACTAGTATGTAAATATAATATTAGGTTTTCAGATCTACAGGAAGAAACGAGTAGCATTTAAGGGCTTAAAAACAAGCCCTCCTTTTTTTTTTTTTTTTTTCAACACTACCTGAAATTGTCATGAGGTAGTGAGAGGCGAAATTACTGAATATAATAAATAGGATTTAAAAAATCCAGTCCAGTCACCCCCCCAGCTCTCCACTGGCTGCTGTCTTATCAAGGAAATACAATTTTATTTTGTCACAATGCATTGTCCTTGGATTTAAGTTATTTTCTTTCTACGTTGTTTGCATTTGTCACTCAAAACCAGTCGTTAACTTTCTATCTTTAGCAAACTTAAACAGAAAAAAAAAAAAAAACAACAATTTTTCAGTGGAACACGTGATTCTAAGAAATGACAGTGGTGAAAGTGGAAAGAACAACACCGTGAGTAAGGGGCTGATTTGCTGCGAGCGTGTGTGCGTTTGTCGGAGCGAGACAAATGTTGATTGTTTTCTTCACTTTTCCAGAGACGTGGGTTATTAAAGGCCCCATAGGAGAAGGCACAGCTGTTTTTGGTTGTGCAGCAATTAATTAGTGAAAGATTTGGAAATATTCAAATATACTCTGTCTTGTATTTATTCATAAGTGCAATGTCATGACAGTCTTGTGCGTCTGGATTTGAGGAAATAACATCTCTGCAGTGTGATTGCTGGTGGGGCGTAGGGGGGGGCTCACTTTGTGAGACTGTATCAAATCCTAAACCTGCTCCCAGCTGAGACCAACATCAAAGAGCGGAGAGGCTGCCTTTATTTCCTCTAGTGTCTTTATGTGTCTATATTTCAGTCTCGTATGCCTTTCTGTGTCTGACTAGACTAAATTTAAGGCGAGTTTCAATCCAAATAATTTTTTTTCTCATCTGAAAAAACAATGAAATTTGTTTCCTGTAAAAAAAGACCAAGGGACTTCTGCTTATTGGTCTCATTAATACCCATACGCTCAATGCAAATATATTAACAATGCTTATAAGTAAGTAAGTAAGTTCCTTTTTAAAATGCAATCATTGGGAAGTTTTCCTGATCTTGCAGGTGAAACATTCAAAGTACCGTTGAGCTGTTTATATTAAAGACCTTCATCGCAAATTAGGTTCAGTTCAGTTCAATCAGTTTAGCCGGATAATACTCCACCGTACTGACGCTAACGTCATTCTGCTTCACATTTCTGTTAGTTTTGTAATCTGGCTTGTCATTAAAACAACTACTGTGTCTCCACGTGAACATAGATGAGCAATGTAGGAGTCAATATATTATCTTCTTAGCTGTATCTTGTTGTGACTTGATGTAAGTTTATGTGACTTGCTGATGGTAACTCGTGTCCTGTTTTTCCCACTTAAGAAACCTTGCACTTTTAACAGTGCATTCATATTCAACCCTGCTCGACTCTTCTCTCCCTCAGATCTCTCTGAAGTGCAGAGCTCCAGAGGTTTCCCAGTGTGTTTTCCAGAACTACGAGATGGTGCTGAAGAACTGAAAACGACCCCACGTTGACCCGGCCGCTGCCCTCACAGACTCCTGGCACCTCCTGCTCTCCCTCACCTGACCCATGGACCATGTTACAACCTCATGCAGTGCAGGAGCCCCTTCCTGCTGTGTTGGCAAATTAAGCTGGTTAATGATATTTTTGTTGTTCCATTTTGACCCATCGCTGGTTTACTTTCTTTCCTAAGCCTGCAGAAAATCCTGGTTCGCTGTCTTGGCTAGCTTCATCATGTCTCTCCCGTGTGTATGTTTGTTATACAAAAGTTAGTTTCAGGACATTAACTCATGATACATTTTCTGAACACTTTCGCATTGAGCTGGTCCTCCACTCTGTGATGACCTGTATTCTTTTGGGGACACACGGCTGTATTCCCGTGACAGTTTTCTCTGCATGAGGCTCTTTTAATAATTATCTAGCCCCACTTCTCTGCAAATTGGAGACTATTTTTAGCGTCTGCAATCACCAGTTGATACATCACTGTCGGCATATTTATTTAGGGTACTTTCAATTAAAGTGCGGCAGAAACAAAGGCTTTCACTCTCCTTACCCCTGCCTCTGTGTGAAGTGGCTGTCTGGCCTTTAGAAGATACACATAGATACTTACAAACTACATTATTGTTGTCTTTGTCATTTTCTAGAGTTTTCTTTAGTGTCTGTGGAAAGCAGTGGGGTTGGATCCTCTGCTGTCCCTGAAAGCAGTGTGTGCAGTGTGCATGGAAGCTGTTTTCCATCAATATCTGGACATTTTATAGACTAGCAGCAGTCGTCCACTGCCTGCTCTCTTACTTAGTCATTCCATGGTTTGATTTGTGTTTTGTAGTCTTGTTAGTGTTCATGTGGCAAACTGGGAGAGAGCTGAGGATTTTTTCCCGCCCTGCGTCAGTGACAGCCACTCGGGCTCTCTCTGCCACTTTGCTCTCTCTGTATCCTCATCGCAGCCTCTCGAGTACCGTGGCCACCTGAGATGAAGGCTCAGGTAAGATAACTCTAAACGTATGATGCCACGGTTTGCAACACTTCAGAGTAATGAGTGCGAGTGTAGGTAGCACACTGTCTACATCCAGTGTCCCTTGTTTTACCTGCAGACTCGACCCGATAAATTGGTTTCCTTTTTTCCGAGTCATTACACTGAAGCCCTTCTTATCGGCTCTACAGGATGTATGCGCCCACGCGTACGCCTTGTAAAGATTACAACAGAGGTGGCTGTGTATTCTGAGCGTGTCTCTGTGTGTGGTGATGGCTGATTCATATGAAATGCTGTATAAAAAATAAAAAAAATCTAATCAAATGTTTAATCAGATGTTTTTGATTGACATGATTTTGTTCATTGTGTGTACATCAAAAAGAACTATTAAAAAATCTTGATAAATTCACATAATCTGTGTTCAGTGTTTGACATTATGGAAGAATAAGATGCAAGAACAGTTTCTTTCTGTGGCACAGTCTCCCAGTACCAAGTCCCAGTGTCACAGGATGCAAAAACGTTAACTCAGTTTTATTTGCTTGGTAAACACTACATTCCCAAAGTCCCTGGAAGCCAACGTGCATTGGTTTTACACGCCGTACTTCATAATCATTGATGACCTTTTGAGGCGTCCACCTCTCATGGGCTGCTCAGCTTCTGCTCCAGTGTTCGACTTGGCAGCTCTCACAGCTTTGCATACAAAGTCTCTCAATGTTGTTCAACCTTGAGCCGTGAGTGAAGTCTGAGGTTTATCCACGGCACCTTTTTTTTTTTTTTCTTTTTTTTTTAAGGCGAAGCAGCTCCTCTGAAGCGGTGACCAGATTTTTAAAGTCCGAGCTGCTCTCGATAGCTTAACCAGGATTTGACTGCATCGCCTAATCGTGAGCACAAACTGCTCTCGTCTCAGATCTGTTCCTCCGTGAATTATAAAGGTCGGCTCGATTCAAAGATGCACTCTCGCTGACCAGAGAGAGGTCAGCTGTCCAAAGCTGTGACGAGAGTCTCTTCTACTAATCAATGATCTATAATATCGATCCTATGTGACGAATGCATTCCAATAGGGGGCACCACTGCACTGTCTTGTTAAAGGCTCAGTCCATATAAAGGAACAATTATTGACTTCCATACTACTAAAAGTCAACACAAAGAAAGTGATCATTGTGTTTTTTATTCAGTTAGATGTACAGTTAATTTCAAAACAAGAAGGCTAAAAAAAACTTTATTTGGTCTAAATGGAGTCGACTTTACAGTAACACTTTATGCTCACTCTTCACCCCATGTTTAGCATTTATAAGCAGTATTTATACATTTAATAAATGGTTTCTTCAACTTGCTGGGACACTTGAGATGTCCATGACATGGCTTGTCATGCCGCTCTAATGCAAACGGGCCTACTTGAGACTGCTTTTTGTAGATTTCTCGTTTATGGCCTTTAAATTTTAAATAAGGCAACCTACATTTCACTAATGGCTGTATTAAATTAGTCATTTACTTTACAGATCGGTTCTAAGCCATAAACAAGAACACCATTTGGGCTGGCAGGTTGTGAAACGTTTCCTCGGCTGGTGTTTATCCTCCTGTTGTAGGACAGATGCTTTATGTTTTAGATAACTTAGAATGACAACATAAAACATCAATTACATTTTCTTGCTTTGACAAACTTTAGCAGCTTTTCATGCCGCTCTAATGCAAAAAGCCATACTTGAGACTTTTTTTTTTTTTTTTTTTTGTAGATTCCTCATTTACAGCCTTTTGAGTTTTAAGGCAGCACCCTTTACAAAGGGTTTATATATATTTAACTAATGGCTCTGTCGTGGAGCTCTGGGCCCCTAATTGGCCACGTGAGCCAATCCATCTGTCTCCTCGGAAACCAAACAATGTTCTTACAGCTGAATACAACCTGCACTCATGTTTGCTTTGTGGTAACATGAGTGGCACATGTTTGTTAAAAGAATATGTACAATGTAAACTTTAATATCAATGGAAATGATGAAAGCATAAAGCCTGTGTTTTGACACAAAGCTCGAGGACGCACTCATCAAGATATCAACACATACAGTCTGCTTGGAACATTAATGTTTGTCTGATATGTTTTTGTTCCTTAAAAAAATACAATTTCCACATCATCCTTAAAAAAACAAAAAAAGGAATCTACTCTTCTACCTCATTCATAAATACGGAAACTATGGATATGCACATTTTGAGTTTTCCTGCGAGACAGAAGATGTCTCTTCACTGCCAGCTCATTCTCAGAGTACAGTATGTGCACTGGCAGTTTCAAATGACTACATCACGCTTGTATAAATTGCAAATTGGACCAGGATTGACTTCCAAACTAGTTGTAACAAATCATGCTCAGACCCACCCCTTAAAAGCTGATTTTCACAGAGAGACTTTCCACTTTCAGCAGATGAATGTGAAAACAGCCTTCTCTTGTCAAACTCTGCACATACATCATTCTGCACAGTGAAGCTCCAACATCCATAGGGAGGAACAAGAAGAAAACCCTGTTTCTGAGTGGAGGGGGGGGGGGGGCATATTGAGTCTGTGGGCTGGAGTCCCAAATGTAAAAAGAAAAACAACCTTTGCTGACCTCCGGCCGAGGTCACAAGCTCCTCTCCTGATATCCGAGGAGCCATAAACTGTGTAATGTTTATTCCTCAGACTTGTCACTGGGTTTGATTTGTGACCGTGATGTGCTGCTGACCCCCCGCAGTGATTGATGGGACGCATCGCCCCTGCCCAAAGACCCTCTCCAATAATAAGTCGTGTCCCTCAGAGATCAGATGTCCGGTCTTGCGCGGCTCCTGCGTGACCCTCACATGATATACAGTGTAAGGCCTATTCCTTTGCTATTTATTTGCAGCGTATGGGAGCTCAAGCCTTTCACACGCCTTGCTCACGACATAATCCTATTGGATGAGCGGGGCAGGAGATATTGCAAGTGATGAGAGACAGAGAGAGATAGAGCAGTCTTCAGCAGCTCGTCTTTCCAACGGCACACACACACACACGCACACACACAGAGTGCTCGTTAATAGGCTCCAGATGCCTTTACAGAAAACGCACGTCTGCAGGCTGTGTGGATTGCCTCTTCCCTTTTGAATCACGCAGGTGTGAATCTATCTTTCTGTCATCGAGAAAACAAGAAGATTATGGGGTTGTGTGCAATTTCAGAACACGTGGGAAGCGTATTTAAGAGGCTGGCGGCTGTGCGCGCGTCCTCCGTGTGATGGAGGAGCGCGGCGGTGGTGCATCGGTGGAACTGAGTGAGAGGTGCAGAGGAGATAATCAATGAAGACACCGAGGGCTCCTGTGCGTTTGGACAAGGTCACAGTCTAGCCTGGGGGAGATTATGTCCATGCGGGGACAACAAGGACGGACTTTTACGCTTCCTCTCGGGGGAAGAGGTCCCCTGGAGATGTCCCCCTAAAAACCAAGAGTTTCTCTCTCTCTCTGTGTTGGATTGCAGAAGCAGCGGAAATCCCTCCATCCGCATGGATTGGGCTTCATTTTTGACAACCTTCAAGCTGCATGTCTTCATTATTTTCACCCTCAGCCCCGGAGATAAAGTTTCTTCGCTCTGCTCGACGGGTGGGTGATTTATTCGGCCACCTTTAATTGCACCCAGTTGAGGTGAATTTGAGGCTGCTGGTTTAAAAAAAAAAAAAAAAAAAAAACAGGGGGAAAAAAAGAAAGAAGGGTGAGCAGGAGGTGGATTGAATTCCATCAGAGCGGCATCAACACAGCGGCGGCCAGCTGCGCTTCTGGACGGTCACATCTGTCGTTGTTGTCGTCGCTGTCCATGGTGCTGAACTCGAGCTCCAGGAATGGTGGAGACGCTGAGTATCGCAGTCATCGGTGCTCCCGGAGTGGGGAAAACTTCTATAATCCGCCAGTTCATCTATAACGATTTCTCGGAGGTGTACACGCCGACCAGGACCCGATATGTGTACAGACCCTCCGTCATCCTGAACGGCAACATGTATGAGCTGAAGATTTTGGACGTCCCGCCAATCTCCTCCTTTCCATCCAGCTCCAGTCAGGTACAATGTCTCTGTCTGAGGACTTAGATTGGACTTTATTAGAGAAGGATTTGTACAAGCTTTTTGGTGATCCATGCATCCTCAGATTGCCTGAATCTCTTAAATCTCTACTTAATTTCCCGTCTGTTCACAGCCAATGGCGTTCTTGAATGACAAAAACACAATTTTATTTATTCCTCTATCACTATCAGATGTCCCTAGTCTAGTTGCTATGGAGACCGGACTGACTTAAAGCCTTGGAGAGCTTCACTTTGACGTTTTAAACTCAACCCCCCTCACGAGGAAGGAATGCCAGCTTGGATATTATTTATTAATCCTATCATGTCTTCAGTGTCACATATATTCAGATGAGTTGACAACAACATAACACTGGTGCTGCTGTTGATGGTGGTGGTTGATTGGAAGCTGGCTCATATACACAGAAAATGATATCAGGATTGTGCAGCAGGCATCCCCATAGCATCTGGTCAAACTCCCAATTTAAAAATAGAATAGACCGGCCTTTTATTCATGGCCACAGGTCATATGCCACACATCATTAGTTGGAGGCACATCTGATCGCAGGATGATCATACATGTAGTGCGTCTCCAAATGCCCAAGGTTTATAGTCACTTCTAGTCTTCTTCAGGATTGGGAAAAGCTTTTGTCTGTGGAAGTTCCTTTTCCCCCAGCTTTACATTTGTTCACTTCTGTCTTCAAACAATACCCACATGCTCATATATAAAATCAATTTCAAATTACATTTTTACTGCTCTCCCACTGAGCGTTGCATCATCCATTGTTTTTGTTTTGCACCGGTGTCCAGGAGAAACACAATTTTGTTCATCTGCACGACAGATGGATGACACTTAAGTATCTCTTATCTTATCTTAAAAGCATTTTCGGACGCTGTAATAGTTTCGCTTGTCTATATTGCCCTCGAAAATATCCCCTCCTGAAGCACTTACAACGTAAATGATGGGGGACAAAATCCACCGTCCTCATTCTGTGCAAATATCCATTTTAAAGTTGAGCCAAAGTCAAGATGAGGACTCAACAGTGTGCTTAGTGCGTATCTTCTGAAGTTACAATACTTTTAGTAAGAAATGTCTAAAAAAAAATCTCCCAGCAATGAAACACTTTGGAAACCTAAAGAGGGAATTTGCTACCAATAAGGCTGTAACTTTGTCAGATATCCACTTGATTTGAATAACTCAGATGACTAAACCCTCATATTAGCTCCAGCTGAATTCATACTCCACTGAAAGTATTGCTTTAAGACGGACTTGAAAAAAAATGTGATCCTGTACTTTAAGATATGTCTCCCCTTTTCTTTAACAGCCACAAAAGTAAAAAAAGAAAGTATGGATTTAGTGTGCGTGTCCCTGTCCTTTGGTATTGAAACAACGTGGCCCACTCCACGCCTCTATCCGCTTGAGGTGTGTCCTCGCCTTCTGTCCATCGGAGCCTCTGTGCACAGGCTGTGATGCTGTCAAGATAGAAGTCTCCAAGGTCACCACACCTGACTGCTGCTGCTTCGCTCCCCTTCAGTGTCACACAAAGCCCTCCCAAGGACAGCTGTTGTTATCTACACAGGCGAGGTGTCACTGAGAAAATGAGAACAGGCCATGGAGAAGGCAAAAAAACAAACCAAAGAGCTTGTTCCCAAAGTGTTGATTTGCTACACGCTCAAAAAAAGCCTGGCCTCAACGCAGAAAACCTCTGGCTGAGAGCCAGAGCAGTCATCCTGTCAGGCTGCTACAGATTTACATGTAGCCGTTCTACAAGATTTAACATTTTGTTAGGGAGTGTTAAGAGGTCTGCAGGGTGCTTCATTGTTTCCTGCCCACGGAGACCCTCTGCAAAGACATTCTGATTGAGTTTCTTCTTTCTTCTTCTAAATGGTTCTTAAACCCTGCCAGGGAACAAGATGGTAGGTGAGCATACAGCAGGAATAAGACAGGATGAGTCTCATGAGTTAATGTGTGGGAGTGTGAGTCCCAAAGTTTGAGTCATCATTCGATATCATGTTGTGTGAACATTTCATGCTCATTTCAGAGCGTTGTGCGGCGGGCAGGCGCCTGTTTGGCAGGCGCTTTGTGGAAGGTATACTGTACAGGCAGAGAAAAACATTAGCTGAGCGCTACCACTACATTTCCTTTAGACAAATTTATGGGTACTCATTTGCGAGGCCTGCTGTACTTTTCCCTTTATGCTCCTGTCATGTCCTGTTTGTTTTGAAGCCGCTCTCTTGCTTTCTCTGGTGACGCCCTCACAGCGAGAGCAGCGATGAGACATGTGGTTTTATTTTACTCATAGCTCTGCTCTGTATTTATCCTGCGGGCAGAGAGACGTAGCCTGGGTCACAGGCAACGGATGGTACAAAAAAAAAAAAAGAGAATTAAAATTTACTAGCAGTACACAGCAGATTGAATTAAAGCACAGTCCCGTCCCGGAACACTGCCGGGAATAAAAGACCAACAGAGGAGACAGTAGGAATTCGCTGCAGTCAATTAGGAAGGTTGCACAGAGTTTAATGGACACTGTTGAAGTAAGGGTTACCAAATTAGGTTTTATAATGTCCTAGGAAATTTGTGAGGAATAAGCTGCCGAATGGAGTGAGTCAGTACGCCTCCATGCTTATGCAGCATGGCAAGTTCTCATCAGTTCAGATTATATTTGATAGAAGGGCAGTGATGTTGTGGCAGGCTACTTGTGACCCCATTTTAACCACGCAGACAGCCATTTTTATCCTTCCCCATGCTGGAGACAGGCAAGATTTCTATTAATTCACTGTGAGACTCTCACGGTGTAATGATTTGTTTGCTTTGCGGTATGTCTGTCTGCTGCTGATAGCATTGCGTTTAAAGAGCATCTGTCACAGTGTGTCAATAGGCTGCGATGACAGATGGATTTAAGCCTGACAGTGGATTCAGCAATGATTTTTCTTGTTATTCGTTTTGTGTTGTTCTAGCCGTAATGTATCTCCATGACTTCCTCCCACACAAAATGCTCCCTCTCCCTTTCCTGCTCTTTATGGACATCTTTCTCAGTTTCTGTAGCTCTAAGGTGGACATTTTTTGCTTTTTATACATTGTGTGGTATTGAATCTCACAGATGCAGTAGAAATATGATATTTGAAGTCTTCATAAGATGTACAAACCATTTAGGTGTTTGTGTCTCAAAGTTTTTGCCCACATGTTGAAAGCTTCGGTGGTATTTTATAATAATAAGAAAAACTATTTAGACAATTTACTCTACGTTTCTTAGAATGGAAACAATTAAATTTGTTCTATTGTATATATATATATATATATATTATATAAAAGTTAAATTAGAAGTTAGCACTGCTCCAAGAAATATTCCTGCACATAATAATAAAACCACAAATGGTCATTTTTACAGCTCAATTTTGGTATGGATTAAACAAATGAGATATTACTGAGGATTGTCCTTCTAACAGATCTAGCTGTTTCCAGTCTTTATGATAAGCTAAGCTACCCAACTGTTGGCTGTAGCTTTACATTGACCTTAAAAATATGAAAGTGGTATTAATATTCTAATCAAACTCTAGTCAAACTAGAAAGCAAATAAGTAATAAATAATTTGCAAAAATGTGGAAATATTCCTTTAAAGCTGTCTCAACTTGTGTGTCAAATCCTTTTTAAAATCCACAATTCATGGCTACACTTCCAAAAATGTGCCGTACGTGAGTGCTTTTGTAAGTCACATTCATTTTGTGTTTCTGTGTGCGTACAAGACATCAGCAGCAGCCCATCCTCCCCATATCCTCTCAAACAAAGTCCATTACTCAAAGAACAATAAAACTTACACATTTTAATGGTGGACTGCCATAGGTCACCATTGAGTAATGGCAGTTTCATCCCCAGGGGATGTAATAAATTTTAATTGCAAATCTGCCAGGGAGCCCCATGTGTGACATATCTGTAATTGCTCGGCACCCTTCCCCCAACAGGTTACACCGGCCTCCCCTCAGAGCTCGAGTATTGATCCATCACAACCACTCATTACCTTTAAGCTGCCTCACCTAATATCAGGACACGTGACAGCTTTGCCATCGTCTGCTAAAAACTGACCACAGCTTGCGGTTGTCAGGGCAACATGTTGTGTTTAGAGTGAAGGATGAGATGCTCTTTTTGCGTGTGCCGCGCTAAGAAGCCCGACTGGAGGATACAGACAGTGGCACCACACTTCACATTCACGCTCCCGCAGGCACACACTTACATCCTGCAAGCACACACAAATAAACATGCCCACACATGCATACGAATCCATGCGAGTTCAGTTTGTCAGCCTCGTATTGCTGCACTGTCTTGTCCTCCCAGGCTGCTCTTGATTTCTTTATTTAGCCTCTTGTTTGGCTTTGGAGAAGCTGCGTTTCTGTTTTTAGCCCCTCCTCCACATTTAAAAAACAGGACTTGAATGACAAAGAGATATGAGATGAGAACTCAAGCTGCTATTTTTAGCCTCACAGTGATATGAGGCTGCAACTGAAGCCACTGCGCACATCTCACGTAGTCAATTGCCTCAATTATGAGAAAAGGGTGAGCTGTGATGATATGCTTTGTTATGAAATATTTTTCTGAGGGGCCGGACGTGACATTGAATTGTATTGGACACTCTACAATAGAAGCGACAAGAGGAAATTACAGTAGAAATAATTCCTTCTGTGACATGTTTTCCGCTCACTCTGACAGCTGATTCAACCTGGAGAGAGACGGAAATAATCATCAAATTCATGCCAGTTTTCACAACACAGTGCCCCACTTACTTCCTCTGTCTTCTTCTTCACTTTTGATGGCAGTGATCTCCATGCCACATTTGTCTCCACGCTGATGTGTGTGGCTGTTTCTTCCTCTCACACACACCCAGACACCCACAAACGCCTTTGTCCATATTGAACGGGGGCTAATAACTCTCTCGCTGACGCAGACGTGTTAGCGTTATCATCATTAGAAGTTAACGGCGATCATCTTCTGCTCCCTTCGCCTCCCCTGTCATAAATGATCAGTTCATCATATTTGTGCAGACTGCCTGTACAGTGTTTTGATTAGAAAAGCATATTTTCTCCAGAGCAGCGTAATTAGATTTCTCCCATCCCTATTTCAAGTTGTGCAAGCTGTTAGAAAAAATAATGTAAACACCACATGGAAAATTACTTCCATCCTCTTCCAACACTGCTACAGACGAGGGTTATATTAGCAGCTTGATGCTAATTAGAAGCATCAAAATAAAAGAGGTCTGATAATCAGCACTTTGATATCTGAGTTTTCAAAGCAACACAATGCAACAAACAGAGTTTCAAAGAGGCCAAATCATCTGTGCCCGGGGCGCAGGTGCATCAGTCAAAAAACACAAAGCAGTAACGTCAAGCAGGGCAGCATTAAACATCATGCAAAATATTAAAAAAATAAACTGCTTCTGCTGTGGTCATACTTGAGAATATATTTGTGTGGGATATTTTGTGCAGAGAAATTATTAAATCTCTTAAAAACATATATTTTCTGTGCTAAAACAGTTTTTAGACATAAATCAACATTTTGGGGAAAAGGCTATTCTTATTAGTTTTCTTGCCGAGACTTATATAAGAGACTTCCTGGAGCCTCCGCTAGTGGTGACAAATCACTGCACCCAGCGAGGACAGAGCCAGGCTAGTTGTTTCTCCATGCTTCTGGTCTTTATGCTATGCTATGCTAACCAGCTGCTGGCTCCAGCTTCATGTTTAGTGTAGATTAAACAAACAAGATAACGGGTTAATTGATTAACTTTATGCTGTTAGGCATATTTTGTTATACTTTGGACAGAGCCAGGCTAGCTGTTTTCTGTTTTTGTGTTAAGCTAAGCTAAGCTAACTGGCTGCTGGCTCCCGCCACATATTTAGTGTACAGATATGAGAGTGGTATCAATCTTCTCGTCTAACTCTCTGCAACCAAAGGGAATAAGTATATTTCCCAAACAGTCAAACTACTCCTTTAAGATCCTCCGAGATGAATGATTGAAATGATGACACCGTACACGTGCAGTATCCAGTCATACATTATTGTTCTTTGCACAGAGAACAGCATCCACTATTTGCCTGGATATATTGAATTGAAGTGAATAGAATTGAAGTGAATTGGACTGCACACACTTCCTGACCGTCTCACGACCCTTCATTAGCAGTGTGCATGCACACCAGAGGTTATGTTGACAGCCGTTCAGCTCATCCCTTGATCCACTGCTGCTTTTTTCATCTGTTGGACATTTTCTCAGGGCCTCAGCAGATCTTTTCTTCTTACCCCCTGAAGTTCCTCTATTTTCCTCCTCCTCTTTTAAATGCTTATATATTAATTGCATGCTGTCAGAGGTGGTGGTGGGGTGGAGAGAGTTCTGGGAGAAACAGCATGAATAGAATAATGGGTTACTGTGTTTCTACTGAAGCAACCGTCCCCCAGTAAGGTGCACATGCACCCACTTGTGCCATGTGTTTAATCACTCATTACCATCAAACAAACGATGAAAAGCTTAGCCAAGCAGCAACAAAAGTTAAACAGTAGCGTGAGTTAAATGTTCTTATCTCTTACGAGCTGTTAAGGCATTGTCCTTGAACATATGCAGCTAGGACACTGCGCAGTGCTTACCGTCACCATGTTTTATGACTTTATTCTAGGCTGTGGGACTCCGAGAGACATGCAACTAAAACTTAATTGACTGTCTGCACTGTTTGACAGAGGCTAAGCAGCAGAGGCAGGCAAACAATGACAATGAGCAAAAGTTTTTCAGAATAATTACAGAAACACATGCCATATGCTGCTCAGCTACCTCCTCTCTGCAGTTGTTGTATTTTATATGTCGGTTCATTATACGCTGGCAGATCTACGAGGATGTTGATAGGCACAGCAGGGCTTTGAGCTGAACAGTAACATCAGCACGGCAACATGCTCACATTGACCCTCTCATTGTGTCAAAAAACAAAATGTGATATTTACAGTGTTCACCATCTTAGTTTAGCCTGTTGTCACGCTAACATTTGCTAATTAGAGAGCTGAGGTTAATGGGATGTCTTTAGTTCTGCAGGTCTTTGGTCATTAACCAAAGTCTTGGACAAAATGACATGTGTGACCCGATGGTGACAGATCCTCTGACAAGTCCGAGGATCAGCAATGTTATTCGAATTCGTCCTGACAGGGACATGAATTCCACGGCAATCTATTCAATACTTGTCAAGACATTTCGCTCCAAACCGCAAATCTCATGGTGGCACTGGAGGAAAAATCAGGGGATCATCAATATGGGCACCATAAATATCTGTATGAAATGTCATAGCAATCCATCACCAACAATAGTTGTTGAGATATTTCTGTGGTGGCCCACTTGCCTCTAGCATGGCTAAAACATTACCTTGGTCACACTATATATATCTGTTTGTTTGTACAATTATGTTTGCCTCTCTGTGTCCATCCTGTAGGAGTGGCTGGATTTGCGCTGTAGAGGTGTTCGCAATGCAAACGCCTACATCCTGGTGTACGACATCTGCTGCGTGGAGAGCTTTGAGTACGTCAAGATGATCAGACAGCAGATAGTGGAGCACAGGTATGGTCAACCGCACGCTCTCAGCCGGCCAGACTGTTACTGAACATACAACAGACTGACATGAAGCTTGTTAAACGATCACCATGTCGTCCGTCTGGAGACTGCATGCAATTTCACAGCTCTGACACAAAGCCGCACAATTACACGTTTGTGACAGTGTGACAGTGATAGATCGTCTGCTCGTGGGGATATATTTTAATTCAGCACACTCCCCCATGCATCCTGAGCATGCAGCCTTTAGTAATGACATTTGATTCTGGCATTGCTACATGAGAGCCGCCTGAGAGTTCACTAGTGATTTCAAGATTCTTTTAAGGGATATTTCTGCTTTTATTAGACAGAGCACAGCAGCAAAAGACAGGAATCATGAGAACCAGAGGAAGATTCAATAAATGTCTCCTGGCTGGTTTTGAACTAATACAAGAGGCAGAAAGAACTCTGGACTAGTGGGGAAAGAAGACCATTGAAAAGGCATCACCTGCTCTACCATCCTTGCTGTTGGCATACTGCTTATATTTCCATATTGAAAGAGTACAATGAGTGGCCTCATTTGTGCTGCTATGTATGTACATGACCAAACTGCCACTGCACAGATCATCCTCTCCTTCCCGCGGCTGCGAATGTGTTGCCATGAATGTTCATGGTCCATGACAGAAAACCATTATCACCAGCAGCTAGGGTAAGGAAGGGTGAATGAAAAACAGGAGAAATGTGTAATCACAAAGCTCTAAGGCCAGACTGCAGAAGGAAAGGAAAGAGCAGAGAAGGGACAGACATTGAAATCATGAATAATGGAGGCTGTTTCAGCATGGGGGGGGGGCTGTACGGTAGATGTCAACAATAAAGAATGTATTGGTTTATTATACTTTACTTTAAAATATATTCTTAAAATAATCTGCAAAGTTCAGCTGACAAAATAATTTCAAAACCAGAATGAACTTGTCTTATCGACTCTATTTTCTTTAGCTCCCCAAGCTCAGTGAAGACTATGACAGTGTTGGGTCTATTGCTTCTGCATAGTTTCTCCCAAATTTCAAACACAGATGCATGCACACACAGACTCTCCCTGTCTCACACACACACACACACACACACACAGTACATGTCGTTCTGCTAAAATACTCAAGCTCGAGCAGATATGCGGGGAGATATTTTTAAGTCTGTTATGTGAGCACAACCTTGGAAAAGGAGAAAAGTGAGATGATAACTGTGATGTGTTTTTCTCCAACCCTATATCTTTAAAAACTTTGCCTTAGGTGCTTGAAAATGGTACTCCACATTTCTCTCTGTGTCTTTCCTCTCTGCTGAGCTATCTGTCCATCTGTGAAGGCAGACGTGCAAATATGCACAAGCATGCAAGTCCTTGTCAGAAGATGAGGCACGATGTAACAAAAAAGAAGCCATTATTCCGTATAATAGGAAGCAGCAGCTTTAACAATTTATACCTCAGCTGACATTGAGCTCAGAAGGTCAACAGATGTCTTGTGCTTACACACATCGCTGCTCCTTCCAGTTTCATAACGTGCCTGATTTAATAGTGAATTTAACTTGAGCTATTATAGTTTTTATAATATTATTTTTCATGAAAAACAATCTTCAAAGCTCCCAGTTCCCCCGCCTTTGGCACCCAACCAAACAGAAAGCCGAAGGAAAAATTAATCTCATTGTAAGAAATCCGATTTACATAATGAGCCTTCTTTCCTTCATGGTATTTGCTCTACAATCTAATCCGGGATTAGATTAGATCCAGGAATTCCTTTTTTCTACATTGCTGTAGTAAATGTTCTCTCCTTTTGAAGTAGAGTGTCAGATTGGATTTCAAAACCAAATGGTTGTACTTGATGAAGTCCTCCCAGATGTTATTGTTTTTCATTGCCCCTGTAGGACTAAGCATTATATACAAGTCTCGAGTCACTAATGCATTCCTACCTCTATTTTGCCATACATTTTCACACCTTATAATGCTGTAAACCAGTTGCTGCAGAGTGTGGTGGGAGGCCCCTTGAGCCTATGAGCTCTAATCCTCCAGTCCGCCCCCGCACAACTCCGAAGGATGGGAAAAACACAGACATTTTGAACACGCCCAGCCAAGCCCTGTGAGAAACACCAAAATAACAGTGCTTTTTGAAATTAACCTTCTTTGGCTTTGTCTCACATGCTCCCGCAGGGAAGGCAGCAGCAGTGAGGTGCCAATCCTGGTGGTGGGCAACAAGAGAGATCTGCAGCGGCAGCGCTTCATGCCTCGCAGGGCAGTGTCAGTCCTAGTGAAGAAGACCTGGAAGTGCGGCTATGTGGAGTGCTCTGCCAAGTTTAACTGGCACGTAGTCCTGCTCTTCAAAGAGCTGCTGGGCATCGCCGTGGCACGGGGCATGCGTCAGAACCACACCTCCATCCGTCTGCAGGGGGCGCTGCAGAGGAATCGCTGCACCATTATGTGACCCAGAGAGCTCCCTCCACCCCTCTCACCTCAGGAGTGGAGCGGCAGTGGAGAAAAAATGACTTTTTATCTAAATGGCTGGAAAAATACCCCGTGGCCTCCTGCTTTACTGAGCTGATTTTTCATAATAAGGTTTATTAGTCTCTTGCGCTGTAAAAGACACTCACATTTCACACATGGTCATCCAACCACTTCCTAGTCAGATTCTGCCAAATGTGTAAATGCAAGGAAGGAGGAATGAGAGAAAGCAAGTAAAAACCAATACGACTAGCAAAGCGCAGTTATTTTTTCTCACATCAACTAGACAGTTGCTCGTTTGCGGCTGTGCTTCCCAAATTAGACAGCAACAGGTCTATAGAGAGTTGTGTCGGGGCTGTAGCTGGGCCTGACAGGGTGGAAGCTGTGTTTGTGAGACCCAAAACGAAGACGCAACAATATCGAGTCTTCCTTTCGAATTTGTCATTCAGTAAGGTCAACAGCAGACGCTCAAATTGGACAAATTTGGATTTTGATTTAAGGTTAATGGTCAACAAGATAGAATAATACAGCGCACAAAATAGCTAATGCTTCACTTCTGGGGGGATTATCTCGATATGATTAGATGGTGTTTGATTTTAGATTCTGAGAAGTAGTCTGCATTTGTTTTCTTTCCCTGTCCCTGTTTCAAACTTGGCCTACAGTGGAAGCTGTTTGCTCAGACGAAGGGGGTTTTAAGGTTGTCTTGCAGCAGAAAATGCTGCAGTCCCTATCATGATGTAGGGCTTTAATCTGCTCCCTCCCCTTACTCAGTGTCTGTTTCTGATGAATACATTAAATCCAGGGAACTGGGGAGCTGCAGGAGGCTGCAGAGCCTGAAACAAGAACCTGTACACGCAATGTAGATGTTTATATATGTGTGTGTGTGTGTGTGTGTGTGGGTGTGTGTGTGTGTGAGAGAGAGAGAGAGAGATAGAGATAGAGAGAGAGAGAGGAGAGAGAGAGAGACAGAGAGAGGCGTGTTTAATATCTGACATTCAGGCAAGCAAAGGACAGACACAACAAGACTAGAGAGTGATGTAGAATCTGGATTATGGAGGAGCAATAAAATCTCACATGTCCTGACTGACTATATGTTATACTGACCCATATTATATTAAAAATGCCTCACATATAGTAGACGTAATCCACTCACGCTCAGATATCCTAAAGAAATAAGGAAGCAGAGCTTAATGGCTTCCACAAAACACCCGGCGAGTGCATCACAGACACACAGGGAACCTTGATAAAGCTTTCATATCAGTATCTGAATAGTATCTAATTGGTAATGTTGTGAGATTAACAGTTGCTTTTTCTTTTGATTAGGCCTATTTAGGTAGTTTGTGAACATAACTGCACTCAAAGTACGCAGACCTATTGTATATAAGAGTGATTCATGGAGTAATTGACTTGCATGCTTTTGTTGGTAGAGCCATTGGGTCAGGGTTTAATTGCACTGATGTGAACATTTGATATCGTGTTTAATTTTTGTAATACATGTTTTTCTGACACTGTAATGAGCAGCTGAGTGGAGTGAATGTGGTCGTTTTTCACTGGCATGCGAGAGCACAAGCTCATGATTCTCTCCAAAACGTAGTGAACCCTTCAATGAGGGCAGATGCTGTGTTCGTTTTTTTGTTTTGTTTTTTCTAGTAAAAAAAAAAAGAAATATGTAGCAGCAACTGTGTGTAGCATGAGTTCTCATCAGTTTGTCTGTGTGCGCGTTTCCTAATAAAAGGGCTACAGTTTTTTATCAGAAACGTTACATGTATTTATTTTTGCTGTGTTAGTACTGTGAGTATATTTTTTTTAACTTAATGAAATATTAAATGCATTTGAGAAAACAGCAACCTCACTCTCGTCCCTTTTCAATCCTGTACTACAATTACACCACATTAAGATCATTTTGACAACATTGCCCCCTTGTGGTAAAGCGTTGGTATCGGGAGCCAAATCAGAGGCAGACAACAGAAAATAGATTTCTGCATAAAATGTACATTGATTGTACTCAACAACACTAAATGATCATCTGGTGATCACAATATAAACTTGAATTTAACATAAAGGATCCCCTCTATAAGACAGTGTTAATACTTACTACCGAAAAACAATGAACAGGCAGTGGCCCTGGTGCATTTGGGGCATCAGGGGGTGTGTGGCGCGGGGCCAGTTTCCTGCTTTGCCTGTTTTATAATCAAACCTTGTGGGTAATCGAGACATGGATCCAAATGGGCATGTAGTTCCAGAGGTCCAGAGTACATTGACTCACTTATTTAGGTACTTGTACTTTACCGGAGTATTTCCATTTCCAAAATTACATTTTTATTCTGCTAAATGTTATTGAAATTATTCTACAGGTTCAGATTATTAATACAAAATATAATCGACTAATAAACGATGAAGTACAACCTAGCCGTATATAAAGTAATTAAAAGGAGGTCCACCTTTACCAGCTGCAACATTAAAGTGATGAACACATTAATGAATCAATAAGGATAATCCAATAATATGATATATACTTTTCTGAAATGGGCCATTCGGTATGATGAGTACTTTTACTTTTGATACTTTTGTGCTTTTACTTAAGTTCGATGATTGCAGGACTTTAACTTCTGTCACTATACATTGTGGTATTAGTACTTTTACTGAAGTAGAAGAGCTGAGTACTTCTTCCACCTCTGTGTAGTTCAGCATCTGACCCCTGATGTGACTGAATTGAGGTTTCCTTACTTGTAATTAAAAGATCTTCTTCTACACAAGTGAAATGGCTCTAAAAGTGCATCATTACTGTGCTCTGTTATCAATGAGTGTAAATGATGTGTGTTGCTACATCTACTCACCTGACAAGTGGAATCAGCAGCCAAGCCGCATGTCAAATGTTTAGGAATGTGTATCTAACAACATCACGTGGTGCAGGTCTGAATCATAGATTTGAATTGATAGAGCGGTCATTTCCATTCAAATCCACACTTGATGAATGGGGTCAGCAGCTGCTCCCTCCTAAAATTACTGCCTTAAACTGTTTGGCACTGTCGTCATGGAAATCATTGTTGAATGGTGACAGCCTTATCAGATTATATGAAAGCCATGTAAGGAATTTCCTTTCTATCCAGTGCAGCTCTGTGCTCTGAATCCTCTGCAGTCCGCATCAGCAAAGTGTCTTGGCATCACTTCTCGTCCTTCCTTTGGTGTCCATTCCGGCGTCATGTGAAAGGGGTTCACGGTGGTTTCTCTCGCCCTAGACCGGACCCTCCTCCGTCGAGCTCATCCGTCAGTGCCGACGTCTCAGCCACGGTTGTCCCGGTGGGGTCGTGTCCCTGTCCCCGGTTCATCCCGCATCCTTCGGCGTGCGGTGGAGCGGAGGATGAGCGAGCAAGGGAAGGGCAGCTCGGCATCCGCCTCTGCCGCGGCCCCGGCACCAGGGTCGGATACTTACAAAGGCTGGCTTTTTAAATGGACCAACTATTTGAAAGGGTACCAACGAAGATGGTTTGTCCTCAGCAATGGCCTGCTTTCATATTACAGGTAAATAAAGACGCAGGGTGCAAACATTTCTCAAAAAATAAACGCAAATTGGGCGCTCAGCGATTCACATTTGTCCATCATTACAGCTGGCTGCCTCAGCTGGCTAGCATCAGGCTAAACGCTAGCTGTCAAACGGACAGAGCTGTCTGTTTACTTCAAGCTGACAGTGACAACAACGTAGACGTTGTACTTTGAATGATTGTGTGTTGCGGAAAAGCACCAACACGTGTAGACACACACACAGCAATGATAGCAACACGGTTTCTAACTCATTAAATTGTCAGAAAGAGGCTACAGTTGGCACAGACGTTAGCTAGCAAACTAAGCTAGCCCGCTAGCCCCAGTCGGTGACAGCTTTATACTAAACTCGTCTTTTAAACGTGTAAACAGTCGACGTCCTAATTATCTCTATTTATGTCAATGTCACTGTTCTGAAATGTTATTCCTTATACACGTCATGTCTTCTTTTGTTGTTGAAATTAATTAATTAATTGATTAACTGCATTAACTAGTAATTTAACCAAGTCCCTCCAATGATCACGAGAGATGGCTGCTGTCATTATTATCGAGCTGTGAGCTGACGTTAGCTATACAATATAACAATATAACAATATAACAATATAACACCTGTGGCTCAGGTGCTTCTTGCAAGGGACTCATGTTTCCACAGGTGTGGGTGTAGAGGCACCATAAATGCATCATAAATGCAAATAAACGTATCTGGTTCTTCTGCCAGCACAACACATTCAGTTGACCTCAACACAGAATAGTCCTGCATAATGTGAAGGTTCATAAAGGTCTGATTTGACTGTACTACAAAAACAAAAACAACAACAACAACATGTTCATGTCAGTCTAATGTTAATAAGACCTAACCTGCAGGTGAATTAACTGCCACATGGTCTAGGCTGTGGTAGTTCACTCCTTTTTTTGACCTTGGGAACATGTGTGTCAAAATAGTCTCAACTTTAAGGTCAATTTTCTATAATTTTCAGAGCTTTCACCTGAGCCAACCTCTGGGTTGTGATTATTTTGTCACACAAGACCTTGGTACTTTTCATTGCTTTCATTGCTGGGCTCTTGCATGTTCAACCATCTTGCTTGCTTTAACCTTTTTTTTTTTCTTTTCGCGTTTGTCAACATTCAAATACTCTGCCATATCGCCTTCTGGCTCACACTGCCCTTGGGGCACTAAGACTGTTTGTACCAATTGAAACTTAAACTTAAAAATATCGATTCCCATTATGTTCAGTGCTAAAGTGTTGGAATTACCCAGACTATTAATTCATGAATATACCCAACATTTGGACCTTTTGCACTATGAGATGGAAACGAAGCAATTAATGATGTTACACCAGGAAGCCGTGTAACACCTGCATGGTCCACTTAAAAGGAGAGATGGAGTGTTTGTTGCAACAGTTGTTCACCCTATCTGACCCAGTTTTCCTAATTAAGGAATGAAGATGCCCCCACTTGAGTTAACCTTCCTCTGCTAACAGTACTATTTGTCAAAGCTGTGACTGTAAAGTTTAAGTGCCGTCACAAATCAGATATTATTAAATAAATATTCCAGCTCAATATGTTAATGCAAACTGCAATTGCTTTTAGTATTAAAAATAATGAATGTGACTCAGCTGATCCCTCTAGGATAATTGTCTTTTCAAATGCCGTCTTTTACTGGGAGGTTAGAGAGGAACATTGGTGGGAAAAGGACTCACTGCCTTGTTTAAAGGCTGTTCTGCAAATAATTATTGTCGGTATGGGGGGTTTGAGTCTGGGTCCTCAGACTGCAAGGCAAAATGTTAACTCACGATGCTTCCCTGCAGCTCCAGCAGTCATACAGTGAATGCCATCTTCAAGAATGTGAATTTCCAGATTGGATGGAGAACATTCTTTATGATTGTGCTTTTAGAAAAATCTTGTCAAAACCACACTCGGTGCCCATTTCATCCCATGCTACACTCTTGCCACAACACCCTATTGTGTGTGTTGTCAGCAGTGCTATTTGACACAGAAGTATGGTAGCCAAAGCTCTGCTCCTGCCTGAGCTTGTGGTGAAAGGAAATACGCCTGTTGCCTCTACCCTTTATGAATAGTCCATTATGTTGTAAGGTGACTGCTGTCCCTGAAGTAAAGGTAGCCCATAGACATCTCAGCAGCGAGGCAGTGAAGCGCACGAGTTGTCCCCTCCGCTGATGTCTTCCTGGCAGACCACATTGTGTCTGACTTCAGGCTTTGTCTGCCTTCTCTGGCGGACTATCTGCACTTCTATTGTGAGAGAAGTGAAAGGGAAACAGTCAGACAAATTTGACAACATGTTAAATAAATTCTCGTCACATTCTTTCTTGTCCTAAAATTATGAGACTAGTACACAGAGAATACGGCAATTGTACATAGCCTTATACTATTGGCACTCACTATTTTAATAACACTTAGTTTTACAGTTGCTGCTCCTACATTTGATATTGTCATTCATTATTTTATCTTTGAAGTGAACATCTGTCACATCAGATGCATGCCCAACATGCATTGATCAGTTGTTTGATTTGCAGTGTTAAGTATTTGTTTGCCCTTTTTTAAAAGGCCAGTTTGTATTTCTGATAAATCAATAGTGACTGACTGTCAATTAGAGGTCTAGCCCATAACCCGAAAGATCACTTTCACTCCCAGGGCCTGCTGTTGTCAGAGCAAAGGCTTAGCTCTCTACCTTGAAGCTGAGAAGCCAAAGGGTAATGGAGGACTATAGTCGATGCTCGGACTCTGGGCAGACACACTCAGCACTTGCGCCTGTTAAAGTGTAATGAGTTTTACAGGGATTCAACATTGCACTTGTTATTGATTACTTTTGGCTCTGACACTGCAAGGCTGGCACTCTTTTATACCACATCATCCTTGAGTCAAGTGTTTTTTAGTTTAAATCTTCCGGATGAGCCTAATTGAGCCGTTTTCACCAGGACATGTGACAAGATCTTTGTCCTCCCTCTCCCACTGAACTTCTTTCGTTTTTTAATTTCTTAATTGACTTATCCTCCCAGTTTTAATACTCCCAACCCTACTAACTCACCTCTTAAAGTAAATCTTGCTTCGTGCTTTAGGGAAGATTACGGGGCATTAAAGGTTTGAGTGCTATTCGAGCTGCCATATCAGTGAATGACTTTCGTGGTACAGTAGGTCTGCCACCCTTCCTTCTCATCTGCAGGATAGTAACTGGAGTACCCATTTAAATGCCAAGTGGGGGTTCGGCACCACTCGTATCCCTTTGGACAGTCAGGTTATTGTGTTGCTGCTGGCACACTCGGCTCCTTGGTGCAGGGTGGCATGATGGGAGAGTGGTGAGCTAGCCAACCTTGGGCCCAGCTGGAGGGTAGATCCTGGCCCGAACCCTGTTTACTAGCCTGGCACATCAGCAGAGTGACTGGAGCAAGAGATGTGGATGCTGTGATCTAATCTTGTTAATGGGCTCTTGGTTGGCCTAAGCACTAGGCTACTGTGTGTGTGTGTGTGTGTGTGTGTGTGTGTGTGTGTGTTTATGAAAAGGTGAGAGCAGCAGAGTCAGAGTGCCGTTAAACAGAGCAGAGAGGGAGTCTGGCCACATTCTCACCATCTCATTGTCTCAGTCTTTCAGCAGACCATGTCATGCTGTCCATGTTGCAGTATCATTGCTTTGTTTTTCTTGTCTTATGTTTCCTGTCTGTCTTCAGCACGACACGTTCCCCAGCGTTTCTCTGGCTCTCTCCCTCCATGTCTTGCGATATTTCAGCCCCCAGCCACACAACAAAACCTTTCTACATTCTCGTGCTCTGGGTACTGTGTCCTATTTCCTCTGCCTGTCTGTGTATATGTCTCCTCATGCTCATGGCCGTCTGTTCTGTGTTGTTCACTGGTTGTTGTTCTGTCATTACATGCTCCAGATCGGTGGATTTGTGTTTTATGAGGATATGTGCACAGGGGACTGACAGGTAAACCACTGCAATTCTCTCCTGGCTCAGCGCAACATGCAGGACCCTCTGTCATGCCCTCAGCTGCCCTCACTCACCTTCGCCCCCTCCCCTACTAGTGCCTTAATGCCCCTGTAGTCTCTCTTTCCCAGCTTTTGTAGTTTTCTTGACTGTATATTTCATGGCCTTTGCATGGCCTCGCCTCCCCACAGGCCCGAAGCGATCAGTGCGGATCTCATCTTACTCATCAGCAGCACACTCGGTTTGTTGACCCACTTACAGCCAGGACTCTGCAGCTGAGCTCGGGCTGGGCAAGGCTGGAAACAGGGCTGTTGAGGGTCCCTGCCCGCCCTCCGCACGGCTTCGCATGGACCCAGTGCGGTCTCGTCTGCACAACTGATGTGCACCAGGCGCCGGCAGAAGAGCGGTACACTGAAGCGCTTGTTGTGGATTGGCATTATAACAAGACTTGACTTCAGTCGGCAGAAGCAGTGTGAGGGAAATCACTGCCTGGCACAACCTATAAATACACTTCAACCTCTGACTTGATAAGGCGGCAGCCACCTTGTCAGTGTCAACCGCGACTGGATCTGGTGTAGAGTTTAGTGCTGCTGAGAGGCAGCTGCATGTGGCAGTGAGGGCTCACTGAGGACGGATGAACGGATGTTAGCAACCACAGACAAATACAGATGCATCCACATGATTGCATGGCTGCATGTTTCAAAGTGGCTGGTTCTGAGAGTGTGGATGGGCAATCATGTGACACTGAGGGTTGAGAATGTGCTTGTTTAATTTAAAAACAACCACCACAGCATGTGGTTTCGCTGATTAGTTGCTGCTCTGTGGTTGAGGGTGTTAATCAGCAAAATCAGTTGTCTGTGGCGTGAGCGAAGACCTGCATACACTCAGTTCTCTGTGGGACATGACGTTCCACCCCTGCTCTGCAACCTAGCTTGTCTAACCATGACAGAATGATAGGCAGCCTGACAGCTTCCCACCACACAATTGTTAATGTTCCTCTTGAATTTGTTATTAACTCTGTTTTAACAATAACCTTATTTAAAAACTTGACACATGATGTAGAATAACTGTCATACCTATGCCACTTAATAAATTCAGTATTAACATTTTGCTGCAGTTGTTTTATTGGAAGGTGTTTTTGGAAACATACTGTCTATACATTTGGCTTGGACTTGCACAGTGCATATACTAAGCTCTCTCTTGCCCTTGCTCTTTGTTCTAATCTCTTGCTCTGCTAGTATGGCTCTGTTCCCCGCTATCTCTTTCTTTTTTTTACCACCAGTCACACAGTGTTCTTTCTTTGTTTGCGCTGTTTTTCATTGTTTGGTTTTGTTCGCTATAGAGGCTTGGAGGCAGACAATGGCCTTGTTATCTAGACTACTGTGGCCCACTGACTGTGCAACAGTTGGTCTTAGTGGATTAGGCTACACAGAATACCCACAATTCAGCACACTCACAGCAGGCCACGCTGAGTGAATTAGAAGTTCGAACTATCCAATTTGTTTAACACTAGTTAATACAGGTTTAGGTTTCATGAAGACTTGAATGTGCTAGGAAGGTGTGTCTTTAGTGAAATACCCCAAATCTGTGGCATTTTTCTGTCCCTCCTTGCCTCCCTGCTTGTGCTTATTGGCCATAGGAATCTCATTTGCACTATCCTCATGCAATACTCTAAGTGATAAACAAATGTCCTCGACCAGTGTATTCAGCTCTTTATGTTTTTCTCTCTCTCTCTGTCTCTTTCTCTGCCTGGTATTTTATTGCAGGACGCAGGCAGAGATGGCCCATACGTGCCGTGGAACAATCAACTTGGCCACGGCACACATCGACACAGAGGACGCCTGCAATATTGTCCTGAGCAGTGGCGGCCGCACTTACCACCTGAAGGCTAGCACAGAAGTGGAGCGGCAGAGATGGGTCACAGCCCTGGAGTTGGCCAAAGCTAAAGCCATCCGCATGATGAACGATCAGTCTGGTAAGGGCAGCTGGAGCGAGCAGCTACTTGCATGGAAAATTTGAGCTGCATGGAATACTTTTCATAGTCTAAATGCAGGCTGCAAGAGCGTAACACACCCACGAGGCACTGACATTAATGGTCAAGACCTTGATAAATAAAGGCTGTGCTGATACAGTCTTGGGTAAACATACAAGAGTGTGTTTATCTTATGATTAACTTTGTAGTAGTTAAGTAGTTCCAAGATCCAAGGTGAAAGGCGTGTTCGGCACTGGTTCAGCATGGTCCTCTGGATAGATTTGATTTTCCAGTGTCCATTGGCGTTTGATAATCAGCACGGTTGGTGTTTCAGCTCAGGCCCTCCTTCTTCTTTTGATGTAATTCAGATTCCAGTATGAGCCAGGAGAGGGCAGCGCCGTCTGCTCAGTTGAGTTTGAAAACAAACCTGAGTATGCCAATGGTACTGTGAAAACTGGGCTTCCATTCAGCCTGACAACAGAGCACTCTCATTTCCAAGGCGACTTATTCTTCTGTGGTTGCATTAGGTGTTGCGGGTCAAAGGCTGTGGGAAAAGCCTGAGAAGACTGTTTTTCTTCACTTTTTACCCTGGCATCATCCCAAAGCCTCTCTGCCCCACTCTATTGCAGACAGGGTCTACAGAGACTCAGACAGGATATATATTTCGCTGGCCTCCATTTGAAATTCAGATCACTAAATATAGACTGTGGGAGAATGTGAGTGCTTTTTAGCTCACCACTTCCAGTAAGCAGGAGAGGGGTGTTTGTATATTTTTATTTTGAAAAGGTTCCACATACTTGATATGTGTATGTTTGTTTGTGTCTGTATGTGTGTTAAGTTCTGCTACAGTGTGCTGATGCCCAGCTACAGTACAAGCGCCACAATTTGATGTAATCTTTTTATATTCTTAATTTATTGCTTGTTTTGTTTACCAAGCAGTACATCAGGCACATAATATACAGAAAGTATATGCCCACTTTTATATGCACATAAAAGTGTGCATATAAGACATGCACACTTTTTAATTATTTTTTATTTTACATCAGTGTTCCCTCCTGGGCCCAGGATCAAGTGAACAGCAGCCTTTCCTGATAAATATTTGATGTCAGGCAACCTGTTCTCGGAACAAATATGATAAATAGGAATTACAAGCTGATGCTTTTCATCCCACCATTTTTAGCATTTAATTGCATGAAAACACAGAAAGGCACCTGCTTCTGTGTATCTAAGATGCTGTAGAGTGAGTCCGCTGCCATTGGTCACACCAAGTTTAATCATTAGAACCTCTTTAACACTTTGTTTACAACACAAAACCTTACATCTCTATTAATTACTGCATCAGTGCTATAATTGCCTGCCATGCGTCAGACCTTTATTTCATTAAGCAGTTCATTGTTTGTATTTTGACAAGCATTGACTCGGCAACTGCTTCAAAGCTTAACTCGTCTTTAGAGAAAGAATATGTCTGTGTCTTAGTGTTTTTCTAACATTTCCTTTCTCAGCTAATCTAACTGTGGGAGGAGGATTTAAGACAATATGAGAAAAGGGACACTGTGTGAGTCCCTCACTTTAGTCAGCTAATGCTTCAATACAACAGGGAAGGTCCATTTATGTTGACAATGTTGCCATCAGCCTCTTTCCACAGTGTTGGTCAAACATGGATCAGTGACATTCATTAACCTGCCCTCTCCTCTCCGTCAGTGGGACAAAGAGTTCCTATCGATCTCCTTAGCACAGAGGAGGAGCGCAGTGTAAACCCAGGGCACAGCATGTCTGTGGATACTGACCAGAGTTACAACTTAATATCCTTGAAGTGCCTTGTGGTTTATTTTCCAACTCTGATTATGCTTTTAACTTTTCATCTTAGCCCTCGAAGCAGGTTTTAAAATCTTAAATCCAATACTACACTGTAAAACTGCTGTTTCTCTTTGTCTGTGAGCCATGAGATTATTTTCTGTTTTCTGACCTGAACCCTGAATCAATTACTTGAATTTCTCATCAGTACTGGTGTCACATCTGCAGCTTTTCCATCTATAAGCCCTCTCCAGTAAATTGCCTGTCCTTTCATGAGTGCATCTTGTTCTAACTTAGATTTAGATTGGATTTCTAGCAGTTTACTGAAGCTAGTGCCTGCAGTCTGGGGCCAACTTTCAGCAGGTGGCAGTATTTTCCTTCGCTTCAACATGACCTCTCTCATGGGTTTGCCTGCCTGGTTCTTGCCACTGCTTGTGAAAGTGAGCTCACAGCCCGTTGAATCACTGGTTCCAGTGGTGGCTTGAATTTGCGAGCCTGACATGTGCTTCTATTTAAATTCAAAGTTTGCTTAGATGTTGAATGTTGCTGGAAACTGGGACGGTTTAGTGGAAGATGGTAGAAAAATTCACAAATGCTGGAACCAGTCATCCAGTTAGTGTTTTCTCTCGGTGTAGAGTTCAGACAGATACAGCTGAGGAAGGCAGGAGAGTAATGTACAGATCCATAGTGGCTTTCTTCCTGCACCTGACCCTGATGTGCCCAGCATGCAACTTGATCTGCATCAGCATTTAGTAAATAGTCAATCTTTGGGGGAGTCCTTTGACGTTTCACTTGAACTGTCTCTGGTTACGTGTGTTTGTCACATGATTTACTTCTAGGGGTTAAATTACAACAGATATTTACATTCACCCTCTTGCTTGTGTTGTTTTTTCTCTTATTTTATTCCCTGTATCTTTATTTTTCCTCCTCTTTAATTCACATCCCAGCTGCAATTCTCCCTTTACAGTAAAAGGTGGGGCTCTGTCCATGGTCCTGAAACAGAATATCAACATTAGGACTCCTCCTTAAACAAGCCTCATTTGTCGTTTTTTCCACCCCTCCTGGTCCTGACTGTCTCCCTGTTTTCCCCCTACATTCGCTCCGGCACTCGCTCTTCCACCCTCTTTTAGTCACCCTCTCACTCGCTGTCTGGTTTTCCCGCCCCCTCCCTCTTTCTCTCTCTCCCCTGCTCTCTCTCAGTAAGCCGTTTACTCTGCTTTTCATCCAGCGGGGTTTTTAGTTCTGAATGGAATGACCTTCTGCTTTCTCCAACTCTGCACTCGTTTCTTTTGCTTAAAACATTGCTATTGTCCTGCAAAGTCTGGAGGGGAAAATACAGACGGGATAAGGCGCAGTTTTTCTTTTGTAAGTATCCAGCTTTTCTTCCATTCACGTTGTGCTCAGGAATGTGTGTGCGTGTTTGTGTGCATACGTGTGTATTGGTTTAAAATGATTACATTCAGCTGTATAAAACTGTTGCAGCTTATTTTACAGGATATTGCTGAATATTGACTGATTTTGTAGTTGATAAATCAAGGATGTCTGTGATTTCTATTGTTAGACAAAGGGTAGGGGGTTACAGTAGACTGTCCCAGAGCTCATTCAGGTGACAAACTCTGCTTTGAAATTGGAAAAAACATTGCAGAATTATCAAAGAAAGTAAGTCACATGTAAAAATGTTTCTCTATTAACAGTGAAGAATTTATTTAATTGTATTGTTTTGCCCTCTTGTATACATGTCCTGTGAAAGGAATACATTTCTATGGGCACGGCGGCAGATTCTGGTTGTGGCACTGAGTGTAGGCTGCATTAGTTTTATTACATCAGTCTACATGGCAAGAAATATTGATTTATGAATAAAGTAACAAATGTATTCCGATGACAGATGTAAAAAAAATGAAGTCTGACCGTTATAGAAAAGATTCACAACTACTGTATTAATCTAAATGAAGCCAAAAGTCGTGTTTTAAAGTACTGTATTTTCACACCTGCTCTACTTTTCTGAGCTCGTGAAAGGATGTTAATGACAGATGGTGTGCTTATCATCGTCGTTAATTAGTTCTGCAGCGGCTGTGCATCGAATCACTTGTCCTTGTTTGTCTTGGATGTAAAAGAATGTGGCGGCAGAGGCCGATTTGCAAGATCAACTCAGTCCCCGATGACGAGGGGTACGGAGACAAAGAGATCAGAGGAGTTCTTGTAACATAACAAACAATCAACCGGCCAAATACTCTCCTTCGTGCTTTTTTTTCTGATCTCTTTTTTTCAGCCATATTTAACTTCTTTCTCTCTGTTTTGTCTTAAATCTGTTGTGAATGTAACAGCCAAGGGAAGTCAAACCTTTGCTGTCTCATAATTGATTTGAGCTATGTGAACTCCCACTCCCTCCATAAACTGTACGTCCCACCCACCATCGATCTTGGAGTTACATGCCACCTGCTTCCTCTCCCATGGGCTGACACTTGCTCTTTGAAACTCCATTGTGTCTATGTCGTTGTTGTTTTTCTTACAGTATATTCTAAACAATGGAAACTAATCAAACCCTTTGTCTTTGTCCTGTTCTTACTGGGCTTGCTGCCTGTTTTCTAACTTGGCCATTTTCTCACTCAATGTTCACCTCCTCTTCTTTTGTCTTATCTTTCGGGCAAACTTTGCCTTTTTAGCCTAAGTATGTTGATTGGACTCTAAAACATCTCACCAATAGGTGTGCGAAGAATAGAAATGGCACTTCCGTCTTATCATGCTAAGACAGTAAAGACAGCCTTCTCTGTGACTGTCTTCTGCTGAGGTTAAATCACAAACAAGCACATGTATTGTTTTTTACATGTACAGCACCCGCTTCCTGCTATTACGCTGCAGAATTTCGTTTGAGAAACTATGATGGATGCTGTCACAAGATCCTCTGTTCTCTGTGGAAGAGCAAACAACAAACATTTTACAGTTAACTTTCACTTTTTGTTGGCACATGATTTTGATTTATTTGATATATTATCGCTTATTTGAAGTTGATATTTGTTTCGTCATGGTTGTTTGCACTTGTAAATCGCTTTGGACAAAAGTGTCAGCTAAATGTAATGTAATATAAACCATCAGAACACTGATTAGATGAAAAGGTGTGTAATAGTTGTTTATTCCCTTTTTTTATTTTTATTTTTTTATCGGAGTTGATCGGACCAAAACTAGGAGAAAATAATAAATAACTGGAATTATCCTTTCAAATAGAGGCCACATTTCTGAAGATAAAATATTATTATAAATATGTTTTCCCTTTTTGTTTGATTATATACTATGTGTGTTACAGTGTGTGTCGTTGTCACTATGTGTGTGGGAGTCTAAGCTAGATAATTAGGTTTGAATATTGTGCTTGTATTAGTCTCGCCTCTTGTCTCTTACATGGCTGTTATGGTATTAGACCATTGTTTTCTTAAATTTAATGGATCTTTAAATGATGTTAATCGTGACTCTATACAGTCAGTGGACAGCGCTATTGAAGCACTGCATTGTTACAGGATCCACACTACATTGCTGGGATTATTGTGCTGGCCTTTGTTGCTCTGGGATTTCGGTCTGCTGTGTAGGGCTCCAGTGCATCCAGTGACCTGCTCTATGCTGCATGCAACTTGAATTGATTATGAAGCTCACATTTTGTCCCGGTCGACCCCCACATGTTCTCTCTGTCGCTTACTCTGTCGCTTTTCTGCTTTACCAACAGCAAGGAGAAGTTGAGAAATTGAGAATGCGGATTACAGGCAGGTTATTAAAATATAAATGAGTTAAATGGTGTGCAAGGCGGTCAGCCAGGACACTAGAGGTTCAGTATTCAGGTTTTCCATTTTCCTCCTTTTTCCTCCTGTTAGTGAACTTCTGTTTTGTGACACCTCTTTTTTTGCTGGTCAGGTGTAGCTCTTTATGCCAACTAAGAGGGTTTTTTTTCCCACAGCACTGCAATCTGCCACAGTGGCCTGGATACGGTTTTGTTGTTGTTGTTGCAAATCCACCGCTGTTGGAAGCTTCATTCTCTGTGAGTAATATTAGTTTAAACTTTCCATCTGGCATCTTATGCTGGGAGCAGTGAGTGATGAAAACGAAAATATTTTTATTATTTTAATGAAGTATCCCTTTCAGCCAAGCTCTTGGTTCAGTACAGTAAACATAAGGACAGTGGTTCCAGTTGTTTTCACACTCTCATAGTATGTGAACCTATAGGATGACAGTTTCTATGAAAGGGGCTGGACCTCCAGCACGTACTTAGTTTCAAGCGTTGCTGTAATAAGGGATTGCTTTATAGCAACTGTAAGGTTGTTAAAACTGCAAAGCAAGTTTCAAATCTTTGAAGACGCTTATATGTAACATTGAAAACATTACACTGCCGACATAATTCGTGGCATTCAAATCTATTTTCAAAGTTTTCTTATGTGACATTAATCTAACGTTGTACACTAAAATATAAAGCTCTGTTTAAGATCTGAATCTTAAAGTGAGGTCAGGTCTCGTGTGGTGATAATGACTCAAACTAACACAGAAATAAGTCTTTGAATTATTCTCTACAGTCTTTAGAAAGTCCGAGTCCTGACCTCAAGCCTATTAAACTGCACATGCAAGTCATCCCACAAATATCACTGAACCGAAACTATTCCTTAATGAGCAAATGTTCAAAATACAGCTCATTTCTGCAGGTCTGGTCAGCAACCATGGAAACATTTGCTTGAGGTTATTGCTTATGAGTATGATTTATCACGTCTGCAATGCAACATTTGCATACTTTATAAAAAGCGAGGCTGTTGATTCTTAGTGGCATCTTTATTCAGGACATAACAAGGTAATATTTAGTCTGCTATGTGAAGTAGACACATTTATAGAAAATATGATAGAACCTCTTACACAAGGTAAATTATCTGACTTTCACATTTTGTCCATATATATATATATATATATATATATATATGTGTGCATATGAATGAGAAACAAATATGTTTAACTACTATTACTTCTACATTAAAAATTTAAGATTCAAAGATTCAAAGGCTTTATTGTCATATGCACAAAAGCTACAGGGTGGTTTTTGGCAACGAAAATCTTAAGCCTCAGGCTTCTCCAACAATGCAACAGGCACAATTACATTACAGTACATTACAAAAAGAAATAAAGAAATAAAATAGTGCAATAAAATAGTGCTACATGCTTCAAGACACATGCAGGGATATTTTTGCAGACCCTTCAAACATCAACATTTTAAAGGCACAACTCACAGAGGTTCTTGAAGTGCTAACACCAACAGCTGCTCCGCAAAGCTGGACCTGGACTGGAGTTTATTTGTCAGTGATGACTAAGTGCAATCAGGGCTGGATGATTCATTGCCCCAGCATATTGAGAGTCAGCTGTAATTTTACTCTGCTGCGTGGGGCATTGACATGAAGTGTTGTGTCTGTTTGTGAGAATTAAATCATCAAGTTCTCTACTATGAGCCAGTGCAGGCTGACGCAGGAAGTAATTGCTCTTAACTATTACATTTGTGGTTAATTAAAAATCTTCCACGTCCTTTGGATAAGCCGGTTGTTATCGCCACAGGAAGAGCATCAGTCCATTAGTAGCGCTTTGTTTCAGCTTGCATTTCACTGCAGTCGATTTTAGTCTTTCTTAGTCTTGTCTTCAGTTGCCTCAGTGACAGTGAGGCAGCACAGTGTCTGGCATAGTGTGCTCGTTTAGCATGGATCAATGACATTTATATGGCTGCTGACAGAGCATAATGTTTTAAAAAGGTCTTCTAATGTGCCATTTTGCTGTTAAAATGAATGCTTTCCCACGAGGAAACTTTCTTTCTTGAGCAGTTTGAACTGGTTTCAATGAGCTCGGTGCTTGTGCTTTCAGGCTGTGTGCAGTGTTTGTGTTCCTGGATCTTAATGCAGTAATGAGACTGTAACTTGTGATGTTTAAACGTCGTCTTTAAATAAAAACAATGAACAGGAAAATGTGGGGCTAAATGTTCTGCTTAACATTAGGATTTTAAAAGAATGTCAAGTGATATTTGGGTCCAGAGCGTTTTTAAAACTTGCTCCCTCTCTTGGAGGTGATGTTGTATTGGAGTCGCCTATATTTACAAATAAGGGTGCAGTATTTTTTCTAATGTTTCAACTTAGCGTAAATATAATTTTGATAATTCTTTTGACTATTTATTGTATGTGAATAAATGTTGGTACCTGGAAAAACAGTCTTACTATATATACTGTAAAATGACATGTGTGCTACTTAATAATTACGACATTTGGTAGTTTAAATGTGAAATCATATACAGCAGTATTTCTGTTCCATTAACAGGCCATTCATACAGTGACTTTACTTATCTCAGTTTAATCCATAGATAATAATTATATTAATAAACTGTATTTTTAGAGCATTTTTCCTACACCAAAACGCAGCAAGTGCTTAACATTAAGAGTAATGACAGAAAACAAGATAGAAGGATGAACAGACAGAGTTTAAACAAATAAAAAAAGACCCCAGATACATCACATGAAGCCTGCAGTTTGGGTTGGCAGGGTTGGCTCTCTTTGCATGGTTAAACTTAACAGTAGTGAAGAAAAGAAATGATGAAGGTCAAGTATGAAATTAATTGAGGTTTCATGCTTCGGCGCCCCCTCGAACATGCCCTGGGACATTTAGTGGATGTTATTTATTTACAGTCCAACAATCCTTCCCTGTCAGCACTTCTCTCCCCTCACTTACAGTCCACAGCAGCCCTCCCCCGTTACCTGTTATTTGCCGTTATCAGATATTTTACAGAATCACTGCAACACAGATCATACAGCACACAAGCGACGTGTTTTCAATCAAGGGGTCGACTCCTACACTGTTGGCCTAATTTGCACAGCTGAAGGAATGGGTGTTGCATCAAGACAGTGACAGCCCATGCTTTTCTTGAAGCCATGGCTCGGAGGTATTCATAGCATTACTGATACATGTAAGCTGTTTTCTATGTTAAAATAGATTTGTAATTAGGGAGAGGATGCCTTCCTTTCCCTAATCACACATTTATCTAAGGTGTAAAGTGTCCTGTCCAACTAAAATACACAGATTATTGTTCATAATCCCCTAAAGAGAACTTTGAGGCTATGGTTTTAACATAATAAAAAAAGAAATCTAGCATAAAAAAATAATGGCCCCTGCAGCTAAATATTTCATTACTAGAGGTAATTAAAACTAAAGCTAGGCACTTTGATAACCGCCTTATTCAGAGACTTGGCTCATGAGATATTCAAACACACTTAACAGAGATCACTGTAACGAGGTCTGTGTAGGGCTGAACAACATTATCTGAAACGATCTAAAACACACATGTCAATGACCATAAATGTAACTATGCATGTTTTTTAATACCTCAGGACATGACATGGATTTTCTTGTACTGACTTTCTGAAGTTCATGGAATTCAGATTATTTATTTAATAAAACACTGTAATTATAGTACAGTATATTTAGATTTGCAGGGTGTTAACAATATTTAGATTCAGATATTGATATATCACGATTACGGTAACATATTATCACAAACATTATAAAATAACCAAATTGATGTGCAAAGCATTTAACTGTCTTCCATTGATCCATACTGTAAGTGTAAAACAACAAGTTCAATAAATAATTTAGATATATTTTTTTATCATAGCTTGCTCTGAATCTATCAGAAATGAGTGAAATAAAAACAGGATGTGGTCATACTGTATATCATGATGTGATTTAGGCGAAGGTAAATGAAATATATTGATTAATTTTAGGCCAGCCCTACATAGAATTGGTGTGATATGAAGTGTGTGTTAACAGAAGCCCACAGTTAAATCTAGGAGAGGAGAATTAGTCCGGGTGACCTTGAGTTACAGTACAGCGTGATATTGTAACGTTAACCTTCACCTGCTTTGAAAAGGGAGGGAGTGAGGCTTGTTATTGTAGCCCGGGGCTGACCACTGTATGAATTGTGCTGGATGTACGGTGACAGTGACCTGTCTGTGGGAGGTTGAAGTGATCAGCACTACAAGGAGAGTGTGACAGAGGAAGGACAGTCTTAATCAGCAGGAGAGAAAATAGACATTTTCTGGAAGGATGCTTTATTTGACCTTTTGCCCTTGGTCTAGTGGCACCATTCTGAATTAATGTGTCGAAAACTTAACCTGAAATCTTTTCCTCATCCCTCATGTCTCATCATACATGAGCTCTTCGTGGTGTCATTTTTGAAGCGACATTGCCTTCACTTAATACCATCTCTGCCATTTTGCTTTCCCTGAAATAGTTGACTTTTTTTCTGTCAGGCTACGAAAGAAACAGACAGAGGGGGGTTTACAGAGAGGAAGCAATGCATTCTGGTCTTAGTTGTGACTGCTGGCTGTGAGTCCTATCTCCTCCCTCCCTCACTCCCTCCCTCCCTCCCTCTCCAATCTGCACTGCACTGAGAGAAGCATGTGGAGGAGAATTGTAAATGTGCCGAGCTTTGTGAATGTGTGTATCCTGAGTGTGCGCGTGTTTCCGGAAGAAAGAGAAGCAATGCACGACAGGAGATAGGAATTACACAAGGGAGTGCCTGCCCTGCATCGCTCCCCTGTCTGTGCACTGTATGTCTGTGTGTGAGTATGCATGTATGTGTGTGCACGCTGCAATGCTGAACAGGGAAAGTCGCTGCTTCTGCCCCCCCCCTGCTGGGATTATGTAGTGGCCCAGGGCAGCGTTGCGTCTCAGGGAGCGTGGAGTGGAATCAGGCCTGCAGAGAGTGGGATGAAGGGCCGGAGCTGCTGGGAGCCGGGGACGCTCCGCTCCCTCTGCAACTCGGGCTGCCTGAGTAAAGTCAACCAGGGTCAGTACAGCTATGGCTAATGCTACAAGACATTAGCACGGAGCTGTCACACTCCTCTCCATCTGTCCAATGACAAAACCTTCCTCATCCTCATCCTCCTCATCGTGTGTCTGAGAGGTAGCTGTCATCCCTCATCCATCCTCCTCTCTCTTCTTCTCGGCTTCTGTCATGTGTCGCCATGGATGCTTTTATCTCTGCAGCCTCCCTCAACAATGCAGCGTCTCATGCTGTAAAAAGAGCAGTGTGTCCTCTCCCCTGCACTCCTCACTGCATGCAGTCTCCTTCCCTCTTTCCTACTTTCTCCTGTGCTGCTCTCGCTCGGACTCATTTCCTCTCTCTCCTTTGCGCCTGCTCCACCTCACATTTGCATATGTATGAGTTTGAGCCTGCCAGGCCTGTGTTGTGTTGGCAACGTTCACATTTAACGTTAACGTTTAAAAAAATTCACATTTAAGAAGATGGAATCAGAGAATTTGGACGTTCTTTACTTAAAAGATTACTTAATTGATTACCAAAATAGTTGGCAATCAATTTAGTAGTTGACAACTAATGGCTTAATGTTTGCAGCTCTACATCTGTGTTTGCATATTGTGTGTGTAGAGTTCATTGAACCACCCGTAAGTGTAAAACATAACGTGCTGTATTTCCCAGGGTCCTGAAGTGGTCAAGTAGAGTGTGAGGACTAGCGACTATTGGATATTTGCACTGTCCGCTCACAAGCAATACTAGCCGGCATTATCTGTTGTCTACATGGTGAAGGATCATGCACAGATCTCACTGCTCATGGCAGGTCAATGGCATCCTACACAGTGTACTATATGGTGTATGTACATGAACATGTACTTTTTGAAGACAAATGTTAGCTTTTACATTTTCGCCTCACGGCCTAACTTATTCTCTCTTTCCACCTCTCTCACTTCATCTATCATTTGTCTTGCTCAAGGCAGAGTTGGACAAAGTTGAGTTGAACAGCTGTGCTGAATGTTGGGACGTGATTAAGTTACACAAAGAAAATGTGCCGGAAACAACGCATCACAACTCTGAACATCGTTCCAATAGTCTTCAAATCCTCCAAGGACAATATACTGTAGTGCCAGCTGTTGTCTTAAAGTGCCACAACACAGTGTGATGGCATAACCATGTCCTGTATGTGTCAGGGGTTATATTCAAATATGAAAGTGCTTTGATCTTGTGTATAAACACTTGGGTTTGTACTGGCGTTGCCTCCGAAGAGATACATTGTGCGATTTGACATGTTTTGAACATTTTAACATTGATACAAAAAAATACATTTGACATGCTCCATATTTGTATTTAAGAAATTTGAATACAACATGTGAGTTTGAGACATAGCAAAGTAGCTCACTCAGCTGGTTTGGATTGGAGGTGAGTGTTTTGTTATATGTGAACATAACTAGTAATAAAAGATGCGATGAGTAGCTCTCGGCCACTTTGTTTTTCTCAAATTGGCTACTGCATTAGAAACGTTGGGAGACCGCAGTTTTAAAGCAATGGGCATTTAAAAAACCGTTAAACTGTTGCTAAACAGTTTACTGTTAAAATAGCTTTTTCTCTAGGTTCACTTATTCATTGTCCCTGTCCATAAACAACTAATTAATTAAGCTAACAAATAGATAGATTAAAGCGAAACAATTAGATTAACTGAGTGTAAATCAGAGCCGCTGCCCTTACCAAGCAACTAAATCCACCTCCGTTAGTATCAATCAAAATCTAAAAATGTAGAACACAGTTACATCTAAATGACTTATGCAGAGTTCAGTAACAATGGTTAAATGTTGGCTAAGGGCCAGAAGAAACCACTTAACTGAGTAAATTGGAGAGCTCAATGTTCCAACTGAAGAGGAAGAGGAAGGCGGTATCAGAAAACTATCAGAGGGAAGGAAAGTTTCTTTCTGTAAGAAAGAAGTCTTAATACTAACAAACCTGATTGCAATCTGACGAGCCTCTGAAACATTTCATGACTTCTGTCTAATTAAATTCAAGTGGCCATGCAGTTGTGAAAGTCCTATGGGCACATATCTACTATATCCTTGTAAAATGACTTATAAACCTACAGAGAAAGTCTGCTTTTTGAAGTGTTCACTTCTGCCCTTGTGCCATATTTTGTAGAGCCGGCTGGCCCTTCACTCTGTTTGTATCTATTTATTAATACAAGCATTAGTGCCGTGCATGAAAAAAAATTATTATTAATATTAATGAAGTCATAGAGATTATTGAGTCTTTGATGATCAGTGGCATCGGTCGTTAAGCAAGGAAATGTTTTTTTGTTGTCGGAAATCTCTCGGTGTACTCGGGCTGCTGCAGAAGTATTTTGTGGACACTTCCTGGAGCTGCACTGCCATGTGAGATTCCACAGCACTTTGATAATCACTTCTTATAAAGGTACGTCTGTGCTTCTGCTCTGAGTCTGAGCGGGAAAACTTTATCAGTGGGCGTGCACAGACAGTTGACATTTTACTTTTATCCCTCCCGAGTTACAAATACGCAAAGGTAAGAGGGGTCCGAGTGCAGGGTCAGCCCCCGGAGCTCCTGCTATGTGCTCATTTATTTTTCACCTATTAATGCACATAATTTAAAAGTACTTTGGAGACACCTCTACGACTGCTCTGTGAAGGCTTTTTTCTAGTTTGATGGCTACCTTCATGGCTCATTATCTTGCAGCGCTGGCACGGGGACAATTAGCATGATGGATCACGACCTCCCTGTCTTCCCAGGTTTCTGACCCATGGATCAGGATCTTGCTGAATCTTTTTTCACATTATAAGGATGTTCAACGACACATAGCGACAGTAACTCCACAGTGAGTTCTTATCAATAGCATGGACTGTCAAATAGGAGATAAAAGTAATTGACAATCTGGTAAAACTTTAAACTTTTTTTGAGACGGAATTGTCATTACAGTGCTTAGTAGGAATGAGTGACTCCGCTACTCACCATGAAAACTGCTGTATAGAGAAGTAATCACAGAATTATTGTAAATACATTGAATGGCTATTTCAGAAAAAAATGGCAACTGAAAAATGATATCGAAAAACGCTTTGATTTCAAGAAAATGTTAAAGATTAGATGTTTAAGTGAGCAATATAAGCGCATCTCAAGGATGTGTTTGCGTGTTATGTTTGTTTAGTTCAAGAGTGACCACTTTAAAACATGCAAATCATATAAGAATGGATGATATGCTCTTTGTTGTGGAGGTGCAGCTCATTTACTGTGCGTCTGGCAAAAACATTCATATTTTTTATCTTCATTTCTTTTTACATAGCAGCCCTGTTTCACAGGAACCAGGGCAGCTGTCAACAGACCCTCCTCCTCTCACAGCCCGAGCAGCTGTTTGCATGTATGGAAATGAAGAATTTATGTGTGTGAGCATGGATTCAGTTGATGTATGCTCACCCGTCTTGTATACATGGGTTTGAATTAAATAATTAATTGGTTTCAAAAGGTAAAAGCACAGGCTTCACATTTTGCTTGTGATTCATTGTCTGTATAGAGCAGAGCTTTTTCACTGCAGTCATTTCCTGGTAATCTTGACACAGTGACCAGACGTGTGTAGATGAGCTCAGTTAGTATTCTGAGGCTGTAGGATAATTAATGATATCAACCTTCAGACGGTCGGAGTTACGCAGTAAGCAAGTGCCATTTTCCTCTCACAGGTTTGATGCACCAGCTGGGGATTCATAAAATGTACTCGGCACACAACGCTATAAATCTACAGCTTGGTAGTCAGCGGTCTGATCGTTTATATTTTTGTCCATCTTAGCACATTAGAAAATGTGACTGAATTAAAACTCGTTGCTTAGTTGCTGCGGTTTGCTGTTAATCTTTTGCTGTTTGCTGCTTTCTGAGAGTGTTTCGATTGGATACGCTGCCAGAGCTGTGCTGCAGAGCTTTGGGGACAGTGATGAGTTGCACTGCACAGTTTCTCATTTGCTTGTGGTGAGCTGAGCGCCCTGTTACTGGGTTTAACCTGCTGTCTCCTCTGTTTGTCTCCTTGTGATGTATCTCAGGGGAGGCATGGAGCCAGTTAGCAATTACTGGCCAGGATTACACTCCCCTCCCCTGTGACACATCTTCTCTCTTCATCCACCTTGTTCCTTTTTCTGTTTCTGATGTACTTCTCATATCTCCTCTTTCACTCATCTCCCTCTCTCTTTGCTGTAAGTGCTGGAAGAAATATTTTCCAGGTACAAACTCTCTCTGTGGTCTTCAGATTGTTCATATGTTCATTTGTTTACCTACAGTATCCACTCTTGCAAAGCAATATCTGCTTGTATTTTATGGTTATGTTTATTCACTCACAGAACTTGATTAAGGTTAGAGAAGGATCATGTTCTTGGTTCGATACAGTTAAAAAGTCACCCTCTCTCTCTCTACCCCTTTCCAGTCTATCTGTCCTCTCTCTCTCTATATTGAAGGCAAAAGGCCAAAAAAAACCTTCATCCCTAAAAGACTGTAGTCTGTGCACACAAACAAAAGTCTCATGCTTTTGAAATAAAATGTGAAGGACAATTTAAATGATGCTAGTAGTATAACAAAGAACAGACATCTTTTATAGAAATCATGATGCTGCTGGCATTTTCATTTGTTCTACATTCCACAGCACCACTGTGAAAAGCGAGCAATTTGATTTAAAAAAAAAAAAAAAAAAGAAAAAACGTTAGAATTTTTCCGACAAAAGTTTCCTCTCTGATTAGTCCTTTCACTATGTTCAAATACCATCTTTAATCCAGAGGGGCAGGACATTTCTCCCATGTGCTCGGCTGCTCGACATTCACGTCTTTCTGCCACAGAGTGACGTCTTAGCCAGAGGCCGGGCTCCACTGATCTGACAGCCTGTCCTCAGGGACGAGCAGAGAGACGAGCCCCGACAGTGGGACGGAAGCAGGACTACTGCTCTCCCAATTACACTCTCCCACATCTTAGTCTCCTGCCTCCTCTCTATCTCTCTCTCTCTCTCTATCTCTCTCTCTCTCTCTCTCTCTCTCTCTCACTCTCTCTCTCACTCTCACTCTCACTCTCACTCTCACTCTCACTCTCTGTCTGTCTCTGTCTCTGTCTCTGTCTCTCTCTCTATCTCTCTCTCTCTCTCT